>CM039095.1:16394833-16994833 GCA_022113865.1 Chimonanthus praecox | reverse complement strand
TCTATGAATCTAGATTTTAGAAATTTGACATTTTCTTAATTCAGATTCTTGACTACCTTGGGCGATCTTCAGACAGCGATTCACAGTCTCCAACAGACTTCTTGTCTAGCAGATCAAGGTTGTAAATTGCCTTAATAGTTTACGGAAAGATGACTCTGCCTTTTAAATTTGTTTATGCTTATTTTTTACTCTGCTTGGTTTAGCCGGAAGACTTTGATTTACCTTGTTCTTACGCTCGGTCACATGTATCCAGACTATGACTTCAGGTATCTCTATTTTCTATATTACAGCTTTGTCGTTGTCATCATCACAATCATTTTCCATAATGCATTAAATTTTTTAATTGATTGGGAAGGAGGATCCTGGGTAATGCCAATGTCAGCTTCTTCGGCGACGTGGCAACCCACTACTTAATCCTCTCTTACCAGCACCGGAAATGTTGTCAAAAAGGTTTGACAGGCAGTTCCCTGAACTGTTGCTCTAGTGGAGCTGAGAGTTCAAATCTCTCCATTTCCCCACAAATACTGCATAGATTGGATGGTGGTGGTTTCTTCTTGATAGTTCTCCACATTTGGTACTGATGTAAGAGTGGTGTAGCCACAAGTAATGCTTTAAAATTATTTATATAACAATGCTTGTCACCTTGTATTGGTGCAATATTCTACCAGTGCGGTGCAGCCCCACCATTTCTTCAGAGAGGAAGAATGGGACAGTTTCGTGCAGATATTCAACACCTACATGTTTGAAGCAGCAAAGGTATGCAATATCATATATTGAGTTTTACTTGAAGGTATTGAAGAAGCAGAAGAAGGTTTACTTGCTCTATTCGCGATATAACAAAGCTGTCTAGGTGGTCGTCTTTTTTAAGAAAAATAAGCTGTCTGTGTTTTAACTCAGTTTTCTTATTGGAGGAACTACAGGGTGCTGTACAAAATTTCAGTTTGGCTGCCCATATGTTGGTGATTTGAATTCCTAAGAGGTCAATGTTAAGCAGCTATATTTTGGTGATCTGAGTTGCGTTGTGGAAGACACATGTTGGCACCAGAGGCCACCAACATTTAGAAAACATGTCTTTGGAAAAGTACAGTCTTATATAGCCCCCCTTCGAATTAAAAAAAAAACACTGTAGGGCTTTTGTAGTGCTTAAAAAGGTTCTTGATTGAATGATAGCAGTCAAAGTTATGCCTAGGCTTTAGGCCTATGTGGAGCTAACCTGTGGATTCCTAGTCAAAGGCTCTCATCTAGACTGATGCCTTTTCTTGTTTTATTTCTTAGGACTTGTGTGGAAATTTCATTGTTTTAGATGATCATGTTGTATTTTCTTAAATTTGGTGCAATAAAGGCTCAACATAATGAATATTCACATAAATCTTAAAATGTCTTAAACTTGCCCTGTAAAAATTAGATTTCCCCCTTGAAGTGTGCTTCGCACCTTGACCACTACCGCATAGTACTGCTGAACAAGACAGATGAAACAAATTATTGATTGACTTGGTTCTATTTAGAAAGATTTTAAAAGAACCTCCATCTGTGGCTGGGGTTGATCAGATAATAACGTGGAATTTGGATAATGAAACTATGGGCCTCAATTCTTCTGATGAGTGCATAGTCTAATCTTCTTATTTGCTTCATCAGGTCCTTGATTTATCTTTTCTTTTTCTCCCCCTTCTTCCAGGAGTGGGCCGTGGTTAATGGGGAACATGCTCTGCTAGAAAGCTTGTCAAAAGCTATTGACGAGGCAAGCATATTTCTTCTGTTAGTTAAGGAAAATCACTTAAGTAAATTGCATACCATGTCTGATGTGATGGTGATGCAGGTGGTCAAGTTACCGGAATGTGAGATTTACAGTTATAATCCTGACTCAGAAGTAGATCCCTTGCTTGAGAAGGGGGCCATGTAAGAATCCTATTGTTAACATTGTAAGCTCAGTCTCTGTAGTACATCCATCAGCTACTTTGTTTTAACTTCCAAGTGCTTTCAGATGGTCATTCAACTTCTTCTTTTATAATCGAAAGTTGAAGCGAGTCCTTGGTTTCCGTTGCTGTTGCTTGAGGTTGGTTCTCCTTTATCCACAATCGAGTAAATTGGGCATAGTGTACTCTTGTTGTTGTTTTTGTTGTTGTGTGGGTTCTTTTGGTTAATTTTTATTTTGACGAGTAAGTTGGGCATAGTTGCCAGAAGTGCTGCTATAAAAGGGTAGGAAGTTCAATTCGAGAAAAATGTGATTTGGGAGAAAGTTGAGTAATGTTCTTGAAATGCATGTAAACACTAAAAGAGATATAAAGCATATTGGTAACACATATAATGTGTTTCAAGGAATCATTTTCTTGTTAGATTTTGAGTGCATTATTCTGCTCAGCATGTATTAACAATGAATTCCATGCATTTGCCTTGCAATGCTTTCCAATTGTTTCCAATGCATTTCATAATTCACTTCTCAATTGATTCCTCAAGGCATTGTATTATTTCCCAATCCCTTTCATGTTTCTGTAATGTCCAATACCCATTTCCTTCATATCCAGAATGTATTTCTCGCCTTGGTAACTAAGAAACTAGGTAGTTTTGTTGCAGTAGTAGGGAAAAATTACTAGTTGATGCTTTGTATGATTATCCAAATCAACTATAAATTTGATGTCAAAACTTGATTAGTAAAGAGGGGCATGCCTGGATTAGGTGAGAAGAGGAGTTTTCATTGGTGCAACTGGGGTCAGATTGAATTAGCTGGAGCTCAAGTCTGATCCAACCCGACATTTGATCTCCTTAACACTAACCTGATCCAAACCAAATTTGCAACTTGAGCTACCCAACCCAACCAGACCAACATAATTTCAAGTTGGCATCAGCTGGGTCAGATAGATTGATGAATGGCCAATTTTAAGTTGGCTTCAATTAGGTCAGACATACATATAGATAAGACGGACAACAATCACAAGTGATATTGATACAAACTAGCAGCATAACTAATACTGGAAGTAAATTTAATTTTACCTCGTTTTTATCGAATAAATACCATTATCACGATATTATGGGGAATTTACCTCCACTTTTGTTTTTATCGGTAAAAATCTGGTAAAAACTTGATAAAAACGTGGTATTTTGGTATTTTTCCATTATTAACGCCATTTTTTAAAATTTTAATGAAAATGCTACTAGTGTTTATGGAGCTTACGACCAAACTTCAAGTTCTAAATCTCTATTTTTTTTTCCTTCTATTTTCTTCTTAGTTCGCTATTTTTCATATTTGGTGACTTCAATCATGGTATTTAGCAATAAACTTTTGTGGCACTAGATGACATTCTATGTTCCAAGCAATGTTAGATAAGAAATTATATTGTGTTTTTTAGATAATTGCTAAAGTAAATTGTTTTCTATAGAATATTTGCACTATAATCACAAATTTATTAATAGTTATTTCAAGTTCAAATGTCATTTTTATTTATACATTTATTTTTATAGATTTTTCCTGTTATGTAAATATTTTATTTTTGCGAGTTTTTCCCAATAATTTCTCTGTAAAACCTAATTTTTTTGAAAATATCCTGATATTAACAATGGTTGATATTATTGCAAGAGGGATACTTGTCACATTGATACATAGTAATCACGAGTGAGTGATTAGTCATTACAATATATAGTTAAAAAATATATGAAATTTAGGTTGGACCGATTATATTGGGTTCGGCTAGAGCCTTCAACTTGAAGCATACCTTATATACAATTTGGGTTGGGAAATCATACCCTAACCCAAGTTAATTGAACGCGCATTCTCGATGAGTTGGTGGGTTATGGTTGTGTAGGAAAAGAATAGACTGAGTATTGTATTGAATACCTATGTTATGCTATTACATGTATTTATTGCCTTTAGCCAACCCTAGGGCTATCACACTCACACTCAAACTCAAACTCTAACTCTAAACTAATCATAAATCAAATACATCTCTTAATTAGAGGTAAATCCAAACTAATAATCTAATTTCATTATAATTCTATTAATATTAAAACTCTAAATATATTCCAACACGCCTCCGCATGTTGAAGCGTGAATGAACGCGAAACTTGGAACGTGAAGAACCGACAGGTGAACTGAAAAAATGGCACATCGACTGGCCACGAAGATTTGTTAACAGCAAACTGTTTGGTTGCAAAAATTGTTGACGAAGCAGCGTTGATTGGCTGCAAAATGACAGGCGGCAAATATAGATGGCGGCCAGAGACACAGAACTTGGCACGGACGACGGCAGTGGCCGTAACACAGTTGTCCGGCAAAAACAATGATCACAATATGCGATAAACACAACTGATGAATAGCCTAGAAAACAAGGGGTTGAAGCTATCACATCGATCAATCAGATCAGAAAGACCGACAAACAATGTCTGAAGTCATAAAGACCAGCAAATAGGGTTATAGCCATAAAAGGCCAGCAAATAATGGCCGAAGTCATAAAGACCAACAAATAGGGCTGTAGCTATAAAAGGCGAGCAAATAAAGGGAACAAATCAGAGTCCTCCAAATAATCAAGTCGATAAATTCCACGACAAAGAGTACATGTGTCCAAAACAGGGGAGAAGTGTAATTTGCGTCCCTTTCGGCTTCAAGAAAATAGGAGGAAAAGGGCAATTTGCGCCCCTTTCTTCAACTCTCCCCCTTTCTTCTTCACATAGGTCTCACAGATCGTGGGAAGAAGAAACAACAAAACTAAACAGACGATTCACATCTGACACGAGGCTGAGAAGCTCCACATCCAAGTTGCATGAAAATGTGATGCAGAGGATAGGCAACAGGAAGTCTGGAGTTACAGCAAGCAGCAACAATATCTGGCCCGCCAAAGCACAAACTAAAATAACACAGCAGATCTGAACAACAGAACGACAGGGAAGAGGGATCAAGGCGATCTCCACTGGTTCGGGTCGGCATTCCTGGCTGTGGCAGAGGCAGAAGAGGCAGGGGCAGTCCACAAACACAGCCACAAATCCAACAGATCTGGACGCCCCTTCACTGATGCCCGAATAAACTGGGGTCTAGAACAGAACTGTTTTTTTTTTGAAACCCAGAGTGGAAACCCATATCTGAAAAAATGGTCTGAAAGCAGAGTGCGGCGGTTGCAGGTGTGATCCAAGGACAGACAAAGTGTGGAACAATTCCGTCTATAAGAACAGTGGGCTAGGCGCTGCTAAGCGATAGATCTGGGTGAGGAATCCACTGATGGCAGAGACAGAGAGCCTGCTAGCATGGACAGGGACTCCTGCAGAAACAATGCACAAGTAGGCGAGAATGGCCTGCAAAACTCTTTGCAGCAACGAATGAACCCTTTGCTGGTTTGCTGGATGAAAACAAAATAAAAACAGATCTGAGATAAATCATAGAAGCACAACAGATCTGAGAGGCTGATCAGCGAAGTAGATCTAGTCTTCTATCTTGAAACAACAGAACCAGACAGAACCAGATCTGAGAAGCAAGGGTGCTCTTGAACAGCATTGAGAAACCAGTAACAGCAACACGCTGTAGACGATGTTGAACGATCATCTTAAGTCAACCTTCAATTCACATGCGTCTTCTTCTCTCCCTCTGCTGGAGGAAATAATCGGCAGAGGGACGGTGGGAGAGACATCTTAGATCAATCGTTCATTGTTTTGTGCAACAGTCACAGCTTCTCTACACTGGGTTTCGTTTTCTCAGATCTAAGATCTGCTGTGTTATTTCCGTTTTTTTGGTGTTCTGAACAGCTCATCAAGAGCAGATTTGATCCCACCAACGCCCTCTCTGCAGACAACCTCTGCTCTGTTCCAGAAGCTCTCTCAGATCGACATATCTGTGTCTGTTCGCTGCCCTGATCTGAGTGAGATCTGAGAGTATTACCGACCCTCAGATCTGGAAAAAAAGGCAGCAAGAACCAGATCTGATCGAATGGGAGGCTCTTGCGGAATAAACAAAGCTGACATGCGTATATCTCTATCACACACAGGCGGATGACACACCAATAGCCAGGAACGTCTGAGACGAAATAGAGCACTCGTGCACCCGAGATGAAGAACGATGCAAGCGGTGTCGGAGCAGGCGGCGTCAGCAGATCTGGGTGAAGAAAAACTGATCTGAAATATGAAGAGGGATGACGCCGAGCAAAAACTCCTATGGGAAGCGGCGATTAGATCTGGAGATGTAGACGGGCTTTAATACTTCCACTCAACTTCTCAACTCCGGCAAATTGAATGCCATTGGACAACTTCCAATACTCCTGACGATGATCCAGTTCGGTGAAACGCAGTCCTGCTCAGATCTTCAGATCTGTAGTAAACCCACCGAGAAAACTTAGGGCGTCTATCAGAACAGCAGTTGCTAGGTTTCACAGAGAGAGAAGAAGATTTGTGGCAGAAATGCAGACTGAGAGCAAGATCTGAGACAGCCCACCAAATCTGAGATCTGGGTTTCTTGCAGATCTATTTTGCAGAAAATACCAGATCCGGGCGAGTGAAATCAGATCTCTCTGTAACCACTGTGCAAGAAATACCAGATCCGGCGAGTGAAATCAGATCTCTCTGTAACCACTGATCGCAGGTGGTGGAGCAGATCTGGCAGAGATCGGGAGCAGCAACGCCGGCGAAAGCAAAGGCGCCGGTGGACTGATAGGTCAGAGTAGCGGAAGGAAGGCTGGAGCAAATCACCGTCAAATCAGATGTAAAGCTCTTCTCTGATCGAATCAAGAGAACTAGGTGATTAGCAAAGAGAGAGAGCGCTGTAGGCGTGGCTGAGACTCAAAAGATTCTCTTTCAGTTTGCTGTTTCTCAGTTTCAACATGGACAGATTCAGAAAGGCTGTGTACGTGAAGCAAAGAAGGCATGGCAAACCAGATCAGATCTGACGACTTGCAATCAGATCTTGAAACTGATTGCACTCTTTCACAAAAAAACGAACAAACAGTGGGCGATGCTGCTTGATGTATCAACAGGAACAGATCTGCTAAAGTCTCCTACCTCTGCCAACGAGATTCCTAGGGCAGAGGGAGAGAATAGGAACCCACGTGACTCTCGAACCAGAATCATAATTTGCTCTGATACCATGCAGGAAAAGAATAGATTGAGTATTGTTTGAATACCTATGCTATGCTATTAAATGTATTTATAGCTTTTAGCCGAACCTAGGGCTATCACACTCAAATTCCAAACTAATCATAAATCAAATACACTTTTTAATTAGAGGTAAAACCAAACTAATAATCTAATTACATTATAATTCTATTAATATTAAAACTCTAAATATATTCCAACAGGTTGAATCCAAGTTGCATCCCTAGGGGATTCCCCTTGAAAATCTACTTTGATAAATTTTTGAGTACGGGAAATTGTATTGGATGACTTATGTTGTGCCATCAATTTCCCTCCTTTTAGCCACTTGAATAGTAAAATCTTCATTCTCCTCATTCTCTATAGCTTATAGGGGAACCTCACGCTTATCTTTATTCCTCTCTTTCTAACCTTTAAAAGAATCTTTTAGTAAACTTTCTTTAAATCCAATGTAACCACGGGCTAATTTGGATTGGGAGAAAGTAGGGGGAGGGGGAGGCTGTTTCTTTTGAGAGTAGGGCAGAGGGCATTTCCCTCAAGCATCTTATTTATGGTAATTTTATGATTGAGGGAATTCAAAGTAATGGCAGTGTCCCATGTCATATATTTTCTCAAGTGACTGAAGTTCTCTCTCACTCTGGTAGAATTTTTGTTCTACTTTTTAGCCTTAAAGAGAGGAGTCTGTATATTGAAAAGAAGAAATTTTTTAGAAGAAAGTGTTGGAGGTTTCTACGACCTCTAGAGTAGGAGAAGTTTTTTAGTAGAAAGTAGGAGTAAATGATTTCCCTTATGGAGATGATAGAAATCATCTCTCTTAAGTAGGGGAAAGTGATGTACTTGGGATGATGTCGTTCCAGTACTGTTTCTCCTGCATAGAAAGTAGTCAATTACCAAACAGGTTACAAAATCCCTTACTTTCTCCTGCTTCCTCCCAATCTAAATGCATCTAAAGGACTTTTTCCCAATACAAGTGCTTTTCTAGTTACAGTTCTCGAGGAGCCCCATTTTATTGCTTGTCATTCTCTTCCTTTGCCACAATCAACCAACATCCCATCCCCTACCTTCATCTTCATCTTCACCTAGGTGTGGTAGATTTTGACTCGACCTGTGAACTTTACCTAACTCGACCCCCAAAAAAAAAAAAAAGTGTTTGGGTCATGCATCCTTTGAAAAAATAAAATAAATTGACCCTCCCTGACCCGAGTTGAAACAAATTTGAGTCAAGTTGGGTAGAGGGGTCCCAAAACCGAATCCAACCTGAATTAAATTAAATTGAATAATCAATTAATGTTTCAGTTTTTTACCTATTAATTTTGGCATGTACCTCACTCAAGTTAAAAAATCTTAAGTGTATTGCCTTAATTTTCTATAGAGTTCAATGGGCTCACATGAAAGAGAAACTTTTTTATTATTCATTTTTCATTAAAAATAATTTTTGCCTTTCATTTTTTTAAAAAAAAATTTGATTTTTTTTGGATAAAAAATTAGGTTGGGTTCAGTTAGGCTAAAAATGTTATTATCTGTAGCTAACCAGACTTGACCATTCCCATTGGCAACCCAATTTTCAGCCTCAGCCCTAGCCATCCTTAGACGTAATTAGAGGTGTTCACAGGCCGTGCTACGCTCTTTGGCAGCCCGAGTCCACCTGAATCTTGTCAGGCTTTGCATGTTAAAGCATTATCCTGCGTGTTTGATACCATTAAAAATTCAATTGTTCAGATTGAAAGCAGACATGATGAGGTATAAGTGGATCAAATTTGAATTCAAAACTTAATTACTAGCCACTTGATCATAGTGGTCAAAGTCACCGAATATTATTGCTTTGATTTATTTTTAAAGATGTCTGATGATTTTGACCACTAACATCAAGTGGGCAAAAAGTGAGTTTTAAGCTCAAATTTGGTATATTTGTACTTTATCATGTTTATTTTAAATCTAAATAGTCAATCTTCTAATCAATTTCAAAACAACTTTTTAAAAAATGGAAAATGACCTAGGTGCAGACAGACACATATAATGGCTAAACAAGTTGAAAAGCCTGATTGTTTATATAAACATGCTCAAGAATTTGTCCCAAGCTCAGCTTGGTGGGCTGGTATATGTGTTCAAACCCGTTTGTTTATGATGGGTTCTAGCGGGCTTTCTGTTGGGTTCAGACTGAGGAATAGCTGTGGACGTAATGTCTCCAAAAAAAAAAAAAAATAGGATTTTGTTTAGAACATGCATATTGTGCCTTATGCTCCATGACCTCATAGCACCTAGAATGCACTTTAACATTGACTACGGAAAGCATGGTCTGATTTAGCAAATGTGTGGATATTAGTATTTTTATTTTTTAGTTTTACTTTTATTACTTAATATTGGTGGTTTTGTGAACAGAATGGCTGATTTTTCTTGCTTTGTTTTCCAGCAACTTAGCAGCAGATGGTTTTCTTTTGGAAGAGATGTCAAACAAGGAGGAGGAGGATGATGAGGATATATTCGATGACATGGATATGTGATGGATGGGGCAGTCAGCCTTTGATTGTATATTGAAATTGTCCAATACATAGGTTGTATGTAAAGTATTAGTTCGGCATATTCGAAGTGAACCTGCCTCTGTTGTAGATAAAATTGTAACCGGTTTAGGTAAATACCCCATTAGCTGTCTCTGATGCCAGGAATTGTTTCACCCTGAGGACAGAGTTGCACAAACTCAATCCTCAAGCATGCTCTGTATCTATAATCCTTGCTTGTACTCTGCTGAGGACATGGGCTTAATGCTTTCTAATATCTGGCCAAAATTTGCAAATTTGAACTCCTGATACAAATTTAACATATTTTTAGATTCGGTGTGATTTCCAGTTGAATCTTCGGAAGCGTGGATGCAACAGGAGGTCGGTTTTCTCAGCATCAACTTGGACAGATATTCTGAACATCCACCAGCATCCCCAGGTGATCAAATTCAAATCGCTTGCCGCCTTCTCTAGGAGACCAACAATGCTTGAGTAATGGTGGTTCTTATTTGTCGGTAACATAAAAAATTAAATCCTGTTGCTCCTTCCCTTGGTTGTTTTTGTGTGGATGGGCATGCGTCTAAAAAGAAATTTATAATGTTGA
This sequence comes from Chimonanthus praecox, assembly GCA_022113865.1. Lineage (NCBI taxonomy): Eukaryota > Viridiplantae > Streptophyta > Magnoliopsida > Laurales > Calycanthaceae > Chimonanthus > Chimonanthus praecox. The sequence continues at coordinate 16,984,675 of CM039095.1, read as the reverse complement.
TTCGATAGGTTCTTTAGAGGTTACTCATTATAGGATATTATGCATTGAGGAAATCTAGATATGTTATTGATTCTTGGGTGATATTTCTGGGTTTCCTTAAACGTTTAGAAAAGGAGACAAGTAACATGAGTATCAGTAGCAAAGATCGTGGATCTATGCCATGCTACAGAAAGACAGGATTAAAATTTTTAATTAGCCAAACCTTAGAGGTAACTCCCACTTAAGATGATTCTGACAGGTACAAAAAATTGAAGGGTTGGAAACTGAAAAGGACTGGGAGAAATAGGATTTTTTAAAGATTTAGATTAATAGGATAATGATAAGGGTTTTGAATGGGTATAGTGGAAATATAAAATACAAAAAATTCTTTATATATACGAGAAAATAATTAAGATGACAATTTTAATATATTTATTTTCAATTAGTGATTGCATTTATCCACTTTCATTTATAAGCCACCTTTAGAAAAATCACTTATCAACCATTGGTTTTTCTTCAAAATTATCTTGTGAACTTTTCAAACATTAAGGTGAATACACCAACTTTCAACCCTTGCCTTTTGCCAATTTGTTTAGAATATCCCGAACTTGGTGGTTAAATTCTACTGTGGTAACGATACTGTGGGGGAGGTTTTGTAGAAAAACAGCTCGCTGTGTCCTTTGTTACATTTATATTCCTTTTTGTTGCTAATACAATCAATGAAAAGAAAAATAATATTTTGTTTTCACAAATCCTTTACTAATTTCTTCCTTCCCTTTTGAGTCTATCATTTGGTTAACATTTTTGGGTTTTTTTTCCTTTTAAAAAATTGGAATTTTCTTACTACAGATTTTATGAGGCATGTAGTTATTCTAAAAATTGGATTAAAAATAGAGTTTTCTTCTTATTATCAATTTTTAAAAATAGAGTTTTCTTCAGTTAAGCGAACCCTAAACCCTAAAATCAAGCTACTTTTGGTACTCCAGTTGATTGTTAGTTTACTACAAAGGAGAGATTTTTTACATGGGTATTTGGAGTTTTTCTTAATAAGAATTAGAAGGTATTCAAGGTTTTTCTTTATAAGAATTGCAGAAAGTGTACAAGCCTTTTGTAACGTGCGTGCATTTGAAAATTTGAATTGCATTCTAAGTGGGTTTTCTTCTACCTTGGCAAGGAAAACACAACTAAATATATAAGACACTCTCAAGCATGTGGGATTTTCTTTTGAGTTTTGTAATTCTAGTTTAAATTAGATAAAAGGTCATTTGTTGTGAGTTTCAAAGATAACTTCAATTCTTACAATTTGAAGTAGATGCTTTGTATTAGGGGAGATTCAATTAGAAAGGTGAGTCAATTCTTTGTATTCTTATTCATTTTTTATAATAAAAGTAATGTTCTTATATTTTATCTCATAAATATTAATGCCGAATTATATTAAATTTGTATGCATTCTGTTACGACTTTACTCCCTCAGAAACAGGGGTCGAAAATTTGGTGGATCTGAATTTTCGGCCCATATTTCATCTCGGCTGAGATTTTTCTCTCCTCAATTTTTTTTTTTTGAAACTCGGTGGCTTTTTTTTTTTTGAAAAAATTCATTTAAAAAATTAAAAAGCCTGTTTTTTTTAATTTTTTTTTTAAATATAAATATCGGCAGATATTAGCCTGTATCGGATGAATATCGGCCGCGATATCAACTGGGCCCACTCCGATATTTGTATTTTTTTAAATAAAAATAAAAATCGACCGTATCGGTCGATTTTTTTTATCTTTGGCCAATACTATGCGTATCGGCCGAGATATCTCGGTCGTAGAAATCCTGAGATATCTCGGCCGATACGCTCAATATCAGCCGAGATTTCGACCCTGCTTAGAAAGATATTGTCTATTTTGGACCCATTTGACTTGCATGGTTTTGCATTTGAGCCCGGTTCACCTTCCAAAAGGCCTCTCGTTGGAAGAAACGTTCTCCCCTCTTATAACTCCTCCACACATCCCCTCCCTAGGCGACGTGGGACTCTTTCCCACACACCTAGGTGGGCAATGGTAGGGGTGTTACAATCCAACCATTTTAAGCCCATTGTTGTCATCGACTCGGCCACATCACACAGGTAGAGGGTTGAACTATTCTCTAATATCATTTGTGATGATCTGGCTTTCCCAACAAGATATTGTCTTCTTTGGCCACTTGACTGCATGATTTTGCATTTGGGCCTGGCTTACCTTTTGGGCCCAAAAGGCCTCTCGCTGGAAGAGGGGCTCTCCCCTCTTATAACTACTCCACACATCCCCTCATTGGGCGATGTGGGACTCTTTCCCACATGCTTAGGTGGGAAGTGGGCAGGGGCGTCACAATAATTATATTAGAGTACGATTCAACTCTCTCCTGTGTGGGTTCTCTGCCTGTGTCCAAGAAAGAAGGGATGTTTGGTGAGGGGCGACAATGGGAGAGAAAAGATCCCATACCGCCTATGGGGATTGAGAATTTGTGGAATATTTGAAGGAGCAGCCATCCCTTCTAGCATAAGGCCTTTTGGGCCCAAAGTGATACTTGGACTCAATGCAAAGTTGTGATGGTCTTTCAAACCTAAATTGGACAATATTGTGTTAGAGGGATGGGTCGTTACATATTCTCTATTTTCTTTTCTTTAAATATATTTTTATAATTTGGATTAAGCTCATCAACTGTGTGCAAGTAACAAAATAATAGAACTCTGAGTGATTAGTTTGATGGTCAACATTCACCCTTGTTTTTATTTTTTGAAAACTAAGGAATCCAAGTGTCTCACATGAATTTTTTAGGCATTCCACCTGAATAATTCTTAGGGCATGTGTAAACCTCCCAATCCACACACGACACGTGCATACCTAAGGGCAGTAGCCTTTTTTGTGTTGAGGGAGACTTGATCCCAAGACCTCCCACAAACAAATTTGGACTAACCCCTCAGGGTTAAACATTCTCCTTCAACACAAAAAAAGTTCACTCTCCATTATAATGTGCGATGTGGTTTACAACCTCAAACAAAAAGAGATAAGTTATCTTCACTTTCACTCAATAGCCTATCGGTAAGGGTAATCCTACATCTAAAATTTTACCCCCACAAGTTTAACATTGCATCCAAAATACCCACGAGGCTATTAAAGAAGAATGGATAAAATTGATAATACATTGAGAAGAAAAAGTTCATATTGGTTTCTATTGTGACTAATAAGTTTCACATTCATATTGATTTCTATCATGTGATTAATAAGTTTCTTTCCACCCAAGCTACTATCATTTGACTAATAAGTTTCTTTCCACCCAAGTTCCTACTTGACTTTCTAGACACCATGACGTGTAACAAAACAGGGTTGGTGAGTCAAGCACGATAAACCATATAAGTAGCTTGAGAAGGGTGGCATGAAATGAAGCGGTGATAACTGATATTACTCGTCGTCATGGGTAGACCCCACGCACTGATCATCCCCTTCCCAGCACAAGGCCATGTCCTACCCATGATGACGCTTTCTCATCGCTTGATCGAGCATGGAATCAAGATCACATTCGTCAACACAGATTTCAATCATGCCCGAGTATTGGCAGCAATGCCCAAGACTGGTCATGTTCATGGACAGATGAATCTTGTTTCCATCCCAGATGGGCTTGCAAGTGAAGAAGATCAAAACATGCTGGGCAGGTTGTTTGAAAGTATCTTGAGGGTAATGCCTGCCCATTTGGAGGAGTTGATTGAAAAGATCAATGATTCCGATGAGGATAAGATCTCTTATATCTTCGCCGATGAGAACATGGGGTGGGCCTTGGAAGTTGCAGAGAAGATGGGAATCGGGCGAGCCGCTTTTTGTCCCGCATCCGCAGGCGTCCTAGTTAGCGTCTTTTACATTCCAAAATTGATTGAGGAAGGATTCATTGACTCAAACGGTAGAGTTGTTAAACTATCTATTAAGTCATTTGAAATTTTATGGTGCCACCAATAAATAAGAAAATTATTAGTGAATTGAAAATTTGTTCAAAAACTTTTTAAACTATGATTACACTCTCTCTCTAATGCAACAACGCAAGGACTCAACAAGTTGAAAGTTTGCAGGAAAGCCAGCAAAGCCGCATATGATTCAATTGTCTCCGACCATGCCAACAATGAACACCGCCCAACTAACGTGGCTCACCATTGGTGACGTCTCCGCACAGCAAACCTTTTTTAACTACATACAGAAGAACAATCGGGCTGTGCAGCTAGCAGACCACATCCTCTGCAACTCTTTCCTCGACATCGAAACCTCGGCCTTCCAATTGGCTCCAACCATAAAGCCAATAGGGCCATTGATCGCAACTGATCACTTGTTCAATCAGTCCGCAGGAAGCTTTTGGCCGGAGGACTCCACTTCCCTATCTTGGCTTGATCAACAACTGCCTCGCTCAGTCATATATGTCGCCTTTGGAAGCTTTACGGTCTTGGATCCTCATCAGTTTCATGAACTGGCATGTGGGTTGGAGCTTTCAAACCAACCATTCCTCTGGGTTGTAAGGCCAGACCTCACAAATGGACCAGCTGGTGCATACCCAGATGGGTTTCTTGATAGAATAGCAAACAGGGGTCGGATTGTAGGTTGGTCGCCCCAGCAAAAGGTATTGGCCCATCCTTCCATTGCTTGTTTCTTTAGCCACTGCGGTTGGAACTCGACCTTGGAAGGGCTGAACAATGGACTTCCTTTTCTCTGTTGGCCTTACTTTGGCGACCAGTTCTTCAACAGAAGTTACATTTCTGACATTTGGAAGGTTGGTTTGGGAATGGACCCAGATGGCCACGGGGTTGTAACAAAGGAAGAGATCGAGCAAAAGGTGAAGCAATTGCTGGGCGATGAGGGTATCAAGGCCAGGGCTTCACAAATCAAGGAAATGGCAAGAAAGAGTGTGAGTGAAGGAGGAAGTTCATTCAAGAATTTTTATGATTTTGTTCAAGGGATCACTAAATTGTGAACTTTCTTCCATCTCATGCACCTCTAAATTGTGAAGCTTTTAGTGCTTAAAATAACCAAGGCTACAAAGAAGACAAGTGAAGCTATAAAATCTCTTCTGTCATTGGTTTTGTCTTTACTTTGAAGGCCTTGTATCATGCACTTGTGAAAAATATATGAAAAATGAGTTGTACTTTCTTTGATTATGCTCATAAGTTGTATGTCAACTGGAAGCTAAAGTATATAGAACTTTTTCTTCTCAATGTATTATCAATTTTATCTATTCTTCTTTAATAGCTACGTAGGTATTTTGGATGCAATGTTGAACTTGTGGAGTTAAATTTTAGATGTAGACAAGTGAAGATAATTTACCTCTTACAGAGAGTCACTATTTTTATGTTGAGGAGACTATTTCAAGACTTCCTACAAATAAGGGTGAATGTTGACCTTGAAAACTAATCTCTCCAATTCTATTATTTTGTTACTTGCACAGAGTTTATGAGCTTAATCCAAATTATAAAAATATATTGAAAGAAAAAGAAAATAGAGAATACATATAATATTTAATATAAGTCGGCATGAATGTTTATGAGATACAATACAAAAGTATTACTTTTATTATAAAAAATATAAAGAATTGTCTCACCTTTCTAATTGAATCTCTCCCAATACAAAGCATTTGCTTCAAACTGCAAGAATTGAAGTCATCTTTGAAACTCGCAACAAATGACCTTTTATAGAATTTAGATTAAAATTACAAAAAAGAAAATTCCACGTGCGTGAAAGTCGTCTTATATATTTAGTTGTGCTTTCCTTGCTAAGTTGGAAATTTTGAATTGCATTCCAACGTGGAAAGTATTTTTAGAAAAATTATTATTCAATTTTAATCATTTTTGAAAAACTTTTATAGAGAAAAGATATTAGTTAAACACGACGGTTATATATTGTCTATCAATCCACCTTATGAGGTCTATTTAATCACTAAGAACATAGTAGATGCTTAGATGAAAATATTTTATTTTTTTGTTTGTATGATATATATTATTCTACTCTATCTATATAAAAAGAAATAGTTTATGTATCCGTAATAAGTTTTGACTGCTTACTCATTGTATAGTTATGATTTACTTCTATTTTTTGTAAAAAATAGGAAAAGAGATTCTATGATGGGATTTAGTGAGTTTAAAGGATTTGATTTGATTTTATCATATTATTATATAAAAATAGAGAAAATTTATGCAAAAAATGATTAAAAAATAGAAAAGGAGATTTTATGATTAAATTTGATATTTTTTTTTATAGATACAATACAACTGAGATTCTTTTATATGAGTATCTAAAAATAAATCCATGAAAGAAAGCCTGCCCCTATCCGTCTCCCGTTTCTTAGTCCGTACAAGGCGTCCCTCCAAGGTTGGTTAGGGCAAGTGGTGTGGGATGGCTATATATGGCTGGCTATGTCATTAAATATAGCCAGCCATATAATTAAATAGTATTTTTTTTGATGACATGGCTGGTTATAATTTTTAGCCAGCCTCGTCACACGGTATAGTGTTAATTAGAATGGCTATTTTTTAATATTTTTTTTTTTTTTTTTATGTACAATTTTTTAACAAATTTAAAAAAAAAAATATAAAGACATTACATATTTTTTCACAAGTAATTAAATAAATTAACAAAACATATATATTTTCTCACAAGTAATTAAATAAATTAAAAAACATACATATTCTCTCACAAGAAATTAAATATATTAAAAAGACATATATATTTGTGATGCTGGAAATAAATAAATTAAAAAGACATTACATACTCTAGTATAAATAAAAATACATTACATATGATCGCCACCTTGAGTTAATTTATTTTATGATTGCATTTTGTTGTGCAATGATCCACGCTTTTTCATATTGTTTGCGATGAATAAAATATTATTTAATATTTTTGTTTCTCAATAGCTATAATTTTAATTTTTTTTACAGAATAATTTTAATTTTTTGTACAGAATAATTTTAATTTTTTATTTCTCATATATTTTGTTTACAAATGTAAAGGAAAAAAAAATCAAAAGGTAAAGAGTTATTTTTTATTTTTTTATAAAAAATAAAATAATAAAGTAAAGAAAAAAATAATTATTTTCCCTAATATACAAATTATATCCAAAAATAAAACAAAAAATCCAAAATAATCAAATAAATAAATAAAAAGAGAAAATAAAAAAATCAAAAACTATATACAAGTTATATATATATATATATAAAAAGAGGAGAGAGAGAAAATGGATGGCTAAATGGTTGCTACCTGTAGCCATCCATTTAGCCATAAACAATGTGGACCCCACATTTAGCCATTCCCACACCACACATGCACGGTGGCCATATGGCCAGCTAGCTGGCCATATAGCCACTACACCACTTGCTCTTAGTTACACAGATAAAGTGACGGAACAAGCAGTACGATTGACCAGTATTGCTCTTGTGAAACATGTACTTCATAGTATTTTTATTGTAATTTGATTATAAAATCATCAAGAGAAATAAAAAATTATAACTATTGCACTTAGCAATAAAATTTGATTGCTTACTTTGATATTTTAGTTATTAATAGCACCAATGTACCTTCTTATTTCATAGATATGACACAAACGAAAATATAACTATAGTGTCTCCATTAAAGTGAAAAATAAAAATATGATATTTATGTAATTACTGATCGTCTTGTCATTTCAAAATATACAAAGTGCTTCTTTACTTAACTGTTCAAGACACTCGTTCAGGGTGAAAAAAAGTTGCTCAGACTACAATTCTATTTCTTTTTTTTTTATTCTTTATGATTAAGATGTTTAGATCTCTTAGAGCACTTAATTAATATTTGAGACATTTAAAAGTCTCGCTACTCACATATAGAATAACTTTAAGAATAGATTGTGAATCAAATTCGAAGTTCTTGCTTTCAGAAGTAAGTTCATTGTCATAACTCGAAACCCTCTTAAGTAATTCCATTTCAACCTATTGGATTCTCTAATCTGTGTATCCAAACAAATCTTTCCTTTGAGTTTACTCATATCTCTTTTCACCATTATTTTCTAACATAAAAAATATTAAAAAAGGACTTCCCTTTTGATGAAATTCATGATCACCTATTAACAGCTTATAGAATTGAACTTCTAATTCCATTAAAGAATTTAAAACCATCAAACAGCTTATAAAAATTCAGAGGAAGGAAATGCAAGCTCACTTAAAGGAGTCAACTTACCTTACAAATGGTTCGATTGAATCCGCCCTCTAACAATTTTTATCCTATAAACCATATAAACCATTGTCACAAATCTCGTTCTTGAGATATTAACGACAATTGTTAATAGTGGGATATTTTTAAATTTTTGAGTTTTTATCAGAAAAATCTCGCAGAAATATAATATTTAAAAAATAATAAAAATAAATAAATAATTTGGTCGGAGTTTGAAAATATAGATGATATTTCAAAAAAAAAAATGTATATTTGTCTCAAACATTTTTAATAGAAAAATTTCGTGATTTAAATCGGATTTAACGTTTCTCATGATAAAAATTCATTTTAACAAAATTTACTGTTAAAAACAATAAATACAATAAATTTAAATTATTAACACGTAAAAGTTATTTTCTCATATTTATGTGATAAAGGATGAAAATATCCAAACTATATACTATAAAGTGAACTCTGGTGGCATTGAACCCCGGAACACGTACCAGACCAACCACTGACATTTGGTAGAGTTGCTCTGTGCAGTCGGGGTTAATAAGGCCTGACTGTTTAATTGAATGATATATTGCAATTAAATTATATGTTTGTATTTCATACGATGATATTGGAAAATGAATTTATCTAGATAGATATGTGCATAAAATTATGAGTAGCGATTCTCACACCATACTTTTGTGTAATCAGAGAATTTCTTATTTACTTTTCACCCTTGTCGTACGAATAACTTAAAAAGTGAATTACCAGTAGTCCATTACTCCAAAACTGTGAGTGTTCCTTCATCAATGGTGGGGACTTTTCCCTCGTTTGCCTCGGTTTTTTAAACGAGGCCATTTTTTGATCAATTTTTACAAACAAAATAGCAAAATTCATCTACTTTGAATTTTATAAACTCCGGTACTGATTTTAAGTGAAAGAGTATAGTTTTGGACTTAAAAAATCGTACCCAAAAAATTTAAGAAAAATGGCTTTCCCTCTTAATTCTTTGAATACGATTTTTTAAGCCCAAAATTATATTCTTTTCACTTAAAATCAATCACAAAGTTCATAAAATTTAGAATAGATGAATTTTGATATCTTATTTGTAGAAGTTGTTCGAGAAACATATTCGTTTGAAAACCCGAACCAAACAGTGGAAAAACCCATAGTTGATGAATGAACCACGGCTCGCCTGTAAGTGCATCGATTTTTTACTTTTTTTAATTATATATTTGATTAGTAAATTCATATAGTTTATCGCATGATGTTCAATTGATCCATTGTACTGTGGATCCAAAAGTTTTAAAAATCTTAAAAGAATTAGGTATTTCTAATGGATGGACTTCATGTCTCAAAATGTATAATTTGACGTCACATTGTGGTCTGATTCATTTTGGAATTGGTTCCATTTTTGTCTCCATAATTCAATGTTTAGACATTCCAATCATTTTGGTATTTTATTTTGGAAAAGGCAATATAAAAATTTAAAGAAGAAAAAATATAATAAAATATTAAGACAATAATACAATATTATAAATATGTAAATTAATTATAAAACTTCTCAAAAAATATAAATTAATTATAGTTATTTCTATTATTTTACACTGATCTATGTAAATAAAAATATGAATTTTCATTAATCACTACTTATGTTTGTAATCTCAATTCATAATATCAAATACTTTAAGAATATTTGAATTTTATTCAAATACAAATTTAATTAGACAAAAAAATTCAAGAAATGAACTTGAATTCTCATTTTATTTTAATTTAAAACTTAAAACTTAAAACATATAACGTATAAGCACACCGAGTTTATTTTATTTTATTTTTCAAACTTTCATAATATATAGTAAAAATAAACCATATGAATTGAAAACACACTTCATAAACTACAACTAGACCAAATTTCAACTAAAAATTCAATTTTTTTCACCTTATCTTAATGGTCAAACACAAAAGCCGTCTTTGATTTAAGGACACCTAATGACTTTGACTAATAAGATTAAGTGATTTTAATTTGAATTTTAAGTTCAATTTTTTTCTAATTGTAGCTTGGGAACTATGTTTTTAAGTTGTACTATTGGATTTTATATGTGTATTTAAAATTTTTTAAGAAAAAATGAAATTTATAAAATAGAATGGATGGCCAAAATTGACATGTTTCACTCGGATCATGCTCGGTCCAACTCGAAGTTTGGAAGAAACCTGAACGAAACCCGTTATTGGAACTGAACCCATTCCATTTTCAATTAGATTCGGAAGGTTTCCACCGAAATGTAACGGAATAAAATTCACAAGTCACAAGTCACAAGTCACAAGTCACAACTAATGTTATCACACTTATCATTAGAATAATACATAAAATTATTCTTTTTGATAATTTGTCATTTTTAATTCTTTAATTTATTACATTTCGTATTTTTTTTAGTTTAATAGCTCTGATGAATTGGAATTGACGACTATGGTTGTCACCACTTATTGTTAGAATAATAGTATAGGGTTATTCTTTTTTATAATTTTTCATTTTTAATTCTTTGATATATTGCATTTCATAATTTTTTTTAGTTTTATTGCATTCATTGCAATTTTTTTTCTAATTCTAATATGTACAAATTCAAAATTGTCAACTGCACAACCAGTTTGACTTTTGAGAGCATAGTAAAAAAAATCTAAATCCTTCAGAATTGAACTTTCACAAAACTTTAAAAAATATTCTCTATAATTAATTTATTTATAAAAATTTATTTTTACTTTATATTTATTATATGATAAAAAACACGTAAAGACAAACTTAAAATTTATTTTTAAGTATGCATCATCTGAAAAAGAATAATATTAACCAGAGATTAAAATTTCGGTCAAAAAATTCTTCTTTCCTATTTTTTTTAATTAAAACCATATCAAATATCACTTGATATAGATCGATTTTTTTTAAAAAAATATATATTGGCCGATATATTTAAACTTCTTGTTAAAAAAAAAAAACTATGATTTTGCCACGTGTCAACGCATGAGTTCCTGTGTGGAAGATCCGAACTTGCCCTCGACGGTAAAGCGGATCCAGACTCGTCCCTATTTCTAACATTGTCTCGGGCAGCTCTCCCTGTCACTCGACGCTTTCGGACGAAAGTAAACCATTCAAAGCTGCTTCGTCCTTTCTTCCCAACTCCCTCCTCTCTCTCTTTCAGGGCGAAACCCTAACCCTCTAGCTAACCCTAGCCCTAGAAATGGAGAATTCACGAACAGGCGATCGAGGAGGGAACGAAGATCACCGTCGCCTATACAACCCCTACCAAGATCTCCAGATTCCGGCCCGAAACCTCTACCAGCTTCCCACCTCCCCCGAATTTCTTTTCCAAGAGGAATCCATAGTGCAGCGCCGATCCTGGGGCGAAAACCTCACCTACTATACTGGCTGTGGCTACCTCTCTGGTGCCATCGGAGGTGGTGCCAAGGGCTTGGTTGATGGAGTCAAAGCCTCTGAGTCCGGTGACACCGTCAAGCTCCGTGTCAACCGCATCCTCAATGCCTCTGGTGCAACCGGCCGCAAATTTGGTAACCGGCTAGGTGTGATTGGACTGCTCTATGCTGGGCTAGAGAGCGGCTTGGTTGCTGTCAGAGACACGGATGATATCATCAACAGTGTGGCCGCAGGGTTGGGCACTGGAGCACTCTACAAGGCAGCATCGGGCCCGCGGTCTGCTGCAGTTGCTGGCGCTATTGGCGGGTTGATGGTTGGAGCTGTCGTTGGTGGGAAACAGCTAGTGAAGAGATACGTACCCATATGAGAGGTTGCTTTATTTCGGCTAATTTATTTCTGAATTATTGGGGTTAAAAGATATATAGAATGCTCTGTATTTTTTCTCTCTTCCTTACTCTTTAATCAATGTGAGATTAGAATGTTGGCGGATGAATAATACTGGGGACGGATGGATTGTATTGGTTGTTTTACTGGCTTGTTATCAATACAAGCTTGCAATAAAACTTTCCTATGAAATCTTCATTTTTGCAAGCGAAGAATGGGTCTGTATACCAATTGCCAGTTTTCTATTAAATATGTGGATTAACTGATGATTTGGATGGTCTTGTTATATATCGGGTGGATAGTCTTTGTGCTTTTATTTTGCTTTGGTTTCTTTGAGTGTTTGTAATTTGGTAGTTTTTATTGGTCTATACCTCTTAGGCCCCCTTTGTACTCCTCTCTTGTTATCTTTTGTATTCTTGTTCTTTTAATGAAATTTTAACCTTTCAAAAAAATATAGACTTAAAAAATCTAGTCTGGGATTGTTTATTGTTTGTGATTTGTTATTCATTTGTTAGGCTCTAAATGTATTGGTGGTAAAATTTTGATGTTGTTCGTTGCTTTAATTAATTTACATGGAGTTTAGTTCTAGTCTTGGTTTCATTCTTGTTCTTTTAGCACATGCTTATCTAGTTATCATAGAATTTTTGTGCATCTTTTTCCCTGTTTGTTGTTATTATAAAGAGGAAAATGTTTTAACTGTTTGATTCACTAAAAAGATGGCTGTAAGACTATTCAGTGTCACATTCCCATTGATGTGTTCTTATTGTAGCTGATAAGAAATAATTTGTTGGGGTGTTTTCTAAACTGATTCTCGCATGAGTAATTTTTTCTACTTTAATGGATAATCAATATGTTTTCTGGGCTCTTCCAATGGAGTTCCAAGGGTTTATATATTCTTATCTGGATTCATTTTGGAAGGAGTGTTTGGCATTAGTAAGGTTTCAGGTGCTATCCTTGTAGCCTTCTGTTTCCTTTTGGTTTGAGGCTTACAGGGGACATTTTTGTTGCTTGGGAAGGGGGGATCAAGCTTGTGGAAAATTAGTTTTAAATCTCTTGCACTAGGAAGGCTAAGTTCAGCTCAAGGGGCTGAGTTCCTACCAAACTACTTAATGTAGTTGTCATAAATATGAGTTGTTCGTATGTTTGGAATCTAATATTAGGAAGCAATTATTCTAAAATGGTTCTATGGGCTTTAGTTTTCTGGGAATGTTCGTGGAGTGTAATCAATTTATAGTGAGATAGTGCTTCTGTGAGGAGTTCCCTGTCTTGATGTGAAAAGAAATGCAAATGACATTTGCTGGTTAATTAGCAAGGTTTGGTAAAGTTGAGAGATAGTTCGATCATGGTTCTTTGGGTCCTTTAGCGTCATTGCTATGAATTTTTTGGTTTTGACTTCTTTGGTACTTTTTCCTTGCATGTGTTCATAGATTTGGAATCTTTGGTATTAATCTTGTTGTTTTTAAAAGGATGAAGCCTATTTCCATCCACTAACATATGTAAGCATGTAGTCATTCAAAATTGAAAAAAAGACCATATGTAAGCATGTAATAGTTTCTATGGGGTAAGGTGTAATACTAGGAATGAGGGTATTTTACTAGAGAGGACTCTTTGAGTTGTGTTTTTTGTTGATTAGAGGAGAGACTGTTGATATTTAATATTTTGATGGTAGTACACAAGAAAGGTTTGATATTTCTTCTTAGATTGTAGGTGGGTGTTTAATGTGGGGGCTTAGGGGAAGTAGTGGAAGAATGGGTGGGTGGTCCTTTTAGGGGAAAGTGGAGGGTGGTGTGGAACTTATCCCAACAATTGTCTTCCAGTTGGTTTGGAAAGAAAGAAATTAGGGCTGCATTTGGATGAGGGGTAAATTTTACAGGGGTTACCCGGGGGTTTCCCTTGAACATGGGTTACCCTTATGCAGGTGTTACCCTTATCTTGTTTGGTAATTAGGGGTAAAGTTAAAACTTACCCAGAAGAAAATCTTGTTTGGTAACTGTAAGCATAATTTTTTTTATTAAATCCATATAATATAAAACATAAAAATAAAATTTTATGAAACATAATTATTAAATAATATTCATCAATTAAAAAATATTTTTGCTCCATAGGTGCAAAGAGGGGCAAAAGGTGGGGGGCGGGGGGGAAGGGTAAAAATTTGAATTTTTACCCTCGCCCCTCCATTACCAAACAAGGGTAACGGGGGGTTACCCCACATTACTCCCCCCCCTCCTCCCTCTCTCTCTTACCTCCATCCAAACGCAGCCTAGAGGATTTTTGAGAGGAATATAAGGGAAGTGGGGGAGCTACTAGAGTGAGCTAAGTGGAGTTTGGTTAATTGGTTGTCCTTGTGTAAAGAATTTGAGGGTTTCTTTATGAAAAAAATTCTTTTTTGTCTTGGGAGAGGGGTGCTTGAGGGTGATAGAAGCAAATGTTATTAAGGAGTCAACAGTTAAACTAGAGCTAGGTTTTTATAAATTTAATATATATGGAGTGGACATAGGTAAACTTGGTCTGACAAGCATAGGTGGTGTGGCTCGTAATGAGAGATTATCCCATTTTCCCCAAATCAATAGGGGTAAAGGAATCTAATGAAGCTGAATTACCAATGGTTAGGAGAGCACTTCATTTTTGGAATAGGCATGAGAATGGTAAGCTGATTATTGAAGGTGACTTTGTTAATGCCATTGCTTTGGGAAGCGGTAGGAATGGAGATTAATTCATATTTTTGGGGATATCAATAAGGCTTGCAGAAACAGACCCTTAGAAGATTCTTTTAAGCTCAATTTCGATGGCAGTTTTTCTCCTGACATTCCTCATATGCAGGGTATTGGTGTGGCTACCAAAGGATCAATGGAAGTCATTGCATTCTAATTCCCTGTTAAATCTTGCGATGCAAAAGAAACTGACAACTACTCCTGGCATCAAGTTGATTTCACTGAGGAAATCAAGGATCTTACAGAAGCTAGAAATCATGCCGTGGGTGCCAACTCCTTGGCAGATTTTTTGCCTAAAGCTGGAAGGGGTCCATCTTTGTTATCCTACCACTGGTTTTCATCTCTTTGTTGGATGTTCAGTCTATTGCTGCTGTAATCTATTATTCGTTTTTTGATTTTGACTAAAAGTCACCATTGAAGATAAGCAATATGTAGAATTGAAACTAAGGGAAAGGTAGAATCTTGAATTTGATACTCTGGATTCCTATGTCGACAGGGGTGTTTTTAGAATGGAAATTCCTATGGACTTGAAAAGAACTAGAAGTTGCAAAGATAAAACAGGAAGCACCAAAGATATGTCGGAAGCTGCCGTCAACTATAATGTTCAGTTAAGCTTGGATGGATCTGTCAGGAACATTTGAGCTAGAAAATCTGGAAAAAGTTATAATGGTCGTTGTCACGATAAGTCTCTTGAGGCTAGACCATTGAAAGGGAATGCCTAAAAACTTTTTCCATCAGTTATGTGTGCAAGTTATTTTAAATGAGATTGTTGTAACAATATGAAATGAATCTTGGAGCCAAATGAAGAAGAGTTTCCTCACTGGATTTGGACCTTGGAGATTGCCATATTTTTTAACATTAATTCTGATGTATAATTTTACGTTTTAGTCTCTTCTATGTTTTGATGGAAAACGGTTTAACTGACTTTCTATACATGGGTGTGGTTCCTAGAATGGTTTAAGTATCATGATATGCACTCGAATTACTGATAAGTATTAGTGTCTCGGCATTAGTGTCTAGAAGGATGAATTTGATATATTGATATCTACTTTTGGGTATTGGGAGTGGGTATTGATAGGTTATATCATGCATCAGGATACGACTTATACATTGTCTGTATCAACCGATGTACATTAGTGGTTTGGGTTGTCTGTATGGGCTTTTAAAGTGATGCGTAGTGTTAGCTTTATTTTATTATGTTTTCATCATTAATGGTCATAGTTACTTCCAATTTCCTATGCTAAGCTATTGTTTACAAGTCGGAATTGAAAATGTCTTTCTATTAGTAATTATCCAATACTAGTGGAAGTGTGGATTTAAATATGAGCCTCCTATTCCTATTAAAATGTTTAGAATCATGGTAATGTGTATGACCTCATAGTAATTTTGTATGATCCTATCATCACTTATTAGCAGAAGAAGTGTAAGAAACTTGATGGTTCATGCAAGGAACTTCTATAAAAATACATGTAACTCCCATGTGCTAGATTACATGCAATTGGGAAACACTGGTAGTTGTCTCATGGAAACCTTCAAAAGGATTTGTGGCTCACTTCAGCAAGCGCATACTGCATGTGGACCCAGAGTGAAAGTGTCGAAATCAGATTTCTGTTAAGGAAAATATCGATTGGGCCAATTGAGTTGTCTATTGAGGGAATCCTTTAGTTGGGTCCATAGTAGGCGATGGACCATTTTCCATTAAGATCAAGAGTGATACAGGACAACTAATAGGATAACCCTAAATGCCTAAATTGGTCCCTAAAAATTAAAAGGGGATGAAAATAATGCACCTAAAACTAATATGGGCTGAAATTAAAATTAGAATTAACAAATTAACAATGAAATAATATGATAAGTTGCAAATAATAAAGAAATCTAGAAATTCAATGTAGCTAATTCAATATTAATCCAAACAATTAAAAATGGATAATGGGTATGGTCAACTTAGGCACAGATGGCAGTAACTTAAAGAGTTACACGTGGGAAACTTAGGGAGTTAGGGCAACCATTCGTAAGAAAAGGGAAACTGGAAAAGGAACTTACGGCAGAAAGGAAAGAGGAAAAGGAGACGGTAGCAAGGGAGTAAGGGAAAGAGGAAGAAGGGGTATCGGAAGGCACTGGGATGGGACAAAATGGTTTGCGGCAGCAAGAGGGGCTTGGAGAAGGGTCTGCGATTGCAGTAGGATGGAATATTGTTGATGGCGGAAAAGGAAAAGGGCTTAAGGAAGGTTTGGCTGCAAGAAAACGAGAATAGGGAGAGGGGAAGAGAGAAGAAGGAGAAGAAGACAAAGAAGTACCTGAAGAAAAAGTATGGCCTCATGCCAAGCCTCACGCTGTAGCCTCTCGCCCTTTGGAATCTCTTCAACACTGAATCGCACCTTACAAGGTATTTTTGCGAAAATCTCAATCTTTATTCATTAAAATCTGTCTTTGCCTCATGGAGGCTACAATTTATATAAACATCTCCTTACTAAAAATAAACCTATCTAAAAATAACAATAGAAAACGAAAATAGCCAAAATACGAAAATGGAAAGCAAAGTAAATGGAAAGTCTGGATTTAAAGAATCTGGAGAATGCTCCGCATAAAAAAGTTACATGCTTCTTGTGGCTTACACCATCTTTTGCTTAATCGAATGTCTAATACACCATCAAATGAACTGATGGGCAACTCAAAATATTAGATATTGAGGGTTTTCTAATATTTTTCATTTTTTTACAATATTTCTTAACTTCTTGAGTCAAAGGAATAGATTTAATGGGAAATGGCAAATTCATATCAGCATATTGACCAATGTGTATGATTTGTTTACACTTGATATTTAAACCATGGTGGGAAGAGATAAAATGTTCAATCATTTGTCATTTAACATCAATGGTCACAAATTCCTTAAAGTGTCGTTTTTTCGTCCGCCTCCAAACAACATGTAGACTTATCTCCCCTCCCTTGTGATTTGGAGGGGCTCATGTACATGCATCTGTGTATATATATGTGGGTACTGTGTATATGTTTGTATGCAAGTTTTTTTGTACTCTCTTGTTAACCATCGTGTTTTCTATGCAATATTAGAGGTATTCATTGGATGTATACAAAATTTTTAGATCTATTATATTCTAAATTTTGGGAACCATAAGATTGTCCTAATCCTTGACCTTAGAGACCTAAAGATTAAGTCTGTCATGACGTCGGTTTCTTATTGGTACTAATTCCAAATGTTTTTGATGGTTGAATTTTTCAAAAAAATAGATGCATGATAATTCAAGGGGTAAAGGTTTGGGTTTTCTAGAGGGTTGGCCCAACCTTGGAGAACTCATGTAGGAACTTACATTGTCCATGGTTGTTGTTAGGAATACCAACTCTATATATAATATAAGGTCTAATAAAGGTTCTTGTAACATGCCATGTCAATAGGTGGACCCCACTTTTTTCATGGATAAATGGATGGATGGATTGAGGATCATGTGGGCTATCAGGTTGTCCAAGGTGGAAATGATCTTACATGTTGATTTTGAAACATCAAAGTTGTACATGTAATACCCCGCCCCAAAAAGTCCCACATTGCTAGTTGTATTGAAAAATCCCTGGTATATAAGTAATAGCCTTCCTCCTTCTAGCATGAGACCTTTTGGGAGCAACAGTGAGTTGGCTCGCTAAAGCAAAGCCGTGGGGGTCCGTGTGTAGGCCCAAAGCGGACAATATTGTGCTAGCGGACGGGTCGTTACAAATGGTATCAGAGCATGGTTTAACTCTCTGCCTGAGGGTGTTGGCTTGGTGGTCGTGTTTGCAGAGCCGCGGACGGCTCCGGCTTTAAGGGGGGTAGATTGTAATACCCTGCCCCAAAAAGTCCCACATTGCTAGTTGCATTGAAAAATCTCTGGTATATAAGTGGTAGCCTTCCTCCTTCTAGCACAAAGCCTTTTGGGAGCAACAGTGGGTTGGCTCGCAAAGCCGTGCGGGTCCGTGTGTAGGCCCAAAGCAGACAATATTGTGTTAGCGAGACAGGTCGTTACAGTACCATTGAATTATCACCATCACATCATCATCATAATAACCTTAATCTCATCTATTTGGGGTCGGTTTACGAGTTTTACGTCTCCATTGGACCCTATCATAAACCACACTTCCAATCACTCCGCTATCTAACATATCCTTTTGTATCCCTCCCCTCCACGTTTTTAATGGTCTATCTCTTCTCCTCATACCTACAACTTATATACTCAAAACTCTACGTATTGTGCCTGACTCTAGTCTTCAATTGATATGACCAAACCACCTCAAGCAGGTTTGTCTCAATTTGTCATCTATGGGGTTATTTTTAGTTTGTCCCTCTAAGAGAATCATTTCTAACTGTATCTGAAGTAGGGCAAAAGTGAAGTGTGCTCTAAAATGAGGTTATGACATTCAAAATCTAAGTGTCATAACGAAATCTAAATGCTATCTACAACTATATGCTTAAAATATGCAATGAAAATGCTGATTTAAGAAGATAACATTCTATATTTAATAATTAAAACAAGATCTATGCAAATAACATCACAAAAAATCAAACGATCTAAAGAAATCCAGAGTAGGGAGCCAAGTCAGAATGTAAAACGGGACTGAAAAGAGTCCATTCGGATGGTCGTCCGTATGACCGGGTGGTGTTTGGGTTGAGATGGCCGTTGCGTTGAGATATAAGGGCTTGGTTGGGTTAGATTTGGGAATTTTTGGCTGTTTAGGGAATTGAAAATGCTAGAATATTGGGGAAAAGGTTGGGGAAGAAAGAAAATGAGAAGAAGAAGAGAGTATTGAAAGCACTTGATTTCTTGGAGTCACACCAAAAGAGGGATGGAGTCAAACCACCAATATTTTCAAAAGAGCATGTAGAAATTCTTCACTTGTATTCTGTTCTCAAGAATGAATTTCTACGAGTATTTATAAGAAAAACCCAAGAAACCCTAGAAATACATACTTGTGTGTCACATATATGAACAATACAAACCATTCAAAAAGAATGTATGAACAATGTAAGTCCTTTAAATTAACTTAATAGATTCCATAAAGTTGATATTCAAATAAAAATAAAATAAACAAAATAATACTAAAGTAAACTTCCTAAATCCACTACTATGGCAACTTTGGTTCCATTCAAGGGTTTTGGATCATGCCAATCATGATCTGACGAACAAACAACTTCCAAACCCGAGCTAATGAAAAGAATGGTCATATAAAGCCTCCTCCCAAGCAATCAAATCACAGATCTATGTACGTACAATAGATCTGCTGATCATTGCCCAACCCTATTGTTTCGATAGATACTTCCAAGATCTCCGATAAACTTGGTGGCCAACATGGACGTCCTCGTCAAGTCTCCATGGCTTGGAAACATTGGTCTCCGGTGCAATAGAACTGTTTTAGTGCATGAGCAAATCTAGGTTGAGCCGCTGAAGTTCCTCCATAGTGATCCACTTACAATATGAAGTTGGGCAGTCTTGTCACTTGACCAAGAATTTCTTATACCCTCCTGCTCTAGTATTGGCTATTTGATCATCCAAACTATCTTCGATCTCCTCTCCTCATGAGAAAGGAAGGCATGGATGGAATTCGAGTAACAATAGAAGATTCAGATGAGTCATCGTGACGAATGAAAGGCTGTGAGGGTGGTGGATTAGTTAGGCCTTGGGACAAAAATCAGGTGACTTCAAATGTAATGGCTGGTCCTTTGTAGAGCACTAGATCCTCCACATTGAAAATGTTGCTAATTCCCTTTTTTGGTGGAACTTCAAGAACATATGCATTGGCACTGATCTTTCGAAGTATTTTGAAAAAACCTACACTTCAGGCACGTACTTTCCTCAAGGTTCCAGGAGGAAACTGTTTAGGTCTAATGCTCATCATTACTATGTCACCCTCTTGAAACTCTTGAAACCTGCAATGTACATTTGGAAAAGACTTGTAATATTCATTGCTAATGGAAAATTTCTTCTTATATCAACATGCAAATCATGAATATGCTGTGCAAATATTGTGTAGATTCAGATGGTCTGGATGCAGGAGAAACATGAATGAGATTATAGGGTACTCTTGCAAGAATTCTACCCAGTTGGCATGCCGGGGTCTCATCTTGTTCTGAGTATTGAGATACTTCAGAGCCTGATGGTCGGAGAACAAGACGAATTCCCCCGGTAGCAGATAATGTCTTCCGTATCTCAAAGCTTGCACTACCCCATACAATTCTTTGTCATAGGTAGAGTACCGTTGCTTGGCATCATTCAACATTTCACTAAAATAAGCAACGAGATGTCTCTTTTGATTGAAGACTCCACCTATTCCATCACACATCACCTCAAATGCTTTTGAGAAGTCAGGAAGGCGCAACTTGGGTGCCTCTGTCATCCTAACTTTGATTTTAGAAAAGGCTTTTGAAGCATCCTTGGTCCACTTGAACTCCCCCTTTTGAATGCAATCAGTAATGGGTTCCATAATGGAACTTGAACCCTTGATCTATAAAAGGTGGGAAGACCATGAAAGCTACACATTTCATGGATGTTGTTAGGTTTGGGTTAATCTGCTACGGCCTTGAACTTTGTAGGGTCCGTTGAAATTCCATCAAAAGACAACAAATCCAAGAAGAGCACTTGGTAACTCAAAGAGGAACACTTTTTCAAATTGGCGTGTAATTTTTCATTCCTAAGCACCTACAAAACATGTCTTAAATGAGCAACATGGTATCAAATTTTTGATGAAATTAGGTTTGTTGGAAAGCTTATTCAATGACCTTTCTAACAAGCCCAAGTTTGCACAATTCTAATTTATGTAGCTCGAGTTATGACTGTTTTTGTGAATGGGTGTTTATACCTAGTCGTGGCTGACTTCTCTCCTATTTTCTCTCTCCTTGAGCGTGTGGGACTTCCATGGACGACTTTTCCTTAAATTGCTCTCCATTGGTGTGTGAACTTCAACTCCAACTTGGTTTAAGAACATGCAAGCTACCAGGAACTCCATGACCGACTAAACTATGTAATTTTATGATTGGATGTTTTTGTTTCATTTTTTTTTTCACTGGTCGATCACAGGTAAATTAGGGTTTTTCTCCTCAGGAAACGAGAGTCCCGAGTTCGATTTCCACTCCACCCAAAAGGGCTACTCCCCATAAAGTTACCGTGTGTGTGTGGGTAGGGAGGCTTGCATATGCCTCTAGGATTAGCCGGGTGCTCTAACAGGCCTGGACCCCTTGGTCATCAAAAAGGTAAAAAAGGGTTAGTTAATGCCTAACCTAAGGTTGCTACCACCCACTTAAAATTCTATATAAGGAGGTCGTGGGCAGCCATAGGAGTCATGAAGTTTGGGTTGAGTTTTGTAGAGCATCTAGCAAGGTCTAGAGTCAGATTTCCAAGTGTGGGATGATCCAAGTTTATACAAGTTTGTTTTTATTGAGGCTAAGTCTTTTTTACTTTAGATTGAATTAAATAAATGTTTGCTTTGTGTTTTCATTATTTAGTTCAACTGGATTGTTAGGTTAGATTGCATTTAATTTTATTTTAATTAAATCGAGCAAAGACTAGTTCTTCAGAACTAGTTATTTCCGTAAGGTTGTGGGAAACGTTTCTTTTTGGATTGAAATCATTTTTTGTTGACACTGAATTGATTTCCTGTCACGCCCTGACCCAAAACATAGGCACGTGACGCGAAATAATTTCACTTTTTTAAATATCACATGTGAGAAACACACTTGTACTCACAACTCAATTATCGAGGTCATAAACGAACGCAAATACCATTAATATCTCAAAGGGGATAGAAATTCTTTACCATAAATGTTATCAAACATTCTAGAATTTATCACAACCAAATCCACAATGAATAAAAATGGTATAAGCAACTTCACCAACTCAAATCAAATAAATAAAGCAATTAACTCAATACGTAGGGTTATCAAGCAGGATAATAAACGAAGCACTTCCTTTTGGTCCCTCAAACCCAACCGATGCAACATTACTTGAAATTGCAAGGACGTGAGTACAAACAATACTCGGTGAGGAAATATGCATGCTACACACGCACGCACCCACAATAATAAATAAGGCTATGCTATCATGTCATGCTATCAGTCTCATCAATATAAACACAATGTCCACCCAAGGACACCAATCTCATCAACGTGAACACAATCTCCACCTAAGGATACCTCTATGGAACGGGCTGTCAAACATCATGGTCCCTTGAGGGACATAGGCCACGACTTACAAGTGAGAGATTTCCATACAACATAGATAATCTACCTCATCTTGCATCTCTTCACCATTCTGGTGATTAAGTCAGCTCTAAGGTGATCAATATACGGCTTACCAAGTTAGTACCGCCCAAGTAGGGCCCACAAGTATCTAACCCTGCGCAATCCGTCTTACTAAGTCAGTACCGCAACCTTGTGCAATGTATCTTACGAAGTTAGTATCGCCCGCATAGGCTCACGAGTATTTGACCCTACGTGAACTGTACACTACGTGTACAAAATAGTTGTGAGAGCGACCTATAGCGCGAAGCATGGGAGGGGCTATACTCCTCAACGATAGCCACAAATAGCCGCGAGAACGATCTACAGCGCGAAGCATGACAGGAGCTATACTCCTCGACGGAAACCCTACAGGACCAAGTCCCATAGTCGACGCCACCGTTTCAATAGAGTTCCTTAAACAAAACCATTATCCTGTCACACCAACCTCCTCTAGGGAGTGGGGACTCATACTAGTGGGGCCCAAAAAGAGAGGTACATCATCAAGTCCTATAAACTCTTTGGGTCTCATCCAAACACTAGTAATTCTCATTACCATCATGCCTATTAACACAATATCCCATACTCACGTCCTAGATAACCTCCTAGAGACATATCAGTGAGTAATACAAAAAAGATCATATTCACAATTACATAGGCAACATATATGTTATAATCACATAATGACCATAATTTCACAATGATGACAGCATAACACATTCCATTACGTTTCATACATTCAACATAATTATCACATTGAGTTATTTTAGAGACATGGACTACACACCAACCCTGAGATACATACGTCGTGTTTATTTACACATATTCTTAGTCATTGCAATTTATTGAACCCTTCTCATGATGGTTTAACATCTTAAGTCCAATAACTTCCTATTCACAGCATAAACCCAATCAACTTCATCAATAAATCATCTCAGCCATTCACAAGGGATCTTCAACAATTATCACAAATTTTCTATCATGATAATAAGATAATAGACACGCTACAAATCACATAATAGGGAATTAATAATATCTCATGCGTAGCATAGGGCACATCCATCCTATTTATCGTGCATTAAACACATCAATAACACAGTAAATTCTCTAAATCAAGGAAATAACATACTTGCATTCATACAATAGCAATCCTCACCTCAAAATCACGATGGCTCGGGTTGATCTTCGGGTCGTACCTCAACGGGTTCGGGGTTCAAAAGCTATGGAGGAGAAGGAACCGTGTAAAGGGGCGCTTCAAGTGTAGGAAATCCGAATCCAAAGCCTTTAGTGGGTGAAAATCGATAGAGGGAAGGTAGAGGAAGCAAGGGTTTGTTGTTAGGGAAGAAGGGTTCGCTGTTTAGAAAGGAAAGAGGTGAAATAAACTTAATTTCGTGCAAACACGGACTTATGTACAAACTTAATACTTTAATAATAATTTTTTTTTTTTTTAGGGTTGGGCCATTACATTTCCTTTGCGGCTCATAACACTACTTTAAGCTACACCAAAAGACTGGTCATCAGAGCTTGTTTCCATTTATACCTCTGTTCGGCATACACCTTTCTTCCATTGTGCATTCTATTATTGTGTGTTTGGAGACGGTTTTGTGTTTCATTGTAGCAAGCCATCTCACCTTGTTGCAAAGCGTCTAGTAGTATCACCAATGGCAAGAGGGTACACCAGGCGTAACTAGTTGGAAATAGATGATGACGAATCTCAGTCCGATCCAGGGCGTCATATGCATGCGGCAAGTGGTGACATGTTGAGACTTTTGAGGGATGAACTTTAGGGGATGCATAGGAGAGTCGACATGTTGCTGACTTGCTAGCCAACATCACTAGAGAGTTGGCCATGTTGCGGACAGACATGCATAGAGCTCCAGAATTCCAGCATCCACCTAGATCATCTTCCAATTGATGTAGGACCTCCTGAGCCAACAAATAGAGGCCTAGACATGTTGATAAGAGACCAGGCAGAAAACACACCAGAAAAGATGAGTCCTTCGGCATCAAGCTCAACATTTTCGAATACTCCAGAGATGCATTCAGGAGGGGAGCTCATTTTGAAAAGGTCGAGATTGGGAAAAGTAGAGCCAACTCGACTAGTAGCAGGACCATTTTTCCCAAGGGACCCACCATAGAGTGAGCATGCACAGAATATGAGCTGCACAATCAATTGAGCGAAGAAGATTCCTTTGACGAAGGTGTGATCTTGTATGGGGATTCTACTGATGACTTAATGATCCAACATTCTCTCATTGCACCAAAAGAAGAGGTCAAGGAGTTGATTGGGGCAGTATCTATGAGTGTTGGACCCTTGGAATCAGCACATGAACAAGCTGAGCAAGGCTTGGAGCCACAAACGCAGGATACACTTGTTGAACCTAGCAGGGAGAGGTTCGTACGAGTGCTGCGTACATTTGGGGGGTGGTAGACGAGCAACATCTTGTGGCCAAGGATGCCATTGTCCAACCCTATGTAGATCAAATATGGGAAGGCCACTTGGATCAATTGACCATGTTCAACACCTCATCTCTTCTTGCAAGCAATGACAATGCAAGCGCAAGAATATGGTAAAGAACCCATTCCCCATGATCGGATGTGATGCAGGAGAGGCATAGGGGGGGAACCTATGATGGGATCACACTCTCCACCCTTCCTAAACTCGAGGGCAGGTTTTTTTTTTTTCGGGAGGGAGGACATGATGTGGGCATCACATCGAAAGTTGAAATTATGTGAGAAATTTGTCTTAATTTTGATCATGGCAAGCAGAGGAGCAAACTAAGCGATTTGAGCTCCAAATTGGTAATGTTTGATACAATTCACTACATCTACCATCTTATCACTTATGGCAAGCTGTGTAGTCGTATAGCATGAGTGATACAATCTACAACATGATGTGAAATAGAGAAGGCATAGCATATGATGGAACTGCGCTATACAACTACACACCTCCTAAACTCAAGGACGAGTTTCTTCCAGGAGGGAGGATATGATGAGGCCATCAAACAAGAAAATGAAAGAGAAGAAAATTTCATTTTCGACTGTGGCAAGTGCATGATTAAACTAGCTAGTCTGAGCTCCGTATTGGTACATTTAATGCATGTGGGCCCCACACATGAGCCCGGGGTCCACTCAAGTGTTTAATGGACCCCACTTGGAGGAGGGTTACACGGCCAAAACCCTAACTTGAACATGGAGTTTGAATGAAGCAAGGGAGGAGGTGATATTAGCTGAAGTTCAGCAATTTGGCTAAGTTCTCTCATTGGCTGAATTTGTACAAAAACTTTGCGGGCATAATTGGGGAATGAAACGGTATTGGATTTTGATGAAATTAGGTTTGTTGGCTTTTTCAATGCCTTTCCAGCAAGCCCTACTTTGCACAATTTCAATTTACATAGCCCACTTTATGGTTGTTTTTGTGAATAGATGTCAAAACCTAATCGTGGCTGACTTCTCTCCTACTTTCACTCTCCTTAAACATGTGGTATTTCCATGGCTGTCTTCTTTCCTTAAATTTCTCTCCATTGGCTTGTGGACGTCACAACTCCAACTTGGTTTAGAACATGCAAGCTACCAAGGACTCCATGGCCGATTGCACCATGTAATTCTATGATTGGTTGTTTTCGTTTCCTTTTTTTTTTTTTTTCATTGGTTGATTGCATGTAAACTAGGGTTAGTTAACCTCTAACTTAGGGTTTCTTCCACCCACTTAAAATCCTACGTAAGGAGGCCGTGGGCAGATAGGAGGCATGAAGTTTGGGTTGAGTTTTATAGCATCTAGCAAGGTCTAGAGTCAAATTCCCAAGTGTGGGACAATCCAAGTTTGTTCAAGTAAGTTTTCGTTGAGGCCAAGTCTTTTGTACTTTATATTGAATTAAATAAAAGTTTGCTTTATGTTTTCATTACTTAGTACAATTGGATTGCTAAGTTAGATTGTATTTAATTTTATTTTAATTCAATGAAGCAAAGACTAGTTCTCTGGAACTACATATTTCCTCAAGGTCACGGGAAGCATTCCTTTTGGATTTAAATTACTTCTAGTTTGCACCAAATTGATTTCCTTTGTCTGCATGGCCTAAGGACGGTTCGTAACACTACCTTAGGCTACATTAGAAGATTGTGGACCAAGGACGGTTCTTAAACACTACCTAGGGCTACATCAATGGTGGTTGGTGTCATTCACGTAAAATGCGAAGAATGCATATCAGTGACAAGACTTGGAATACAAATCTCTTTGAAAGCCAAGGTCTAGATCTTTAAAATCTACTTTTGTTGGGGGCATTTAATATCAATGATGCATTTTCAATTGTTGCTGGTGGGCTTTTCCGAGAAGGAATTTTAATCGTTTATTGAGTCTGGGTGCCTTGGTAAACAATAGTGGTGTTTGTTTTGGTTACAAGAGGTATCTCTTTTGGCATATATTGGGCATGACTTGCTGAAGGTTGAAATCAGAATATTAGATCCATTGAATGACAATCCATCTTGATTGGACTTATTCCATCTGGATTGATAAGGTATCTCTATTACCTTGTATGATGCTTGGCAGCTAGGCTATATAAATGTCATAGTAGTTAAAGGTGCACTTAAGGCGCAACAGAGGGGGTCCATGCCTAAATTAGACTTGGTGAGGCACATGCATGCTTTAATGAGAAGGCGTGTGCCAACCTTGCGCTTTGTGCCTTTTACCGCTTTTTCATTTTTTGTACTAAAATGAAAATTTTGTAAGATAACTTGGTTCTAAGGGTGAAAATGAGGAATTTATTGAGGATATGGACGAGTTTGAAAATTATATTGACAATGATAATGATTATGAAGAATCCATAGAATGAACATTATGTTTTTGGTTTGTTTGAGATTAAACTCTCTTGATTGGGTTGGTGGCGGATGGATCTTATGATGCAAACACTTTTAAACTCTTTTATTTTATTTATGGTTTTGACTTTTTATTACTTGGTTCTCTTCCTTTTGTCATTATCTTATTATGCACTTGCACTTCTACATTTGATGCATTTTCTTTATAGGTATTTTTCATTGTTTAGTTGATGGTGGGTTGAAAAATGATGTGTTTGTCATTAATATCTTAAAAATACTTGTAAACAATTGTATTTTATCTATATTAGTGCAAAGAATATATATTGTTAAATAAATACACATTTGAAATATATAAACAAAGCAATGCTCCTCGACTACTATGATAAAGATATACCACGTTTATTGGAGGGATCTTGGGCTTACTAGGTCAACTGTTTAGAGTCAAACTGAAAAGACTGACTACAAAATTCATGTCTGTGTCAAACAGTCCTCTTAGGATCTGCATCCTACAGTGTACCATGCCATGTGGTCATGTATGGATCCTGTAACTAAAGAGCTATCAAGCTTGCAGGAATGTGTGTGATTTTTATTCAGCATGTTCTATATGTTCATTTTATACTTGCAACCTTCATTTTGTCATGTTTATTCATCATTGTCTCATTCAGATTCGCATTTCTTAAGTTCTGGTAGAGTGGATAGACACCTTTCTGGCTGTGAATTCAAGGGCTCCTTAACCCTATTTGGGACCACTGTCGTACCTTGGAGTCGAGCAGTCTTACTGTCCTTGTTCCTCATATTTGAGCTTGCCTGTTTGAAACTTGAAGAACAGCTTTGCTTATTTGAAGTTTGATGGGCTGAAGATACTGTGGGCTGCTGTTGCATCTGTATCATTTTCCCATGGTGAAGATAGCTCTCTCTCTCTCTCTCTCTCTCTCTCTCTCTCAGGGTCAGTTTTGCAAATGTAGCCATTCTTAAAGGGTCAACATATGCTTCAAACTTGTCATTGATATTGAACATCACTTGTTCTAAAGCTTCTTAAAAGCCCTCTGAAACATTTAGTTTCAAGAAATTGTGTAGAGAGTTATGAACTGGCTCCTAATTTTAGCTTCATCTCCTTCTAATGAAAATGACCGCAAATTCCCATATACTTCATCCTTAAACAAGGTTTTCTTTAAAGAAAATATAATTAACTTTGGTAATATTTTCAACTTGGTTTTCCAACTTGTCCATTGGTCACTTCATCAGTTTGATTCCTTGAGGGGTCTTTGGTCTTCTATGCAAGGGCGCTGTTTCCCATAGAAGTATGTGGTCGTGGAACCTTAGAAAGTAGTCCACCATAGTAGATCTAGTCTGACTACAATCAACTGCTGCTGTGCGGGTTCATTCTTTAAACTTCTGATCATGCCCAAATACCTAAAAATCAATTTGAATAACAGCAATGGAGATATTGAGGTCCCTGTGCCCAATGTTCGATGCTTAAATTCCACAACTTACCACACCTTCCCTCCCCCCAATAACATGTAAATAAAAGAAAAGAAAACGAAAGACATGAACCAACTACTTACCATTGAAGATGGATACATACTCTTACGGAAGAGTTTGTGAACTTACCCAAATTTGTTACTTCACACTGACAAAAGATTAAACACCAGATGCTTTGAGTGCCTGTATACTTCCATAAAAATAAAAAATAATAATGTTTCAAAACAATAGGAAGCTAGGAGTAATCTAATCCAAATTAGGTTAAGAATAAAAATACCCTTACTTTGTAGCCCTATATGCCTCGGAGAATGGCAGTAACTTTTGCAATACATGTTAAAATTGTACAAACTCGGATTTGTAAAGAAGGCTGAAC
Source organism: Chimonanthus praecox (assembly GCA_022113865.1). Classification (NCBI taxonomy): domain Eukaryota; kingdom Viridiplantae; phylum Streptophyta; class Magnoliopsida; order Laurales; family Calycanthaceae; genus Chimonanthus; species Chimonanthus praecox. The sequence goes on along the minus strand of CM039095.1, from coordinate 16,955,084 downwards.
AACCTATACAATGGATCCAAATATCTGAGGATCCTAATGCCTGTAATTTGGACATCATATTTTTTTTTTTTTGAACTATGACAATTATTTAAAAATACAAAGATAAAACTCAGATGTACTATAAATTAATTTAAAAATTATTGTCTCATTTGTGGACCCAAATATGTTGGTCATTGTAGTATTTACTTCTTGAGGGTATCCTGATCCTAAGCTCAAATATCACATTACTAGGCCATAATCAACCCTTAGGTGTACTAGTATATATAAATATAAAAATTCAATTAATAGACACACGAACACACAGGATTTTTGTCTTTGGAACATACAATGATGTGTAACAAACCCCTTCCTCCATCTCCCCCGACTTTCATGAATTACCAGGCTTATTGCTCTTGCACACCATAGGCACCATTGAGATTGAAGTGTTCATTTTAAGTGTTTGGAACTTTAGGCCCTAAGTCAAGCCTTGGGATGATTAGATGGCTTAAAAGTTGATTAGCCCCTAGATCATTGGATTCTGTACATGATATACATCAACTAATGCATAGCAGTCAAAGATGTGCTATGGTTGTGCCTATGCATGTGTCGAGTCTCTAGAACTAGGGATCACCTTAATTAAGCCTTTTTTAGCACTATTTTCTATAAAAAAGTGATAAAGGGTAGGATCCGTTTTAACACCTACCTATGCCTTCATGCTAAAGAAAAAAAGAATTTTGCAAGATCCTGCTCGAACCTGATATAGATCTAAGAAGAGCCGAACTCAAAGAACTCTGATATCTAAGAAAATCCTCAGAGTAGTTAACCATTTCAAAAAAAAAAAAAACCTTAGAATAGTTTGACTGAATAATGCCTATTGATCATTCACCCCGGATTTATAGGTAAATAGAGATTTGTAAGGATGAAACAAAACTCCAATTTCTCACTGGAAGAATAGAATAAGGTCGATAACTTCTTTAGACGACATTTACAACATGCAAAATTCACTAAAGAAAATAAGAATTATAGAATTGAATTTCTTAATTCAATTTTAAAATCTAGAAGTTAATTATAGGACTAGAAATTAGAACTTAAACCAAACTAAAAAACCAAACAAGAACTAGAGAGAACTCAAACTTCCTGAACAGCAAAAAAATTACAAAAATGCCATCTATCTAAGCCGTATATTCTCACCTACTTAAATGAAACTAATTCCTAGCCATACATTGGAACTTGCCAAATTGGCGCTTGCCTCTTTGGTATTCTTACCTCTTCCGTCACCTTCCTTTGTGGAGCTTTGGGGACCACTCTTGCATGTGTGGAGAGTCAAATTCATGTACCACCATAAACCAATGGATTTGGTTGCTAAACGTGTCAATTGGGCATGGAAATGTTTAATTTGGAGCTTTGGACTCATACGCCATAAACATGGGGTGATTTTGGGCTAATTTAATGGGGTTTTGGTCTTTAATAAGTTGGTCTTTTGCACCATTAAATTATTTATACGCAATTAAGGTTAGTTGAGCAATTTCATCATTCAATTGTATGCAGAAGTTTTCAATTTCTTCATGGGTGCTTTTAATTCTTCTCGGATAAAAAATTTTGCATGCATGGAGGACCATATTTTTATCTTCAATCTCCAATTTAGGTTCCATTCTTCCAATGGTGCTTTTGATGCCCTCATCATAAAGCATTTTTATTTGTTTTCTATAATAGTGATTCAATACTTTTGTTAGTATGAACATTTTAGCTAGTAATGCTTAAAAAGTAATGACTTGTTAACAAACGTGTTTAGCATGCACATAATTTATATACATTATACTTGGAAGCCCCATTTCCAATATATTTTGGTAATTTTGTAATATTGGATGAATAATAATGTATTTATAACGATTGATGTGATATGGACAATTTTTTTTTTTGTAAAGTATGTAAATAAATATGTTCACATTGGCACCTAGATTCTTTGTAAATAAATATGTTCACATTGGCACCTAGATTCCTAAGGCGAATTACATCATGAAGTATTAAAGAGCTCATATGTGGAAAGTTATCAAGAGATGGGGAGGGGTATATTTGTCATCATCAAAAGCTCACCACTATTACCATACGTTACTTCATTATCTTCAAAAGAAGTATAACATCTAAATCTTGTTCACTCGAAGATGGCATAGTTTCTTCAGAAGCAACATGCCCCACTCTATCTAGATTGTCTTTTTTTTTTTTAATTTACGTATGGAAAACTGCGGGATACCCAACGTAAAATTCCATGGATGGACCCCTACCCCTAAGGCACACCAAAGTTAGACCATGGAGCTCGAATTAGTGACCTCTTGTTTCCTGAGACAGGAGGTAATCAGCTGAGCTACTCCCTCTTTTGAATCCACTCACATTGGATATATGCATCACTCACATGATAGAAATCGAAAGGAGCCAATGCATCTACAACAAAGTTTTCAATCCACATATGAACCCAGAGATGCTTTGAGATTCTGGCTCTTCGAGTTATTCCTGCCCAACAACAAATAAAATTCTTAGTCTCCCTGTTTCAGCTTCTGAAGCCTATGAAACAAGTCTTGGGAATAGTTGGAGGCAAAACATCTTCCCCTGTTAATTTCATAACTTTTCGCAAGGTTGTATCTTAAGTTCCTCTAGCCTGTCTTTCATATTTGATCTTTGTATACCAAGTCAGTGTTTTAACCTTCAACTTAATAGAAGTAGTTGGACTCTTTTTAGATTTGGGACATACAAAAATATTTTCTACGGTCTCTTGATGTAGCGTAGCTTCGAAGCAACCATAAAGAAGGTTTGAACACATCATGTGGTTTGACAAGTGACTTGTCCGATAAAGGATCGAGTGACAAGTGTCCCCAGAAGGTCTTAAGAGGGGGGAGGAGGGAGGGGGAGGAATCACCAACGCTTGCTCAAGATCATCATAATATATATGTGATCAAGATTGCATGCACAAAAGAATATTCAAGAATATAACTCAGCTAGCATGCAACTAGATCAAGATCAAAATCTAAGCCTGATATGCATGCGCAAAATATTTAACCAAGTAAATCAACAAGCATGCATCAGAATATCAATCACCACACAAGCAAAATCAATCACAATACATGATTTTATAGTGGTTCGGCCACCTGACCTATATCCACTTTTTCAGACTCCCCCCAACTTGGAATATCTAAGAACTTCACTAATTAAATCAATTTGACCTACCTGGGTCTATCCCATAGACTTGACTCACCACAAGTTCTCACAACGATAGCCAGCACCCAATGACTCCCCTGAGTCACCACTCTAACTTGAATCACCACAAGTCACAACTTGACTCACCTAAGTCGCAACTTCTCAATTTGAGAGTATCACAAAACTCTCAATCAACAAAGTACTCACTGACTTTAGATGCGCCACTTATAGCTCTTTCAGTAGTCTACTGCACAGTCGTTGTTTCCTCCACAACACAAGTCCTTATTGCAAATGATATCCTGATCAATGCCACACAACCAAGGATTCGAGGATGGGTGTCTAGATCTAGCACTCTCTCTAGTGTCTATATATCTCACTCAATGAAAATACATCCAATCACTTCACAAACAAAGCCTCATATGCTCATTTACGATCGATGAAGATCAGAGTGATGGATCTCTCAAACAGTCAAAGATTTACCATTCATAGGCTCATATAGTCTCTCTAGGTTTTTCTGTGCTCAAAGCTTTTCTCATAATATCAAAATATTCAAAAAAAAATCTCTCTAAAGTTCAGAGGCTCAAAGGTTACTGCACAAAAAATGAGGCTAGTTATTTATTACACTTTCAAAACTGTTCTGTTCGGCAATTTGAAAAATAAGTTTGAAACATCGAGCACACTTCGGAACTCCGAACAACCAATTATAGATTAGAGTCAACGCTTTGACAATTAATCAATTTTTTTTCAAACAGATCCAACTCGTCACACACAGCTAACACACTCCCCCAAGGCTAGCCTTCAGAACTCTGAAAAACCCATTCGGAGCTCTAAACTCAATAGCTAGCTTTCAAAAGTCCGAACACACTTTCGGAGTTTTGTACAGACAGAGACTAAGTCCACAGATTTGTCCAGACCCCATTATGTTCGAAATTCTGAATCTACCTATTCGGATATCCGAACTCCAGAACATCTCTAGAATTCTGGACAACACTTCTAGAATTCAGAGCTCACATTTTCAAACCAAAACTATGGACTTCCATGCTTAGAATCACATGTATATCCACCTATATGAGTTTTGATTCTAAGTCCATAGCTATTGGTATCAGTCCAGGGTCACCCTAAGTCTATTATGCTCTTTTTACCTGTCCTAATTGGCCTTTCAGCTGATTCATCATCTGCCATTGCTGTTTTGCTGACCACAATTTTCACACCATCTGGTCTTCACTCTTCCAGAGGCACACATGCAACTAGACTTACAAAGAAAATTGACAACATCGGGAACACAGGTTCAATTGAGGCTCGAACATGTTTTCCTCGTCGAGTTCAGGCTCTAAATTGAGGGTGAACTGACTAAAAAATTCAAGGATTAACATTTATGGATTTCAACTTCAACCCGGGCTGAAATCAAGTCACAGATGGGGATGAGTTTGATGTCAACTCAGTTAATTAAATCACACTGCCATCTCTAGCTAAAAATAAACTTTAATTAACTTTAGAAACTGATTCAATAATCTAATTAATTAAAAGAGTGTAGACATACCCGGTTTAGATAGATTGACTCGGTCAAATCTTGTCACTCGGTCAAACCATGGTTTGATTCTAGTTTGGTTTAAATTAGGGTTTAGTTTGCGTCCTTTAGTTAGGGTTTGTGTAAAGTCTATTTAAAGACTAGATTATGGACGAATTTTGGCACTTCAATATAGAGTTTGGACGTGTTCAAGGACACAGGGCCAAGTGCTTAAGGCTATCAGGCACCCTTTGGATTGTTGAATCCAAGCACAAGTACCATAGTTTTTTTTTTTACTTGTGTTGTTTCTTGTTTAAGTTTGATTAAGTGCACATCACTCCATTCTTCTTCCATTTTCTTTCATTATCTTTAATTGAATTAAAAGAGGAATAATCTAACTTATCCAAGTACACTGGGAAACTTGTCACCATTGGCCTTCGTCCGTGAAGCCTCGACAAATAACCTGTTCATAGACACTTAAACGGCTAAGGGATCCATCGACGGGAACTTCAATTGAACCCGAAAACCTAGCGAGTAATCGTATAAAGTTTAACACCATCCCGTGCTTGCATCACTTTGGCTCGAAAAAGATTCAGTTTCTGAGAGAATTTAAACTCGGGGCCAAGTTTCCTTTGAGAGGAGGAGAGTTGTGCAGCCGACTGTCTGACCGCATCTACTTCTACAAGTCATGAAACAATGAAACATAAGCAAAAAAAATCAAGTTGTAGCCGTTGATTTGAAGTTCAAGAATTAGTGGCTATTGTACAACAAAACAAACTGATGGAAACCTTACTTCTATCCATTCAACAGACTGAGAATATTGACAAAACTTTTGAACCATTTGTAGACATAGTATGGGCTGAGTTTGCACTAAGATGTAACAATGGCTCGATAGTATTTCAACATTTTTAGTGGACTTTTCATCTTCTGGACAATGGTGCATGCCATTCAAAAATAGTGTTCAAACTCTTAGGGTGGCCCTAATCGACCAAAGGGGCATCAAAAGCGAAGTTGGTGGAAGCAGGAAATTTATCTCCTTAGAGCAATTATACAAACTCGAGGATGTTTTTCTTTCAACCAGGTGGAAAGGATGAGAACCTATGCCATTCAAACGTAGGAGGGTCAATTTGAAGAAGAGCCAAGTCAATTTATTGAAGACAATGTTGCACTTACACTTAAATGCAACAAAGTTTAGTGGTGCAAAAATGGTCTGAAGTTAACTTCCTCTTGGAGCCCAAGTTGTCCAAATTAATGACTCATGGGCTTGGGTATTGGGTCAGGCGTTCGTATCCAAAAGAGACCTGATTCAACCCGAACGGTCCATTTGCTAGTTACAAGGAAGAGTTACGGGATTAGAATTCCTCTCCTCATCTCCATGTAGAAGATTGATATCCCTATTTTGGCGAATCTAAGGAAATAAGAAAAAGTAGCAAATAACTCTCCATTAGTTGTCTTTGTGCATGAATATTAGCAAAGAATTATTATATTATTTTTCATTTTAGATAGGACATGTCACTCAGGGACTTCGTAGAAAATGTGGTTTGACTTTGGGGGCAAATATGAGGTAGTATCAAAAGATATCAGATTTTCATAAAATTAAATTCATTAAAAATATTATTCAATTATCTTTCCAACAAATCCAAATTTGTTAATTTCGGTATACGTAGACGATGTTATGACCAGTTTTATAACTAGATGTTAGAAAGTGACAAGAGAGATGGCATATCCAACTTTTTTTTTTTTTTTGCTAGATCCATAATTTCTTCACCTTGGACCTTTGTAAATTGAGGCCTTGGTCGACCATTCATGTAGACATTAGTTAATTGAATTCTAGTAAAAACAAGAGTACTTTTGGGTCTCTCCTTTGATAGTGAGGTTTGTCTATTTTCTTTTGAATTTTTATTTGATATTATGTTGAGTTAATTCCAGTTTATGTCATTGGTGTGTGTTTGATTACATATTGAATGTGAAAGTTCAATTAGTATATCCAACTAATATTTAATTAAAATTGGATTCCATAATTCAAATTCAAATCATTAAAAGGTTCTTTTGATTTTATATTAAATTTATGTCAGATTAAATTTCTTTGCATGCATTTGATTGTTTAATTTACATTTAATTTGTATATATCAATTAATTGCATTAACTATTGCATTCGGAATTTCAATTTCATATTCGATTTGAATTCACTTGAACAAACAAATTTCATTGGTGAATTCACAAAGAGTGAGTTATCCTAGTGAGATTTGATTCATCAATCTTTTTCGGAGCAAAATTGAGAGTGGAGTTACAGTTTCCATTTGAACATTGAATTTTCGGATATGTTGCGAAGTGGAAACTTCCAGAGTGTGTATTATTGAAGTCCTTGATTTGAATCTGACGGTTTAAATCTAAAATTCATTTAAACTGAGAGATTTTAGAAATGTACTAGTTTTTTCCCAATTATAGCCTTCACATGGACTAAGGATGTTGAAAAAGAAACACATGAGAGAAATTGTGTAATGGGCGAATATATTGTTGGGAGAAAATCACATTCTCGATTACACACAAACGAGAATCAATGAAGAGTAATAATGCTTACTTATTAAATTCAGAAAAGCAAACTACAACACAGAAACTACAATTCATGCTGTTACAACAGTATGCAATCCTGTACTGATGTTTATTTATTAAATAATTGATCTATTCTAGCTTAACAAACGGAAAAGTTTATTTTGCATGGAAACGCAGTGGTACGGATACACTATTTTAGTCTACCACCCTAGGCATGATACTGATAGCAGCAACACAAAAGAAAGATGTTCAAAGCTCAAGGACATCTTTCTGCCAACCTAACCATTAAGCCATTCTTCATGAGAAGAACAGCAGAGGGTATATAGGTAACGTGCCGGTCCTCAAGAACCTGAACATGGAAATTATAGAGGATGGCAGAAGCAACAACCTTCATTTGAATGAAGCCCAAGTCTTGGCCCACACAGATCCTTAGCCCTGCACTGAAAGACATGAACTTGGAATGAAAGGAATAACTGGAAATAACCTTAATGACTCGTAGAAGGCTCGTGTAAATAAACTAACCCATCAATAATCTTATCATTGCCCAACATCCTATCTTCATTTTCTGCCAAATTTGATCTTAGCTCCTCTAAGATCTTGGCTTCTACTTGTGGGTTTTTGGAAAGTAGCAAAAAGAACCAGGTAAGAGCCATAACACTGCTATCTTTGCCGCCGCGGATGAGGTTTATTGTGGTGTCTCTGAGAAATTCATGAGATTCAGTTACACCCTTCTCATCATCATGAAGTTGATTATAATTTAGGTATGATGTTAATAGATCTGTGCATGTCGCTTCTTTGTCATCTCCGAACTTTTTTTCAATTTGGAATTTTTTTGATTCTTCTGCCTTCCTTGAGATGCATTCAAATGTGTAAGGACTACGATTTTATGAGCCATAGCCACTTGTTTCTCCTTTCCCACGTTTATCCACCTCATCAATTTCAAGTTTGAAGGTGTTTTCTTTTTGCCCCTTATGAATTGAAAAAGGATGAAGATAAAAGCAGTGGAAAATGAGACTGAGGCTGCAATGGAGTGGATCATGGGCAGGCCCAACCATGTCATTGTCGAATCGATTGAGTTCGCCGATGATGTGATTTTCAATGAAGACGATTTATTGGAAGCAAAAAGAATTGAATTGAACTTAGGATGGGATGTATGATGGCTCACGGACCTCTATTTACACAAATTTCTAAAATTAATCACATCAATTACCATACATCGATGATTGTCATGTGGTATCTACTTACAAGATCAAATATAAGTCATAATATATTAGAAAAGACCAAATTGGAACATGGCCCAATTTTTTTTTCTTTAACGGTGACAAAGGATCATATATAAATAAAAAGAGCAGATATAAGAAAAGGAAAAAGTCTAACAGGATTAGATCCAAAATAAGAACAGAAAAAAGGAAAAAGAAAGAAGAAAAAAAAAAGCATAACAAAATACAAAAATAACCAAAATAAAATCTCCTCCAAACTCAAAGGAGAAACACGTCAGAGGAAAGGCCGGTGACACCAAGCTTGGCTAAAAAGTTATCCACTCCGTTTGTTGTTTGCCCGATGTAAGTGAAGGAAACATCCATCTCTGAAACCATCTCCCTAATCTCCCTAACCAAAGTGATCAGTTTCTAGAGTGGGCGTTTATGTCCTTTTGCCCACTTAATTGCATTTGCTGAATCCCCTTCAATGATGAGTTTTCCTTAACCGTACAATTTCCAGGTAAGCAAAGCTCTTCTAATGCTAATGATTTCCGCCTTGTTGGCATATTTAGTTCCCACCGACTCAATGAAGATAATGGATGTGGTCCCCTCATGATCTCTAAGCACCCCACCAATCCCAGCGGGTCTAGGTTTCTCTATTGCTGCCCCATTTACATTAACTTCAACTTCATGACGTTTTGTTCAGGAGGCCTCCAATGTTCTCATATCTTCACTTTCCTTCCAAATACATTCAAACAATCCTCCCAAAAAGATAAGAGGTCGGTAATTAGGGCTGCAACTCGGGTCGGGCGGGCCGGGTTTTCATAAACCCAACCCTAACCCAACTTACTCCATATTGAACCCAACCCGACCCGACCCGAATGAAAAACCCGAAATAGTGAACCCGACCCGACCCGAGATTGTCATACCCTTAACCCAACCCGACCCGTCCCTTGACCCGACCCGGCCCGGCCCGGCCCGGCCCGAGTTGCAGCCCTAGTCTATTGTAACTTTAAAATTAATTTAAAAAGGAGAGAGATCCATAGAAAGAGAAGGAAATCAGTTTACAATTTTGGAATAGTTTTCACAGAGGATTTTGGGGGTTCCATTTTGGAAATTTCCCACATTTCTTGAGTGGCCAACTTAAGTAATTCTTAAAAGGGATTTTTCTAAAATGGCCTTTTATCTTTTGAGTTTAAAAAATCCTTTATTAACTAAAGATTAACTTTGTTTTAAAAATTATTTACGTTTATAGTACATAGTTTACACTTTACACCATGTAAAGTGTTTTATAGAATGTTTATCAGACACTTTTTCACTCATTTTTCTTTCTTTATTTTCCTTCCGTCTCATTTAAAAATTTAATTTTTAAGAAATGCTTCTTAAAAGGCTTATGAACTTATCTCGAGAGAGAATCAAAATGGCATATGAGACAAATTATTTTGAGATTATTGTAACTTTAAAATACCAATGGAGATTATTGTAACTTTAAAATTACCCATTTGCAACTCGGGTCGGGTCGGGTCGGGTCTTCTCGGGTCGGGTTTTCTCGGGTCGGGTCGGGTCGGGTTGAAATTTAAAAGCCTCAGCCCAACCCGACCCGAATTTCGGTCGGGTTTTTCTTTTCTCAACCCGACCCGACCCTATAGCCCGACTATTGTAACCCGACCCGCATGATTTCTCGGGTCGGGTCATGCGGGTCGGGCCAAAACCCGACCCGAGTTGCAGCCCTATCGGTAATAGACAATGTTGCCAGTAAAAACAATACACTTCTTAGTATTTGCATATAGATTTTCTCTACGGAGTTAATAAAAAACTTGACGAAGATGGTCTAGGTGGGTCGACTCATCCCTGTTTTATACCAAGATGTCGTCAAAGTAGACGACCGTGAACTTTCCGATGAATGGGAGTAGAGTTTGGTTCATCACCCCCATGAGAGTTCTTGGAGCATTGGATAGTCCAAATGGCATGACTAACCACTCGTAAAGCCCCTCACGACTCTTGAGTCTTGGATGGTGTCTTCCACTCTTGCCTAGACGGATTCTAATCTATTCATAATCGCTACGAAGGTCTACTTTGGAGAAGACCTTAGATTTAGTCAGCATGTCCAACATGTCGTTGAGCCGGGAGATAGGAAATCTATAACAGACTGTGATCTTGTTGATAACTTGGCTATCAATGCATATTCGCCAGCTACCATCCTTCTTCGGGGTCAGCAACACAATAACAAACCATGGACTTAGTCTTTCTCTAGTGAAGCGTCGATCCACCAACTCTTGCACATGCTTGTTCAACTTCACATTCTCAGCTGGATACATACATGCCCTAGTTGGGGAGGAAAGCGCCTAACATCAGGTGAATGCAGTGCTTGATATCACGCATATGAGGGAGCCTAGTAGGGAGCTCCTCTAAAAAGATGTCTGCATATTGGGCTATCATGGGCTCCACCAAAAGAGGAATATGACCCTCATCTATGGCTTCTTTGGCCACTAAGCCGTACAACTCACTGTTTTCCTGCTCCATCTGTCTCTGGTTCTTTAGGACTGAAACCAAGCTTCACTCGGCCGTATTGGACTTCACTCGCTCCAAATCTTTCATGGGGCCAACACAAAGTTTGGCCATCCTTGAAAAAGGAGTACAAATTTTTATGGTCGTGGTGTCTAATTTCTTGGTCATGCTGCCAAGGTCTCCCAAGAATAGGTGTCAATGGGCACAACATCACACAAAACGTCATCAGTGTACTTGCCAACTAAAAATGGAATTCTTCTCATGTGCTTAAACATGCCATTTCTTTTTGTTAATTCTTCTCATGTGCTCACCCAAAAAAATTTAATGGAGGGAAATTTTGTATTTTTATATTGCGTCTTGTGTAAACCTTAATTATGACAGTATATAATGTTCTTTTCTGAAAGAGAGTTGTGAGCAAAAACTGTAACCAAGAGTCAGAGTCGACTCTCCTGCAATTTTTAGCCTTTGAGCATAGTGGGTCGGTGTTAAACCTATAGATGTACTGAAAGGGAACCACGTAAATCACTGTAAAGTGGTGGTAATTTTTTTCTTCATTCGATATTGTTGTTTTTCCATTAGAGGAGAAGGCTTGGTAGTATACCCACAATGGACCAATTAGAAGGTGCTTTCTTTTTTTCCCTTATGAATTGAAAAAAAAAAAAGACGAAGATAAAAGCAGTGGAAAGTGAGACTTGGACTGCAATGGAGTGGATGACGGGCAGGCCCAACCATGCCATTGTCGAATCTATTTTGAGTTTGCTGGTGTTGTGATTTGCAACGAAGATGGTTCATTGGAAGCCCTTTTGGTTGTTTTTAAAGAGTTTTCATTTCCCCCATTTATTAGTGTTCAACTAAACAATGCATGGGGCAGGAGACTCCCATCTTCCATTTATGATCAACAACTGCTCTAATTGATTAGGGGTAAAAGGTTGTTTAAAAATGTTCAGGAAAAGACTGTAAAAAATCTCAGCTATATCAGTTTACGATTCTAAAGAACTTCTCAACTTCGTTCTTTTCTAAACAGACAACTCTTGAAGATTAATAAAAGGGAATCAGAAGACCCACCCAGGGCCGGCCCTGAGATTTCAGGGGCCCTAGGCGAGTTTTGTAGATGGGGCCTTTATATACACATAAAAAATAAAATCATATAATTTTTTTTTACAATGTGTGAAACTAAATAAAATATCATAATTAAATTTATAACGAAGTATTATTTAAAAATTATTCTTATTTTGAGATGCAAAATTACTAATTAAATTATTATATTTAAGTTTTTTTAGCATTTATTTTTCAATAGATAAGATAGCTAATTTATTCAATATTTCTTGTGACATTGTAGACCGAAGATAAGATTTTATCAGTTTTAACTTTGAAAAACTTATTTCTGCATAAGTAACTATAATTGGTATAATCAATATTATTTTATAAGCAATTCATGCATTTGAAAGACAACAATTCATTCTTTTTACATAATTTGTCAATTCATTCTTTTGGTACTGCATCTTTTATCATATGGAGTGTGACACTAATGCAAATTCTCATTTGAAACGAAGATATTATTATTATTTTCATTTTTCATTTTTTTTGTATTTTTTAAAAAAATTAAAAATTATCTTAATTATAATGATTTATACTTGTATATTAGTTCTAATAAAATCTACATTGATCAAATGAATAAAGTTATGCTTTTTCATCTCTTCAAATTTTAAAAGCTTTAAATTATTTTTAATTCAAAATTATCAACTCAATATAGATTTCTCTTTCTCTTTATTTAGATGATAGATATATTTTAAAAGAGTCTTTATTAATTAAAATTATTTTATTATTATTAAACTCAATAAAATGAGAATTATAATAATTATTATTATGATTGTTAGTATCATTATTTTAATTTTTTAAGAAACCTACGCTTTAAATTGAGTAGAAAAATTATCAATATATAAATTTTCAATTTTGAGTGTTTTAAATTCGAAATAGTTAAAAATAGTCAAATGATTTCAATTAGTATTAATTTAAATTATTGTTATTTTTCATTATTATTATTAAATAACTTGATAAAAAATAAATACTATTATTATAACACAGCCGGGATTTGATCCCGGGCCTCTATCTTTAAAGAGAGAGTTCTAACCAACCGGATAAAAATGTACGAGTGGTTTATATATACATTTTTAACTATTTAACATATAATAAAAGAGCTTATGAACTTGGGGGCCCTTTTTATTTGGGGGCCCTAGACGACCGCCTAATTCGCCTATACCAAGGGCCGGCCCTGGACCCACCCACAGTGGTTTCCCTGTGCACAGCAAACGGGAGAGGAAGAAAACTTTGGAAAATCAAATCGGCAATTACCCGAAATGTTTGAACCACTTCCTCCCCATCTTCAACTTCCTGCCCTACTTGTGCCCAGAATCTTGGAAAAATCTCTCTCTGTCACTCTCTCTCTCTCATTGTTTGAAGTGCTGGACTCAATATAATTGAAATACTAAAAACCTAAGAATTACATGAAGAAAATAGAGTGGGTCCGGTCTAGGCTCACCATCGGGATTCTTCGAATGGAAGAAACTTAAGAATTGAGTTACTGGGGAGAGCGACTGAGTTAGTTTTAAAATTAGGCCGAGACAAAATTGTCAGGTTGGAAAATTTGAAAAAATCCCTTAATTGACCTATGATGCCCCCATCCACACAAGATAGCTACTAATTAATGTCACTAAAGTTTGAACTCACAACCTCTCATTTTCTAAAGTGATAAATTACCAGTTGAACTACCTCATATTGAATAATTTCATTCATTTTCTAAAGTCGTATCAAGAAAATTCAAAATTAAATTCAATTGAGAGGACCCAATTTGAAATTCATTCAAAGGATTTAAAGATAACCCTTAGATTTCAAAGAATTTTAAATTCCATAATTTTTTCAAATTTACCAAATTTAATCATTTTTATTATTATTATTTTTTAGTCAATTTTGCATGAATTTCCTCTAATTTTAGATTTTAATATGTAAACTTTGACCAAATTCTTCTAACTCACCAGATCTCAACTTAAAATCTTTTTTCCTATGTTCAGCTATTTTTGGATGAAATTTTTTATTTTGTTGCAAGCCAATGCCAATACGACAGCAAATCATGAGCATTTAACAAATTAAAGATGGAAGATTCATTTGATAGTCCCCTTAATTTGTCTCTTTATATATAGACTAGTTGAGGAACACACTATGCATGTTTGATTTATTTATTTTAGACAAATTTAAATTTAAATTATGAATTTAATAATATAAATATAATTAAACATAAAATATTACTTTAAAAATAAAGACAAATTAAAATTACATATAATGACTCACTCCACATGCGACTTTGGGGTGTCCAATGACATGGTTTATGATAACTAACTTCACAAAAATGTCTCTTGCAAATTGAACAATAAGTAATGTACACTGCAACATAATTTTAGCATGTAAATACAAAATTGAAAAATATACAATTGTGCCTTATTTAACTGGCTAGATATCATTAAAGTAGAAATATTTTACACTTCCTCTAAAAATAAAATAAAATAAACTAACAAAATATTATAATTATAAGATCCTTTTGAACTAAATCAGAAACACATGAATAAAGCACAGCTAGCCCAACGAAAAAGTATACAGTAAAACTTCCACAGGTGAGCCCACTACTCCTAGGATACATTAAAGTTAGGTCATGGGAGTTCGAACCCGCAACCTCCTGCTTTCTGATGCAGGAGGCAACTAGTTGATCTACACCCATGTGGGTTTTACACTGGGTATCCTGCGGTTTCCGATGTGGCATTAAAAGTATAAATGAAAGTAGTAAAGATAAATTGAAGATTGAAGATGAAGATGTATTTTTCAAGTGTAGAAGATTTTTTGTCTAGGAGAAATTAAAGCTAACTATCAAGAATTGGATAAAGAAATTGCTAAAAAGTCTTAATTAAGTACGAAATAATCAATGTAGACAAGACCGGGGGTAAAAAATTCATTGATATCGAGATATCAGCCGATCTTGACTGATATCTCTCTCTCCTAATATTTTTTTGGATAAATATCGACTGTTTAAATATGTATCGGTCGATATCTCCCTAGTATGGTCAATACAATGCGTATCGACAGAGATATCTCGGCGTTCAAAAATCCGAGATATCTGGTCATGACCCACATAAATCAGCTCAAAAGCCCATTAAATTGGCCCATACCAGCCCACGCACATGTTATATGGTCCAATGCTTCAAAAGCAAGTATTTTCATGCCTAATTGGCCTATTTAGCAACCAAATACCATTAGTTTCTAGATAAATTTGGCTTCACAACATGCACAGAAATCGTCTCCAAAACCCACATTAGAGGAAAGAATTCCCATAAAGATGTTTGAGCACATGAGAAGGTCGGCCAAAGTCGGCTACGTTCTAATTTAGTTTTTGTAATATATGGTTTATATTTGATCTTTTAAGTAGGTGACACGTGGCAACCATCCATGGACGGCAATTTATGTAATTATTTTTTTTAAATTTGTGTATAAATAGATGTGCATAGGCATCCATACATCCCTTCCCAAGTTCAATTCAATTCTTCTTGCTTTGTGTAAGATTGAGTTTTTTTCTTTTGTAGCAAGTCTAGTTGAATTCTAGTTCTAGTTCTCAAGTTTGGCCAACGTTTGGACGAACTTTATTCTTGGAATTGAATCAAGTAATTCAATTCTAGAAATTTTAAAATTCTTATTTTCTTTGGTGATTATTGCATGGTGTTAATTTTCACTTAAGGAAGTTCTTGGACTTATTATATTATTTCAGTGAGAATTTTAGAATTTTGATTCATCCATTCGAAATTCCATTTGCTCATAGGGTGAGTGATCGAGTGACGTTATTTTGTCAAAGTTAATCTAAGGATTTTCTTAGACTTGGAATTCTTTAAGTTCGGATTTTCTAGAGTTCATATCAGATTTGAATTAGATTTTGTAGAATTCTATTTTCTTTAATATGGAAGCATATGCTAGTGTTAAAATTGATCCTACCCTTAACCAGTGGGACATCCAGCCAAGGCCGTCTCGATACAAGTTGAGGTCTAAAGAAGAAATTTTAAATGGGACTTCTTTGTATTTAACATATTATTATAAATAATATTTAATTAAAATTTTAATTATATATAATAAAAAGAATTTATCTAAAATCTATTTTTCTTGCTTTTTTAGATGTAAAATTACTAATTAAATTTTTTTATTCAAGTTTTGCTAAAATATCATTTTCAATTGATAATATGACTAATTCACTTAATTTTTCTTGTGACATTGTTAATCGTCAGTAAGATTTTATCAATTTTAATTTTGAAAAACTTCTTTCTGCAGAAACCACGGTTACAGGTATTGTCAATAATATTCATTATGCAATATAAACATTTGGAAAAAAAATCTAGTCTTTTGATATAATTCATAATTCCAATTGGAGTTACTTTTTTAGCGGTCAATTGGAGTTATTATTTTTGTTTGTAAAATTTCTCTTTAAGACTTTTAATTCTGAAAACAAATTTAAATCATTTATATTAGAAAACTCGTTATGTTTCAAAAAACATTGAAGATTAAGACAATATTTTTTTCAAACTAGCATCATTTAATGATTTTAATTTTCTAAAATCAAATAAAAAACAAAAAATATCTTCATATTTTTCAAATTGTTCAAACCTACTTTGAATTGAAGAAATTTTTTAAATTATGAAAATTTCAGAGGATTTTTTCAAAATAAACCAAAAGATTTTTAAATGATGCAATTGTGGTGGTGTTTTCATTGTCAAACGATGCTGTTTGCGAGCTATTGTTTATAATCGAAGCTCTATCTGGCTCTTTTGAATCCACTGCAGCAGAGGCCACTTGATCTTTCACCTTAGTCATAGTTGTTTTCATATTCGATGTATCTTGATTAGAAAGCTAAACCAATATCATATTAACACAAGTATATATATATATATATATATATATATATATATATATCTAAAATTCTATAACAGGAGAGGAGAGAAGAAAGTCCTAAGAAGACAGGATGTCCATGGTAGGCGAGCTGATTTCATGATTCATCATAACAGTTGAGCAGTGAAATCCAAGAAGGGGTTACATAAATAAGCAATCATCTAAGGAGCAATTCTGCACATTTTTCACATTACAAACAAATTTTGCTTAGATCATGACAAAATTTAAAGCAAGAGTAGGACGTGAAATAAACGCAAGTCATTTTGTGGTTCTAATGCAACATTTCTACCACATTTCTTTTTATCTTATGTGGATCAAACAAAAAATGTTCTTTTCCAAACACAGGTAAGAATCCATTTACATAACGGTAAGATTTACAGTGGAAAACCGACAAGAAAAGGGTATCGAAGAACAGTCAAATGAGTAGTTCTCTGATGCTTCCAACAAGAGAATGCACTTCTCAAAAGAAGGCAATAGCAAGCTTGCTTATTTTTTATGACCCGAGATGGAGATGTCACAGAGTAATCGAGAAGGGGACAAACAGATGAGTAAGATGGTCATGATCGTGTAACATGGCAAATACTCTTAGTACTCTAATCTAATGTAATCAACATAAGAGTGCAAATACAGTAAAAAAAAAAAAAAAACGAAATTGACAGACAAGAACAATAAAAGAAAAGGAAGAGAGGGGTAGGGGAATCTTCAGACATGGTGGAGAGATATAAACAAATCCTTAGTAAATGAAACAGTCCAAAATGAAATCTGTTATTATTGTTATTTCTTTTAAAGGAAAGAACAAGTAGTCTTGAAACCAGAACTAAAACCCACTAGACTCTGACCAAAACCAATCGAAGTTTTCCATCAAATCAGAGTATACGTAAAGAAATAAGAAGAAAAAAAAAAAAGAGAGAGGATTTTGGGGTGGGGAGAGAGAGTTACAAAGTATCAAACATAAAAATTTGGGGCCTTCCTAAATGGGAGGCCTAAAGCGGTTGCTTTAGTTGCCTTTCCCTTCAACCGGCAATGCATCCAGCTCACATGAGCCTCACGTTAGTTGGCAAAAGAAGAAAACATGGGAAATGTGTGTGTCGTGCACGGCTCACATATTCTTTTTATTATTTTAATTTTTTTTAAAGTGGTAAGATAAAAGCCCTAGATTTATAAAAGTAAATATACAATTTGAGGCGTCCTCTCTAAAGTTAAAAAGAGGAAAGAAAAAAAGAAAAAGAGAGAAGAAAAAAAAAAAGATGAAAAGGAAATTAGTGTTTCATTTGATAGAAAATTTGAATTTCAAATTTTGTTGGAAAGATGACGTTTCTAATCTATACGTGAGTTATAGGAAACAAAAAAAATAAAAACATCATAAGGTGGTAACAAAAATGGATAGACCACAGCCCAAAATATTGATATAATTGAAATTCACATAACCACAGCTGAAAAAGAAGGGTTGGGCACATTGAATGATTCTGACAGGTAAACTGTTAAATAATCTACTCCTTTCAATTCAATCTACAGCACTGCAAATAAACAACATTTCTCCATCAAATTTTCCAACAGTTGGATGTCATGTTTGCAGAGTGATTTACTGACGGAAATCATGGATATAAGTTTGGTGAAAGCCACACAGGTGTGCTTGTGTGATTGCACATAAATATTGAAGAATACTGCAATATGATTCTCGAATTCTTCCAATGTTTTCATGGCATTAGTTTAGGTTGTGAGTTGCAAAATATCCCTGAATCACAATATATATACTTATCAGTACAGTATAATAAAATATTTGAATGCTAGTTACTAACTATAATCATGTAGATTAGTGTACCGTTTAAGATTGTGATAAATTAGAAAGTGATATTATTCCCATAGAATTTCAATGTTCCTCACTTTTCCCTTCATTACTTCACACCTATTGGAACATTTCCCGAACCTCGCAGCATTTTGCATCTAACTACAATAGTCCGAAAATCTTCCAAGCTAAGCTGCAAAAGAGCAAAGGACAATTATAGATGGAACAATTACTTAACCAAATTGAACATTTTAGACATGGCATTTTAAGTCAGGAAATTGATGATGACATTTGACATTTGAGAGCTCCTTGGTCACAACAATCTCATTTCCATGAAATTATTTTATTTATGTGGGAACACAAGAACTTCGAAAATAATGGAAAACACAGGTCATACACGAGAGAAGGACAAACCAAATGAGGCTTTTAGCAGCAAATAAGAAGGGCTGTAACAACCTTGAGATTCCTTCCAACCAAACAGCTCTCCTCGATCCTTAGACATCCAGAATATTGATTTTTTTAATTTTCACTAGTCAGGACGTTGAAATGCATTAGTGTAATACCTAAGAAACAAATGTATGAAGTGCCTTGTGTTTCTGCATCTTATCACACAACCCACAGTTCCACTTTCCAAACGCTATGATATTGAACAAGCATAAGTATTTAAGTTTTCACTTTTCAGTGTCCCTTCTAGTCTTAATGCTCTGAACATGTAGATGTGCATGTGGGTGCACATTTTGATGTGTACATATATCCATTTACTATAGAAATCTAGGATTGTACTCACATTTTTGTGAAAAGAAAAAACTCTAGTAGTCCCCCGAAAGATTCCAAGGACACCTAAAGCACATCAATACATAATGGAATGAAAATCTGAAAATGCTGACCTTCCTATCTCGATCAGTGTCAAAGCAGTCAAATCATATCAATAATCTCTGTCTGTCCAGTTAAAATCATGAGCTTCTGCAAATCACGTGCAGTTATGTTTCCCTTTCCTGCTACTGTACAACAACATCTGCACAGTATGATTAATGATAATAACAGGTTTGATTCAAGTATACATATGCACATATAAACTGTAGTCATCAAACATTTTGGTATAATGGTTTCACTCAGACAATTAAAAGGCTATCATGCCATTTTGATGTACCTCAATTCTGATCTGGTAGATTCTTCAGTAGAACCGATAGCTAACCAGTCTAGCTGGTGTAATTGGGTGGAACAGAAATTGAAAATGATATAAGATGGTGTACCTTTTCTCCTTGGTTAATACCAGCTATCAATACTCATAATGATGCAGTGGGAAAGTCACAAAACCCATATCCTACTTAATGAGATTTGAAATATCATATGTATCAGCTGCACCAAACGCATGGCACAAAGGACAATCACGACTTCTGCCCAAATATTCAGACTAATTACAATATGGGATACATCACACCCTTAAATGGCCACAAATTCAATGGTCTTTTTTTTTTTTTTTTTTGAATTCGATAGAAGTAGTACCATCTGTAAAAAAAAAAAGTATGCAAATGATGCATGAAGGGAAATAACAATAATAACAATAATGATAATAATAATAATAATTATTATTATTATAATTCAATAATTCTTGGTGCAAAAGAGAAGTATCTGGCCAATAAAAAAAATCCTAACATATTGCACAAGATTACAAGTTTTGAAACATGCAATACTTGGAGTACCTTTCTGTATCAAATGCTATACAATATCCATACTGGTAATCTACTCTTTTAAAACCTTTCACAGGTAAACTAAGAATACTTGGGAAAATCAAGATTTATCAAACTACTATTGAAGTTCATTGCTCAATCCAGCATACAACAAATTGAAATGGATCTGTGTTTAGATAGGTGCACCAACTGATGAAGTGAGTGATATCTAGTCCTTCCAAGAGTTTCAAAAGCATAAGTAGTGAAATTAAAGACAGGACAGAAATGCTGCCAGTGACTTCAAAAACAAGGAAAGAAATGGTATATTTTATGCCTAAACAAGTGATTCGTGTATCCGTGGGATTAATATCACATCCAAGGTGGGGTAGGGATACCCATGTTATCAAAAAAAAGATGAAATATTTCCCAAACTCTACTCATCTGCAGACAACCAACATAAGCAGAAGCATGATTACAAAAGCCAAACGTCAATCAGACCAAATGAAGGAAACAGTCAAGTTATAGGAAAATGAGCTATTTATGATATGTATCTCAAGGAAGAACAATGTTCAAAAATAAAAAGATATAACTTTTACCATCAAAGGAGAAGAAGTACGCAAGCACCTCATATTCAGTCAGTTGCACTCTACTAATATTCTGGCCATGAAACAAAGAGATCAACATAGCATCATTATATACCTTACAAGGTCCAAATTTTGTACCAGAGGGTTTTGGGAGGAATATAGTGCAATCCATACAAGATAAAGACATGCAAAATCATAGACATACTGATTTTCTTCTTTTCCTTCTCCCACTGGCATCTGGAATTCCACTCCCTTCTTTCCTTCCATTGAGAAAAACATCTATCTTCTTTACACCAGAATTTTGAGAAAAACCACCAGATGTGGTAGCCAAATCCACTGATGGGCCTCCAAGTGAAAGAGCAATTGCCATTTTAATGAAGAAAAGATTAGGTTTGCATGCTTGCATCAGCTATCTTATGCCCAACAAACTAGTATGGAAAAAGGAACAGCCAAAGAAGAAAGAAGATTTGCAACAGCATCCACTATGATTCACCTGCTGCAAAGCTTCATTATCATCAATCAGATCAAATTCATTCAAATCTTTTTGAACTGCCAATGTTTTCTCAAGTCTTGCTGCATTCATGGGATTTTTGCCTTTTCCCTGAAATGAGACACATAAATCTGAACGAACAAAAAAGATGAAATATGGAGTGTTCGGCTTTCCAAGTAAAAATTAAAATAATTGAAGCAAATTCAGATGCCAGTATAACAATCATGATCCTTGAGCTGAGGATTAGCACTACAGCAGATAATATGCATGGTATCATCCTGAGAGTCCATTGGTTGTTAACCTGAACTCTTGATCTGGAGGAATCCACCATGAATGGACCATGGCCCTGAAACTTCCATGCGTGATGATCATAATAAGTATAGACATGGCTTAGCTTCAGGATGGACTCAGTCTTGAGTGTTGACCAAACTGAGTCAACCCACCAAGACCAAGTCTTATCAATCAAGTTGGACTGAAGCCATAATCTTTTTGAAGTAAAGCTATAACAAGCATAGACAAATCATAAAAAATAAAATAAATTATTTGTAAAGGGAACTTCAAAGACGTATGTCTTACTCTTAATTAATAATTTATTCTTTTTTTGGTCTTCAATCCAGTTGAGTGCAGCAGCCATGTTAATTGAGGAGGTCCTGAGAGAGTGTAGGGCAATGTGGCTGTCTGATTGTGCCACCTTCTTCCGCTCCAGCTCTTTTGATGTAACACACGCATGGTCCCTGAGGCATTATTGCGCGAAGCCAACCGTGCCTCCGACGAATTTGTCGGGAATTTAGCCACCGATGAAGAAGCTTCCACTTTTCATTCTTTATTTCTTTCTTATTTTGTTTTGGTTTTCGTTTTAGATTTATTTGCTATTTTTAGAGTTTGGTTTTTCTATAAAATCCAAATTAGTGAATGTATTTTGACATATCATTGATGGATAATAAATTGATTTTGGGTTTTACCTGTGTATCTTCTTCCTTTTCTCTCGTGGATTTGAGACTTGACCCGTCGACGGAGATCGACCGGTATTCTCTTCCTCTGTGGGTTTCCTACAGTCGACGGCATTCGAAGCTTTCCCGGAGTTCCTTTGCCCTCTCTGACTGCAAGCAAGAGATTCGGTTCCTCAGGTTATAGACACCAAAAGATTGTCAGTCGGCCATCTATGCCTCTGCTGCCCCAGAACGAACAGTTCCCCTGTTCGTCCGCACACCCAGGTATCCACCCTCGTCCATGCCACCCTTCTTCTTCGCCGCCTCCTCTTGTCTCCAACGTCTTCCACACCTCAGACATTCCAGCCCTTTCCTTCACCGTGGAACCCAACATCAACCTTGCCATCGTCCCATCTCCTTTCTCGATTCAAATCCTATTTACTACTCCACCTATCCCTACCTTGTCTCATCACCTCTTCTTCTCTCTCCACCAACTTCTCTTCCACTTCCTTTTTACTTAACCCTTCAAACCATCATTTAGGCTGCGTTGAGGAAAGGATAATTTTACAGTGGTCACCCTTAAAGTTTGGATTCATCCTTAAATACTCTAAGTTTTAATGAAATATTAAAAAAAAAGTAATGAAAGAGGTGATTTTTAAATTTTTACTCTCACTTGAGATAAAGAGGGATGACCTGGGAGTAACATGTATACGAGAGATTTAAATTTGTTATGAGTAAATAAAGTAAATAAATGCGACGACCGAGATATGACAAAAGCAAAGCACTTTGGACGATCCCTTGCCCACCAAGGATGAAGTCGAACTTAGCCAAGAGGAGGCACCACACATCCCTTACATAGATGCAATCAAGAAGATGCAACTTGGTTTCCATATCAAAATAAAATGGAGGGGTATCATTACTGAGCCACAAACCATAAAGAAATACCTTGGTTTCCAACCCAAGATTGAAGTAGATCCAACAGAAAATAGAGTGTCAGTTAATGTTCCCGTGAAGCCAAGTGAGGTCAAGCTAGTCAGCAGAGAAATTGTGATCGACGGAAAAGACAGACAAAACCTTAAATAGATGAGACTTATCCAGAATCCAAAGAGGTTGGTCTTCATTGTTGGGGTGAGGTAGGAAGATGCCTAGAATTATCCTCCATAATTCCATCAAACCCCCGGATGTAGTAGTAGGAAGAACCCATCTTATTATCGAAAAAGTTCGATGGTTACATAAATTATCATGCAAATTACTAAATTGTCCGGAAGCGTCTAGCAAACCATTCATACCCTTGATTTTTTAAGATCGAATAAAATCATTAAAATAAATATTTTTATATAAGATGTTCAATCCAATTGCAAATATACCACAAATGAATCTAAATCGAGATTGAATCTAAATATAATAAAGAAAAAGAAATTAAGTGACTTGAAATTATTACTAAAATAGCTCTATATATAGCGCATGTGTACAGAAGCTCTATAAGATAGTCCGCAACCCACTGATCTGTTTGTTTGGTGTGACTTGTGACTGAACTATCTTTTTCATGTTTTTCTTTCATTCATAATTCGGTGCCACCCACAACCCATTTCTTCAAACCCTTTTAGCTGTCTCTGCACATTACATGCAAACTCTCATGTATCAAAGACATTTTTAAGATTTGGCCAATCAACACATGTTCTAAAATTATTTCCATTTAAAAAGTAGGCCTATTGAAATATCAAGTTGAAGCTTTGGAGTTAATGTAAAATACAGTAAAGTGGGGCGTTTGGTTAAGTCAGGTGGGACATTTGGATAAATCAAATGAGACTTCTGGATACTTTGGTGTTAAAAAAAATCCATGATGTATTTGACATATTTACATTACATACTTTCGTGGATGAGCTCCTTTTAAAAAAAAAAAATCTACTCAAGATAGCATTAGAAAGTTTTGTTTGAGATAATTGTAGTAGTAACGTGCCCATCGTGAGGCAAGGTGTTACATTTGCCGTATAAGTATTTTGGGTATTCAATGGATTTGATATGGTAGGAATTCATTTTCGTGTTACATGTGCCGTATGAGCATTTTGGGTATTCAACGGATTTGATATGGTAGGAATTCATTTTCTAATTTAAAGATTTCTGCATGTTTTCTCATTATCACTTACATGAGAAAAAAGTTATGGAATGAATAGACTGAACATGTTATTTGTGTGATGTGTCAGGTGTTCAAAGATTAGGTGACCTATTTAACCTTTACTCTATACATAAATAGCTCACCCATTTAAAGTTAGATTCGTTATAAGTTTGGTCCCATTTATCTTCAAACAAAGTATTGCTCTTATCAACCAATCGAAAGCTACTTGGATTGGATCAACTTGTTTGATAAATGGGTTAATAAGATTGGGTCATCACCTAAGTGAGCCACTTATGCAACCCTTTTAATCGTGGTCAATTATTCGAGTGAGATCAACTTGCACAAGAGTTAGATTCATTTGAAAATGTGTCAAATTCCATATAAGTTGGATTGAATTAGTTTAATAATTGAGCTAGATGAGACATGCCCACTTATGCTTGGTTTAAGACTTTAAGTATTTAAGTTAGTTCAACTTATTTAACTAACAAATCAAGAAAAGTAATAGTTCAAATTTCAAAATGACTCATTTAAGTTAGTCTCTTAAAAATGTATGAAGTCGGATTTGGGTAATATAAAAGTGTTTATGATTGGTTGAATTAAGTATTTTTCAAAATATAGTTCTTCATTACTCTGAGTGGAAATTTATTTTTGTTATTATATGTGCATTGAATTTGACTTTAAAAATTCAAAATTTTAAGAATATTTATCCAAATAATTATAAATAACCATTTTTTAAAATTAAAAAATATGCAAATAAACTTGTCTTAAAAAACTAAAAGGGCATGATTATTTTTCAAGTTAGAGTATTCTTACAACAATAATGCATTAGTGAAGGTGATATCACATTTAATGGTCATGCCGAAGAACTTTGATAATTTCTAAAATTTTAAAATAAATAATTTTTTTATTAACTAGTTATTATACTTAATGTGGAATAGTAAGTTAGGAAAATGAAATTATTTTCCAAGTGAGGAATGGGAAGCGCTCGCTGTAAAATGGAGAAGTAACCATGTAATAAAGTGAAAAATGAGAGGCACTCCTAAACAGGGAGAAACATTTTTTTTTAACCAAGATATCCAGACATTTCACCCGACTAATGTATTGAGTACTGAATTAAATAGATTTATTACATTTTGTATGGATATGAGGTCGGGACCAGCTACTGATATTATTTTAAACACGTTATAACTTTTATAGAGTACTACATTACAGAGAGTTGACTATATCAAGGTTTGAATATAAAACTCAATATCAAACTTCGATAGAACCGATTCTGAGCCGTGTTAGCCAAGTCCAAGTCAGAATTCACATGGTCTTTCTCAGGTAAAATCAAGGGTGAAAAAATGGCTACTAGAAGATATAGTCATATCGGCCGATATTCATCATATCGGATATCGGCCGGTATCTTTCTCTCTCCAGTCGAATTTAATTTTTTTGAAAAAAATTCTAGAAAATTTAGAGAAGAATCAGGAAATTATAAGGATTATGAATATGTAATTTTTCCATTAAATATCGAACATCTACATGATAAAAAATAATTTTCAAGCTAGGAAATCGAGATTTTCAAAAATAATAATTAAATGATATAAAATAACAAAAAATGGTACAAAAATTGCAAAAAAAATTGTAGAAATATTTTGATAATTTGTTGACTTCTGCAAAGAGAGTTATTTTTTAATTATGACATATATAATTTTATAATTAACTAATATAATTATCAAAATTTTAGAAAAAGTCGAAGAATAATCCTAACAAATTTGTAGAAATATTATGATAAATTTTTTAACTTAGTTATTGAACTGATAAGTACTCATGTATATTACAATTTTTTTTAAAAAAAAATTTATCAAAGATCTACAATGTACACAATACTTGTGAAGAAATAGGTATATTCTTTTATAATTCTTAATGATCTATAGTTTTAATAAAAATAATAAAGTAGGGAAAATTATCTAACTTCATAAAGAAAAAGAACAGAAAAATAGGACGACCAAGTTGATCTGATCTAAAAGTTTTACTCTGGATGATATAGAGTTGCAGAAGACTGAAGTAATATAATTGGTTGGACCGACCAAATAATAGTGTTAATTTATGACAATAATAATTATTATAATAATTTGAAAATCTAAATTTATTTTTAATGACTATGTGTTATATTTTTATTACCTATTTATATTTTACACGGAAAAGCATATAAAGTTGTTAATTTATTAATACTACAAATAAAAAGTACACGCATGGCTGCATGAACAACGTTGATAAAACAGTTGGTCATGCTTTTTTTTTGAATGATATGGTTAGTAATTCAAACAAAAAAGGAGCCCAAGATACAAAAGTTTTGCCCACAGCCCGGGCCGGGCAAGGAGAAAGAAAGGAAATACATGGCAAAAAAGCTAACACCTAACAAAACCAACAAAACAATGTACAACAATCTGTACAAAGAAAATAAGCCAGAATAAAAGAGGCCAGCAAACCGATGATCAGCTGTTAGTCGATGCTATATCCATAGAATAAAATATGCCGTTGTTGCCAGTCATCAAAAAAGTAGAGAGCACCCGAGCAGAGTCATTTTTGCAGCAATCAATTTGAACAATACCAGAGCAGAACTTGCCAAGGAGGGAGTTAATAGCTCTAATATGGTTGAAATAGTGCCACTAGGAGACATGAGAGTGTTTAATGAACTTTGCAATCTCATTGGGTAACATAATGCAATGGAGGGGGATGTCCAATCTGAGCATAGCTAATAGAATTTTTTGTACAAAATTCAGCATTTGAATGGTGGAGTCCATGGAAATGAGAGGGGTAGAATAGAAGCCAGTGATGCCGTCACCGGAGTACATGGCACCAAGGAACTTCCTCCCACTAGAAGAAAACTGAGAAATGATTAGAGAGCAAGGGCCAGAGATAAGGGGGGCATTCCTATCCAGCGGTATCTGTGGAGAAACAGATGCAGGGGGTAGGTTCCAAGAAGCTGCGAAGCCGTCACTTATCCCCTTAACATCAGAGTTGGAGAGGAGAAAGATAAGACGATTACGAATATCCATACGAATATTGTAACAAAGTCGATCAATATTGCTGAAAGAGTTTTTGAAAATTCTGTCATTTCTCTCATGCCAAAGGTGCCAGATAGTTGCAGGTAGAGCAAGGTGGGCAGCCAAAGATTCAAGGCGGCCATTGCTGTTATGAATCAGCATAGAGGAGTTAATCAAGATGTTGCCCGACTGGTTGTTCAGTTGAAACTTCCTCATCAGATTGTTCCAAACATCAGTGGAGAAACTGCAGTGCACCAAATGCTAATAAGATTCCACCTCAGTGCCACAAAGAATACAAGTCAGGTCATGGATAATGCCCAGATTATATAGCAATAGTTTAGTCTTCAAAGCAGAGTTGAGGAAGAACCAGGTAAGGGTAGAATGGCGACTGATACACCCCGAGAACCAGATGTTCTTAACCCAACCAGGTTCTTCCAAAGTACTACAGGTGGAAAGGATAGCAGAGGCCGTCGTGAACTGACCATCATCACTAGCAGTCCAATAGAATTCATCATTAATTGGAAGAGCAGGAAGGGAAATACCATTGATCATATTCCAGATGGTCATGAAAGGGGTAGACACGTCCTCTGGCAACACCCACTAGCCATTGTTAATGAAAGCACTGACCAAAATATCTTTTCCAAGCCCAAATGAGTGAATAGGTCTTCCCCCAAAATGTTCAAACAAGATGAAACCAGGCCTAATCCAAGGATCGAACCAAAAACTAGTACTTTTCCCATTACCAATCACTAAAATAGCATGCCTCTTTACAAGATCACGGACAGATAAGATAGACCTCCATGCCCAAGATGGATCATGTCACAGCTTAACATGCCAAATGCTAGAGTTCTTCAAATATTTCTGCTTGATCCAGCAAGTCCAAAGGTTGTCTTTGCAAAGCACAAGGTTCCAAAATTGCCTCATCAGACATGCTTCATTGATAGTAAGAATGCTACGCAAACCTAGACCACCTTTAGTCTTGGGGAGACATATTTTCGACCAAGCAATAGTGTGTAGCTTCTTCGAACTATCTGAGCCCCATAGGAAATTCCTCATTATCTTCTCCATCATATTAATACAAGATTTGGGTAGAAGGAATGCATTCGCCCAATAAATATGAGAGCTGTTGATAGTGGATCTAAGAAGCTCAGTCCTACCAACAAAGGATAGAGATGAACTTGCCCAACCACAAACTAACTTCCGAATTTTAGAAATGAGGCCATCACAGTCTGCTCTGCGAATTCTTCCAGAAAAAAGAGGCAATCCAAGATAGGTGATAGGCAGCTTAGCTTCACCCATTCCCAATGTGTTCATGATTTCAAGACGGTTATTTACAGAGCCGGAGAAGATAATATGGCTCTTTGATGGATTAAAAGCCAGCCCAGAAAAAACATTAAAATCCAACAAAAGTTGCTTGAGGTGAGTAGCCGACCTTGTATCAGCAGAGCAAAAAATTAGGAGATCATCAGCGAAGAGAAGATGAGAAATTGTACAGTCTCCCGAAGTAAAGGGGCACCAGATATTGCCATTAACAACTGCATTCTCAATAGCACATGACAGTGATTCCATAACCAAGCAAAAAAGAAGTGGAGAAATGGGGTCACCTTGTCGGAGGCCTTTGCAACTCTTGAAATAACCATGAGGCATACCATTGATTAAAACTGAGAATGAAGGGGAGTCGATGCAGTTTCGAATCCATCCAATCCACTTTGAATTGAAATTCATTTGCCTTAATATGAGGTAGATACAATCCCATCGGACACTGTCAAAAGCTTTCTTAAGATCAAGTTTGATGCACATTCTCGGAGGACCATTCTCTCGATGGAGACCACGAATAATGTCATGAGCGAGCATAATGGTTGTTTGAAATCTCCCTTCCTGAAATGAAAGCCGATTGATATGGGCTAATAAGAGTCGACAAAAAAGGTTTCACCCGATGAACAAGGACACGGGAAACCATTTTATATATTTCATTTGATAGAGCAATAGGCCGGAACATGTCGGGACGATTCGCACCATCACTCTTGGGAATCAAAGCAATGAAGGAGGCCTTGACCTGATTTAGGAGGCTCGAAGAGTTAAGGCAGTTTTGGATAGCACAAGTGACATCTTCCCCCACAATATCCCAAAATTTCTGAAAAAAAGAATCCATTAAAACCGTCAGGTCCAGGGACTTTAAACGGATTAGCGCCAAAAACAACTTTCTTAACTTCCTCCCTGCAGATAGGAACTGTAAGTAAGTCAGAAGAAGTGTCGGATAGCTTGCTCTTGGTAATGAAATTCTGATAGTTGCATGTCTGATCAGCAATATTGATATTGTCATGCCCACCCCCCTAAAAGTTCAGTGAAATAATTAACAAAGGTGCTGCTTATAGAATCAGGTTCCCTAGTCAGATTACCATCATTCAGACAAATAGAGGAAATGTTATTTCTGTTTTGCCGAACCTTGACTGAGCAATAGAAAAATTTACTCGGAATATCTCTAAGATTAAGGTTCAATATTCTTGATTTTTGATGCAGCAGCTGCCTCTCCCAATTCAAGCAATCCTCTAGCTTAGATTTAGAGCTCAAGACCATGGCATGATTAACATTTGAAGGAGAATTGTCATATAGTTGTTGAGCTGCAATCAGAGCCTCTCTGCAGTGAAGAATTTGTTTGTTTATTTTTGGCTTGGAACGGTGCCATTTGGATAAGGCATTCTTGACTCTTTTGAGTTTAGTGACCAAGCAATACATTGGAGAACCATAAACACTAGCAGACCATGAGTTAGCAATGATACCACGAGCCTCCAGGTCCTTACTCCAAGCGTTGATGAACTTGAAAGGATAATGCCTTTTGTATCGAAGATTATCAATGAGGAGAAGAATACCTCTGTGATCAGACAAACCTGGCCCGAAGTAGTTGCTTGAAGATTGGTTGAAGCAATTTATAAATTCTTGATTAACCAATATCCGATCAATTTTTGTCTCCACTCTCTGATCTCCATGAGAAGAATTAGACCAAGAGAAGTCAGCTCCAGATATCTTGAAGTCGATCAACTTAGAAGCATCAATGCAGCTATTAAATTGGTCCATAGCATAGAAATTTGGACTTCCCCCACCAGATTTCTCATCAGCCCCACAAATGCAATTAAAATCCCCAATGAAAATGCTTGGTTCTTTTCTCATACGAGAGAATAATTGGATTGTTTTCCATAAGTCCTGTCTGAAAGTTGGGTCGTTAAAACCATATACAGCAGCGAGGTACAAGGGAGTGCTCCCAGCTTGCATAATGAGCTCACAAAAGATGATCTGGGCCTGGCTGTGGATGATTTTTAGGTCAATGTCTTGTCTCCATGCTACCCGAATCCTTGCCGAGTTGGTATGAGTAGCATTGGAAAAATTATTCCAATTCCTGGGAAAGATATCATTGGCAATGGCATGAAGATTATTGATCCGAATCCTACTTTCCAAAATGAAAAGGATGTCGGGATTTGAGGTGGAAATTAAATCCTTTATCTCCTTCTGCATATGGGGTCTATTAAGACCCCTCACATTCCAAGAGATGATGATCATTTATGGGAGGGTGTGCCTTTTGGCACAGTAGTGGCTTCCACAGCAGAGTTCTTTGCTTGAGCATAGGTTTCAACTAAATTGTCAACAATATGAAGACATTCCTCATCAGAGAAATCATCCTGTTCAGTAATCGTCTCCACATTGAAATTCAATTGCAGGTCTTGATCATCAATCGGACCAATCAATGGATTATCATCCAGACCATCGAGGATAGAGAATTTATTTGTAGGATTTTTGGTTGGCGAGCTTTCTTGGTCTCTGATCTTTAAAGCTCCAGGATGCATTTGGGCGCTCCTCCTTGCTACCTTGACTGTTTCAGGGGCTGAACAGACAACTTTGCCTTTAACACTGGGAGGTAGGGGCTGAACAGAAGAAGTGTTGGGAGAGTTTGTAGGTCCTCCAGAATCTGGTTGCTCAGGGGATGGATTTGTAGGGCCACCAGTAGCTGGTTGCTTCTTGGTCCACACTTGCTTAGGTTGCTTTACAGCCATGGGACAATCAGAGTTGGAGTGACTGAAGACTCGGCAGGTAGAGCAAGGCCTTGGCTTCCAATCGTACTCCACTCGTTGATAGACAGTTCCACGCGATGTTATGAGAGTTAGAGTGTCTGGAAGTTCAGTGGATGGAGTGATCTCAACACAAACCCGAGCTTGGGCTAGGTTGGATCCAGATGTGGTTGCAGAGTCCATGAAAAGTGGATTACCCACCAAACTTGCAATACGACTCAGATTCTTTGTGGTCCGGAATGCACCGTTGAGATTTGGGAGCTTGATCCAAAGGGGAAGGGATTCCAAATTTTCCTTGTCTAAGTTTGAGGATAAATCCCAACGCTTCAGCAGCAACGGCCGACTCTGGATAAAATATGGCCCATTTTCTAACACAGCTTGGCAGTCTTCTTCATTCCCAAACTTGAAGAGAAAATAGCCATCATTCATAGTGTAAATCTGTAACCCAGCTGGTGAGTTCCACTGTTTTGATAAACCACTTTTGACAAATGGATAATATGGTTTTCTACCAACAAAATAACCAACCAAGTAGGATCGACAACGTGTCTCTCCTTCCACAATGTCATCATCAGGAAATTGAGCAGCAAAAGTAGTATTTGTGCCAGATTCAACAAATCTCAGGTTAAGGGATGTTTCCTTCTTTTTTTGAAAAAGGGAAGCCCATTTTTTATCTGCAGAAATCCCACCAGTGTTGTCTGATGGGAGAGGTAATGTATTTGGTTGGTCTTGGTTTGCAGGGGTGTGTCCCATCCTGGAAAGTCTGCCAAAGTTGGCAGAATTTTGGTGGGTTGAGGTCCCACCAGGTTTGATAATTTTGGAGGCTTTGATAGCCACGTTGGAGGTACCCCCACCCCTATTTTCCTTAATATGGGTTGGCTTTTTTGAAGGGGTAGAGTTTGATGGCCCACCTTTAGCATTGTCAGGTTGTTCATTGCAGGTGCTAGCGTGAGGCACAGTACCTTGAGCAGTGTGTGTGACCAATGGGACGTTTGCACCGCTGCTGGAATTTACTTCCACTTCTCTGGCAGCAACATGAGAGCCCAGGCTGCCTGAGGAGGTAGAAGAAGATGAGGATTCTCTGAGGCTGGATCTAGCCATTTGAACTAATTCTAGGTCAGCATCCACCGGGATAAGCCCTCCATTTTCGGAAGCAATAGCTGCAGCAATCATACTAACTTTCCTGTCATTATTAGATTTATAAAAATCTTGGAGGTCAAAAACAAATTTGGCCCTTGTAGCTTGTGCAGGTGCATGTGTCCCTTGCTGT
This sequence comes from Chimonanthus praecox, assembly GCA_022113865.1. Classification (NCBI taxonomy): domain Eukaryota; kingdom Viridiplantae; phylum Streptophyta; class Magnoliopsida; order Laurales; family Calycanthaceae; genus Chimonanthus; species Chimonanthus praecox. The sequence continues at coordinate 16,922,241 of CM039095.1, read as the reverse complement.
GGTGGTTGATTCTTCATTTGTAAGGTTACACGATCAGCAGCAAGAAGCAATAGTTCAACTGGGATGGTTGAAGGGAAACGGTCCTGTTTCCTTTTGCAAATGTAATCTGCTAGCAGCGATATTTGTTCTTCTTTGTCGCTGCATTTTCTAAACTTCTTTTGAAATGTTTCAGTCTTTCGGAGACGAATCTTTTCTCTTGCAGCAAGGATCAGCTCCTCCGAAGCACCCAAAGGGATTTCAACGCCATTTCGTATGGCCGCCACAATAGAGTTGATTTTAACATCAACAGACCAGTAATCTGAGAGAAGGGTGCTCTCAAGCATCTCAGCCTAAGCCTTCAAGTCCAGAGCTGGATCCGGAATAGGATCTGGAGGCTTCGGTTTGGGTTTAGGGGGTTTTCGGTTTTTGCCCATTGCAGCATGAGCAGAAAGTTGAAGAAGAAAGGAAAGGGTGAAGAAGAAAGGAAAGGGTTGGTCATGCTTTTTCACACATGAATAGAATAGATCAATCAGATACTTCAAACTCACTAAATTTTCCATAATATTTATTTTTCTAATTTTTGTCATTTATAAATTTTCCAACCCTAGAATCTCCTTTTTCTTTCATTTTTATAACAATTTTCTCTATTTTTAATACTAAATTATACACAACAAAATTATGGTGTATGACTGGATTAGAAAAACCCTTCTGGCTATTATACTAGAGATTAATTTATTAATTGAAAATGATAAATTCAATTTTTTTTATTCAGGGTGTTTCTTTCTTACTTACTTGAGCTTTTTATCTATTTTTATTTTCTCTGTCAAAGAATTTTTCTTTTCCTTTTAATTACAGTTTAATTTTTCCCTTTTATATCTAAACTATTTTCATTTTGATTCAAGATTTCTAGAATTTTTTAAAAGTATATTTTCATCAAGTCTAGATATCAAATTTAAGTTTTGGGTTTTTATTTCTAAATTTATTTTCTTATTATTTTTGTTTACAAATTCCCAATAAAAAACTATTTTTTCTATCTAAAATAGTATCTATGTTTTCAAAATATCTATTTTCTTTTTTATAGTTTAAAAAAAAAAATTTATTCCAACCAATTTTAAAGCATATCAACTGATATTTAGGACGATATAACGGCTCAGATATCGGCTGATATGCCTGATTTTTATTATGTATGGCGGATACTAATTGTATCAGCTGGTTTTTTTTCCTAGGTAAAATAAGTAGGACTTGATTGAATCGATATAAGATTTGGATGAGGGGCTTGTAAGGGGAAGTGTTACCTTTCATTATGTTTGTTTGATATTAAATGATAAAAGTAAAAATCTCTATTTTATCCTTATTTATCATCTCCACTATCACTTTTGAATACCCTTTTGAAGCAAAGGGTATTCAAAATGATTACCCATTCTTGAATATCCATCCCTCGTTATCTACCTCAAAAATCTAAACGCAGATCAAAGGGAATCAAATCTAAGTTAATTTAACTGATTCGACTCAAACTCAGCTAATTTTTTTAATGTATTTTAGGGTGAGAGAATCCCAAACAAGTGGCTAAGCTTGAGTTATTAGAACGAAGTTTCTTCCCTATTCTCATGGTGCTAACCAGTAACAGATAGTTGGCAACTCACTGATCTATTTGTTTGGTGTGACTTGTGAATGAACCATCTTTTCATGTTTTTTCCTTCATTTATAGTTTTGGTGTCACCCACAACCCATTTCTTCAAACCCTTTTAGCTGTCTCTGCACATTACATGCTAACTCTCATATCAATAATTAAAGACATTTTTAAGATTTGGCCAATCAACACATGTTCTAAAATCATTTACATTTAAAAGTTGGCCTATTAGATCTATCAAGTTGAAGCTTTGGAGTTTTCCAAAATTCAGTCTAAGGGCAGAATTTTACTATTTTTTTTTTACCAAAGTGTCTAAATTCTTAGAGCGGCTAATTCTTGAGACATATGCAAGCCTCTTTACCTATATATACCAGATAATTATACGTGCAATGGCCATTTAAAGTTGAGTGAGAATTAAACTCAATACTCTTGCTTTCTAAGGTGAGTTCTTGACTATTACAACAACTCGTTTGAGACTTTGAGTTACAAAATTTCACTGTTTAATAGATAAAAAATATAGTCAGACTGACCAATTTAATAAAAGTTCAAAACTTGGATAAAGAACGAGCTCTCAAATCTTGGCCTACCCTATATGGAGATTACATCTATCAGATCTATTTCATGTATTTGTCATTATATTTGTTTATTTGAATCTACTATTTCAGCCTTTTACTTTCTACTTAATATTTCCAAATTCTTTTATGTACATTTGGGATGACTAATAACATTCTATCATGCACATAAAAGTCTTTTACGGAAAAATTTGGATACTGTGAATAATGAATTACGAAGAATAAATCTTATTGGAGTAAAAAAAGAGAGGTAGATTTTGAAATATCTGTAGCTATAGATGATTATTGACTTTTTACGAATAATATAGTTTTAATCAGTGAAACAACTTAATATAAAGATGAAATTTTGAAGGAGAATTTAGGAGATAAAGTGGTCCAAAAATTAGTGGAACAAAAGTAGAATATATGGATTGTAACTCTAGTGAAAAAGAGATAGAGAGGGTGATATGATTAAAACTGAAGATTACTTAATATTATATTTTAATTGGTTTAAATATTTGGGCTTTACAATAGAATAAAGTGGGACCAATGTAGGAAAAAAAATAGACAAAACTACTTGAGTTGTGTGTGTTAGAAAGTCTCACGCCGTTTAAATGATAATTTTGTAAAACAGTGATCAAACTTGTAGTATTCTATAGTGAAATGTTGGAAACAATAATTAAAGTTAGGCTAATGGGGCTATATATATATTTCATTTGATGAGTGAATTAACTCTAAAAAGAGAGCTAATGATAACTAATAAGAGATACTTTAGAAATAGCTAAATACATGACCGAATAAGAAAACTCATTTGACATAGTTTTATTATGTAAGCAAAATAAGACCAGAAATGGTTCCAATACGTAGTATTGAGCAATTGCAAATCACAAGCAAAAAGGAATGAGATTACTAAAAATATAAAAGAAAAAGATAAAAAAAGAATAACATGATAAGTAATGGAATGATCATAAATTCAAATGAAAAGTAGAATTTAAAAACCCGACTTAATTACAAAATATTTAAAAGATAATAATGATTATAATTGATAACCCGTCATAATATATTAAATAGATAATAATCCCGCCCAACAAACATTATATCATTGTAGCACAATCTACAATTATTTTTCTTATCTTATAACGTGAATTTTTTTTAAAAGTGATTTTTTTTTTTGGCGTTCTCCATCTTTCACGGGTCCTTTTCATGCTAGACAATCTAGCAGTTGGAGCTTCCTGTCGTCGTTTTCTCTTCAGAGAAATGATAGTCAAACTTGATTTTTGCCTACTATATTAAATAATATGATCATTTCTATGTGTAATTCAATTAAAGTTAGTGAGTCATTCAAATCAAGATCTAATTGAATAAAATTGATGCAAATTAAGTAAAACTCACTCCTCTATTGAAGTTTTATAAAGTTTTAAACTATGGTCTTGAGTAAGTCTACGAGGAGGTGACATTTCCGAAACTATATTGATAAAGTCTATCATAAGAATGTTTACGAGAATATACTGTGTTAAGAGGGACGAGTCGTTATCGTCTATGAAACTATGTATAATTAAATAGTTGACATTCTTGAAAGATGTTTAAAAGAAATTATTTGGAAGTATTTTCTGGGTGTGCTTACAAATTTATGTGAAAAAATTTACATTATGAAAGAAAAAGGTTTCGTTGCCATTTTAATACTTCTATAACTCTACCGTCTCTCATTTATCTATTAATGTAAATATGTAATATTGTGTACAACTTTTAGTGATCTTGATCAAAGACCGAATTAATAATCAGTACCTACATTTTCTATTAATTGGTAAAAAGAGATTTTTAAAAAGGAGCCATGTTCTTTCATTTAGTTGGGAGAAATCCTATATTTCCATTTTATAAAATAATTCTCAATTGTTAATAAGTATTCTTTTGAAAGAACACAACAGTCAGCGTACTTATCTTTGGCATTTTGCAACTCCACTCAACCATTCAAGTGCACTAAATGAAAGGTACTATCATTATTAATCAATATATCAAAATTTTATTTAAAATTTCTAAACATCTAATTTGTAATCATAAATAGATGGTTGAAGTTTTTTATTTTTTATGACCAAGGCGTGCGACTTCTTATAGTACCTGACTAATTCTCAGGACATGTGGATACCTCCTACTCACACAGCGAATAATTTTACGGGGAGTGGTCGTTTAGGGTATATGTAGTGGAAATCAAACTCAAAACTCTCACTTTCTGAAGCTAAACTTTTAAATGTGACTCTCTAATTTAGTGGTTGTTTTCCACCTTGCATTTTCATTTGGAGCTTAGAGTTATACTATATCAACATTTAAAAAAATGATACATTAAAGTTGAAGTTAGCAATTGTTGACTAAAACATTCACAAATTATTTAAAAAATAAAATTATAAAATGTTTAAATTTGTTACACAAGGAGATGATTATATAGTACATTTATATTAAAAAAATGAAATCATTACAAACTGTGCTATTAGCTAAGGCTATTCTGCAAATAATTTTTTGTATAATGTATCATTTATCCATTATTTTAACTGTATTAATAAGTAGAACCCCTCATGCTAGGCCTTTGAAAGCTTCGACCCTTATAGGGGCCTCTTCTAAAATTTGGAAAATGAGATATGTAATGTATTTATTAGATATTATTTATATAAAACAATATATTTGAGGTAATACCGTAAATTAGATTTAAGTTATTTTTTTTTTGAATTTACGTGTGAAAAATTCAGACACAATCTTATTAAGACCTCCACAGATGAGTCCACTGTTTTTAGGATATACCAAGGTTACGCCATGAGAGCTCAAACCCGTAACCTTCCATTTCCTGAAGTGGAGACAACCACTTGAGCTATACCATGTGGATAGATGTAAGTTATTTGAACCTGTTATCCATTCAATTTTAAGTTATGAAATAAAAGTGAATGATTAGAAATTACTGATTGCTTATTTCATGAATTCAAATCAATTTGTTAGAGATATAAAATGATTTGAATTTTGATTATTGTCATATCACGAGACTTTTCTCTTATTTAATCATGATAAATTGTATATAAAAATATGATATATATTTAAGAATTTATTTGGATATTAATAATTTACTCATCATTCTCATTTCCTCTTTTATTTCATCACAAAAGATTAAAAAAGTGAAAATTAAAACACTAAATTGGGCCATCACATCTTAAGTTCTTTATTGCAAAGTTGGCCTTATAAGTCCTTTACTATCTTAGAGCTGAAGATATCGAATACTAATTTGATCCATTCTTTATCAAATTGGCTTAATGACTCTTTTGTAAATAATTTCTATAAAAACATTAGTGATGGTATTTTTTTTTTTTTGCATGGCAGAATCTTGACTTTGGTCCTTACATACCTTGACTTGGACATTGAGCTCTCTCTTTTAATTTTTTTAAATTTTATTAAAAAATTAAAATAATTAAAATATTAATTTATTTTAAAAAATCAAATAAATAATAGTAAAAATATCGGTGACCACATCTTTTCTAATATTTAAACTTTAATTATTAGGTATAAAAAGGAAATATGCATGTGACATTTGCAAAAATTACTGTGGTCCCCACCAGATGCCCCTGTGGCTTGTGGGCTATAAGCTCTCTCCAAATGGTCGAAGAAAAAAGTACCCATCTCTGCTCTCTCTCTCTCTCTCTCTCTCTCTCTCTCTCTCTCTGCAAAAAAAGGTCGAGAAAGAAGGGGAAACCAAAAAAAAAAAAAATTCTCCTCTCTGTTCATACTTTGGATTTGATGGATCTCCAGATCTAACTCTTCAAAATAAGAAAGATTGCTGCTTTCCCAGATCATCGACTTTCTGAGCTTCACTGATTTCGAATCAGATGGTCTCTAGAGGAAAACCGGGATAAAAAAGTTGAAAAAGGTGAGTTTTTTCCTACCATTTTCTGCTCCTCCTTAGCAATGTAATAATTTCACTTTCTCTTGTGTCTTTTAGGGAGTTTCTTTTGTTAAAGGGAGATGGGTTAATGCTATTGGGTCTTGGGTTCTTTGGATTTGGAATGGTTGTCCAGACCATCCGCCGAGTAGCTTAAATAAGAAGAAGGAAGGTTATTGTGGTTTTTGGAGGCTTTGGCTTTTGGGTTCCTCAGTGTAAGAGAAGAAGATAGGTTTTATTTATTTTCTGTTAAAGGCGAAGGGAAGCAGTTTTTTTTTTAAACCATTTCTTACTCTCCTGCTGTAGATGGAATTTGCTTTTCTGTGTTTCTATTTATTCTGTTGGCGTCTGACTTAAGTGTAAGTAAAGGGTGGCGGGATTCTATGAATTTTGTAAATTTGTAATGGAAGCATGGTTTTAAATATTGCAGAGTGACCATTTATTGGTTTTTTTTTTTTTAAATCCATAAGGATGTTAGGGCTGTCTATTAAATAGCTTATCCGCCCTTAAGTGTGTGAACCTGACCTAGTTGACATCGGTGTGATATTTGTTAGAACAATGCCGAGATTGGCCGGAATAGTGACCTAGTTGACTTAATTGGGTTCTATGAGCAGATTAGTCCATGAACTTATCGTTACACATACTTGATAAAGAGGCAGTGAGCTAGGGTGGCTAATATGGATGAGATATCATACAAATTTTTGAAAAAAGCTGATATTATTGGCTATCACTAAAGACCTTGAATGCAATTGAATTTTTCTTGTTTTACTTTTGCCTTTATGATTGCTTCTTTGTATCTGGAGTTTGTTTTCTGAGGTTGACGAATTTCTCTTATGGGTTCTAGTGTTTCAGTGGTGGGAGAAAATAAGGGGTTTTATGTTTTTGTTATTGGATCTTATCGCATCCTTTTGGATGTGGAGAAATTGGTGGCTGGTTTGGATGAGATGAGGGATGTTATCAGCATTGATGAATCTTCTGAGGGCCTGTTGGCGGCCATCATCAGATCGCTGCGTTCACGCCGGTTCAGATTCTGTGGGACGGCTAGATGGACTTCTTTGGTACAAGGATACAGGGCAGCACCTAACTGGTGAATTCTCGATGGCTGTTGTTCAGGCAAACAACTTGCTTGAGGATCAGAGCCAGATTGAGTCTGGCCCTCTTAGCTCACTTGACTCTGGGCCCTATGGAACCTTTGTTGGGGTATATGATGGGCATGGAGGGCCTGAAACGTCCCGCTACATCAATGATCATCTCTTCCACCATCTTAAGAGTAAGAATCTTATTTTGAGTATTTTCATGTTGAATATCTTAACTTTTGGATGCCCAAGTTTGAAATCTTTGAATAAAAAAATTTGGAGAGCCTCTGAACTTGGAAGCTTACTTCATTTAATCTTATACTTTTATTACCAGCTGATTGTGGTTTCTTATATGTTTGTGATTTGGATTTTAGTATGAAGTTGGTGCATTGATGCCTTGGAGCTTCTATGAAATCTTTTGGAGCTTCTATGAAATCTTTTGATTTGCTTGCTATGACTGTATTTGTGACAAGTTCACGTTAAAATTATTATTATCTTTTTGAAAGGTGGTTCACATTAAAACTTTTCTTGCTCAATCGGTGGGTATTAGTTTCTTTCAACATTCTGTGTAACTTTAAGGGTGCCTTTGAATGTAAATATGTAATCCTAGTTGATAGTGGTTTGAACATCTTGTCAAGTATATGCTTCTTCTATGATGCATTTGGTACAATCCTAAATGGCTACTCTTTTTCAGACTTAGTCCAAAAAGTCCTTCTATGATGAATCTAAAGTTGCTCCCAGTCTGTATGCTCTGCTCCAAGCACATAGAATTGGATAACATGTAGTTTTTTTTTTTTTTGCCTTTTTGAGCAGAGATGAAAATGAATTTTATTAAAAACAAAAGGGTAGATGTACATTGTTAGTGGTTGGACTTTCATAAGATGGCTATACAAGACCCTACAACCTTACATAAGTAGTAACAAATTCTAAAAGGAAGATAGATTCAAAAAGAAAAAGCACCTCTTTCCCAATACACCCAAACCCAAAGGTTTTAGTTTAGATGAATTCCACCACTTGCTCCCTCTTTTATATAGCAATCTTTGGCAAGAAGTCAACCATGCAATTTCTAGATCGCCCAATATGATTGAATAGGATGCCTCTATCTCTACTCATCATCTTCATATCCCTAACAATGTTCACCAACCTCCAAGGGGGATTCTTCCCATTACTAACCCAAGTGATAGTATTAGCATAATCACTCTCGATAATGAGATTACCATTCTCATGTCTTACCCAAAGGAATATTGCTCTTCGAATCGCAAATTGTTCTGCCTCATTTGATTCCATAATTCTTGTATGCTCGGCGAAGACTAGCAGCATCCTTCCCCTATTGTTGTGAAGTACACCCCCTATCCCAATAGGGCCAAGCTTTCCCCTAGTTGCTCCATCTACATTAAACTTCTGAAACTCGAGGTCGGGCTTCATCCAAGTAACTCTCTTCCACTTTTTCCTTTTGCCCACCCACCCACCCACCCACCCACCCCCACCACCACCACCACCACCACCCACATATAGTCCTCCCATGAGAGATAAAAATCCTCCTGAGAGTAATCCACAAACTCCTTACACATTGATAGCCTACCTATTAGGGTTCACTTTGCCTTCTCAAAAACCTCCTTGAAGTCTCCCTCCTTTCAAAAGCCCTATCATCCCTCTCTCTCCATACTGACCACAAGATCGTGGCTGGGATCAACCTCCATGTCACTCCGCTCCTCCCAACAAAAGGACCACTGCTCCACTCAGATATGATGCTTTCTACATTCCCGCCTAAGACCCAAGAGCATCCCATCAAACTTAGAAACTTGTCCACATTCCTTTGGTGAATCTACATCTACATTCCAAATGGTCAACTAATTCCTCTTGTAGCCCACAAAGAACACATGAATCCAAAGTCCCATCAGTCAAAAGACCTCTATCCCTCAGATTAGATTTCACTGAAATCTTACATTTAATCGTTGCCCAAGTGAATACTTGAACCCTAACTGAGAAAACCCCTGAGGGATCGTCAGACCACACAAATCCATCGTCCTCCTATGTATAAGCTTGTATGTCATCCAACACTTTTTTTTACTGTGGCGTATTGTTCATCCTCAAACTCTCTTAATTTCCTTCTAAACCTCACCGACCATTGACACTGTCCTCCGGCCTCCTCGTAATTGTCTCTAATGAAAGCATTTCTGTCCCTAGCGATTCTCTATAGCCTAGGGTAAGCATCTCTTAGAAGCCTTTCCCCCAGTCCCTTGTCATTCCAAAATGACGCCCTATTTCCTCTACCCTCTACCTACGAACACCCTAATCCCGTCCTTGGAAGCTTTACCAATATTGCTGACGCAGAACAAGGAATATGGTAACCCTAAATGCCTAAATATAGATTAAAGGGATGAAAATAATGCACCCTAAATCTAAAATGGACTGAAATTAAATATCAATTAATATATGCAATTAATTAATTTAGAAATTTACCACAAAGAATCATGCAAATTCTTGGAATCTAATATAAGTGATTATAAGACAATCCAAACCAAGTCACATCTGCAGTAAAGGTCCCTCGAAACAAAAGGGGTTTGTCAAATCCCATAAATATGTAGATCTATTATTAGAAAGATGAATTAAATTGGCTGTTTGGTAAGGAGAAATTGTAGGACAGCAATAATATGAGATCTTAACGGTATGGGACAACAAAATAGGGGATCTCAATGGATAGGACAGCAATAAACAGTCATAAATGGGACTGTTATGGGTTGGGACAGCAGTTTATAGGGCTGTTTGGGATAGGGAAGGGCTTGGGACGAGTCTGGATGGGATCTGGGACAGGTCGGGATGGTAAACAAGGATTTTTCTGGGACAGCAGATGGCATGGCTATAAAAGGTGACGGCAATGGCACAAGAACCTTTTGTTCTTAGAAGAAAATAAAAGAAACAAAGAGAGAGGTACGAGAGATAGAAGAGACAAAAAGAGTACTTGGATAGAGGAAGGCTTCTCACCTTCTTGTTCATGGAGATTTCTCACCTCTGTGGCTTCTCACCAATTCCTTTCGCAGGAGACAAGTTTTGCAGAGAAAACTTCAAAGCTTCTTTCATTCATTAAGTGTCAGTCCCGTATGGAGGGGTTACATTATATATATAATGACTTAAAAACATGAAAAAGACCAAAATACCCTCAAATAAACAAATACCAAATTACCCCTAATGATTAGAAAGCCCTAATTACATGTAAAATCACTAAATTTCTCCAAACAAAATCAACTATTGGACTAAACAAATAAATGAAAGAAAAAATACAATTATGAAAAGCTGGAAATCCTAAATCTAAATATAAAAACTTGCTAAATATGGAAACTCGTGTAGTGCTTCGCATCAATCTCCCAATCTGAAAAAGAACTCGATCTCTAGTTCTAACAGATGAAAAGAAAATCTACCCACGCACGCGTTTTCCCAGTGTGGGGTCTTCAAAGTGCAAACATATGCACGTGAGGTCTTCAAGTGTCATCCAAACGAATCAGGATTGACCACAATAAGAATGCTGGATCGGCTCTTCTCCGCCAACGATGGTATACTCTGAATCCGAAACTGACAACACGAACAACTCTGAGTGGTGACAACAACAACATGTGAGTAGAATGCTCCTCCACCGAGACAAGACTCCGAAGTCTCGTCCGTAAATTCGGAGCAAATCGATGTAGCTCAAACTTATGCAACCAAGTGATATCTGTCATAGGCCTGGGCTTCCTCGTCACATGATATAGCTGATGTCCTCCTGCAATTGTGGAAACAACTTCCTCGACCAGGATAAATTCTATCTTTTCTCTCTCTGGTGGCAAGGAAGTTAATGAAGGTAGGATCGGTGAAGGCTGTATAAGTGCAGGCCATGTGTTATGAAGTGGTTCCGGAAAGCTAGTAGGAGGGTCAAGGTGAAGATCAGGATTGAAGAAAACTCTTAACTCTGAGGGTGGGCTAGATGGTGCAGCTGTTTGGCTTTGAAAAGGTGATGGAGGTACAGGCTGAATGGGCTGGATAGGTGCATAGCATGGGGCATGGAATGGATCAAGAAGGCCAAGAGGTACAAAAGGTAGAGGCTGAGTTGGTGGCATAGGTAAAGGCTGAGGGTCAGGTTGTGGATCAAGAAGGCCAATAGGATCAGGGTGAGGCTGCGAGTCAAGAAGGCCAATAGGATCAAGGTGAGGCTGTGGGTCAAGAAGGCCAATAGGATGGCCAGGAGGGCCAATATGTGGGACAGGGTCATGCTGATGTGGGGTGGGGTCTGGAGGTGAAGGTATTGGAACTAGACAGGGTGTGAGGTCTTCCAGATGATCATCCACATCAAATTCAATTGACTTGCAATGAGTATCTGTAACAAACTTATATTGTTCATTGCTTATATTAATTTGACTTTTAATTTCAGCGTATGAATTATGACTGTGCTGTGCAGATGCATGTATAGACGCAGAAAGACTAGGTGACAATGACACTAGGATGAGGTCTATGTTTTGAGATTGAGTGAAATCACAACTAACCAAAGCAAGAGGAGTTTTCCTGGACTGTGCAAAATTCTCTACATTTTCATCTTCATGATTAGTCTCATCTTTGGATTGTTCTCTTATCAAAAGAGGTCTCTCTTGACTCCTGGTCTTGAGTCTCTCCCTGTATTTGAGAGGGACGTATTTCTCCTTTAACAACTCTTTCATTTTATCCCATGTCAAATCTAGGGGGTCTTTTCTTAACCTCCTACTTTTTTGTTTTACTGTCATCTAGAAAGTCCGGGCTTGTTCCACCAATTTCAATTTGGCGTAACGGACTCGTCGAGTTTCTGACATATCATGCCACTCAAAGTAGCGTTCAATGTCTGATAGCCATCTTGAAAAACTTTGGGATCTAGATTTCAATCAAAATCCTGGGGTATGATAGGAACAATCTTTAAGGCACATTCGCCATTTTTGGTAAATTCTTGAGGCTTATGAGGTTGACGGTAATCACCACGATCAACTCCTTGGAGTTTAGTCAACTGGGTGCTCTTGGTTTGTACATGAATGACTTTAGCATTTATGACTTCCTGTCTCCTCTAAAATTCAGTCGTCTGGGCAGTCAACTGGGTGAGAAACTTATTGAACCAAGCTGGGGGTTGGTCTCCTGACATGTCTAGATGATTCTAAATGTTATGTCCTAGACTCTACATGCTATGCATTTTTTATTTTTTTTGAAAAGGCAATTGTTTTTTTCTTTTTTTAATAATAAAAAATGCAAATTTTTTTTTTTTTTAAATATGATACAACCTAAGACCGTGGTGTTTAAGGAAACAAGCCAACCTTTCTCTGATACCAATTTGACTCAGGACAAGGGATAGGGTAATCTTAAATGCCTAAATGTGGATTAAAGGAATGAAAATAATACACCCTAAATCTAAAATGGGTTGAAATTAAATATCAATTAATATATGTAATTAATTAATATAGAAATTTACCACAAAGAATCATGCAAGTTCTTGGAATTTAATATAAGTGATTATAAGACAATCAAAACCAAGTCACATCTACAGTAAATGCCTAAGATCGTGGGTGTTTAACGAAACAACCCAACCTTGCTCTGATACCAATTTGACGCAAGACAAGGGATAGGGTAATCCTAAATGCCTAAATGTGGATTAAAGGGATGAAAATAATGCACCCTAAATCTAAAATGAGCTGAAATTAAATATCAATTAATATATGCAATTAATTAATATAGAAATTTACCACAAAGAATCATGCATATTATTGGAATCTAATATAAGTGATTATAAGACAATCCAAACCAAGTCACATCTGTAGTAAAGGTCCCTCGTAACAAAATGGTTTGTCAAATCCCATAAATATATAGATTTACCATCAGAAATAGGAATTAAATTGGTTGTTTGGCAAAGAGAAATTAAAATTGTAGGACAACAGTAATATGAGATCTTAACGGTATGGGACAGCAAAATAGGGGATTTCAATGAATAGGACAGCAGTAAACAATCATATATGGGACTGTTATGGGTTGAGACAACAATTTATAGGCTGTTTGGGATAGGGAAGGGCTTGGGATAAGTCCGGATGGGATCCGGGATAGATCGGGACGAGTCTGGGTGGGATCTGGGACAAGTCGGGATGGTAAACAAGGATTTTTCTGGGACATATCTGAGACAACAATAGGACGGTTCTGGGATAGATCTGGGACAAATCTGGGATGGTTATGGGATGGATATGGGACGGATCTGGAATGGATCTGGGACAGCAGATGACGTGGTTATGAAAGGTGACGGCAATGGCTCAAGAGCTTTTTGTTCTTGGAAGAAAATAAAAGAAACAAAGAGAGAGGTACAAGAGATATAAGAGATAGAAAGAGTACTTGGATAGAGGAAGGCTTCTCTCCTTCTTGTTCTTAGAGATTTCTTACCTTTGTACCTTCTCACCAATTCCTTCGTAGGAGACGTTTTGCAGAGAAAACTTCAAAGCTTCTTTCATTCATTAAGTGTCAATCCCGTATGGAGGGGTTACATCATAAATATAATAACTTAAAAATATGAAAAAGACCAAAATACCCTCAAATAAACAAATACCAAACTACCCCCAATGATTAGAAAGCTTTAATTACATGTAAAATCACTAAATTTCTCCAAACAAAACCAACTATTGGACTACATATAAATGAAAGAAAAAATACAATTATGAAAAGCTAGAAATCCTAAATCTAAATATAGAAACTTGCTAAATATGGAAACTCGTGTGGTGCTCCGCATCAATTGCCCTCTTTAATGCCTAACTTGGAAATCATTTTAGCTATAGGTGAGCGCTCCCTAGCATCCCTATCTCCTATCCTCCAGCTTCTCTGGTCATCTACATTGTACCTATAAATCAACACCTTCCTCCAAAACACCACCCTTTCTAGGGCGAACCTCCATGACCATTTGCATAGCAAAGCATGATTCCTATCCACAGTAAAGATTCCTAGACCTCCTCTTTCTTTGAGATTGGTGACTTCCTCCCACCTAACCAAATGGATGTTCCTCTTATCTCCTGTCCCTTCCCAAAGGAAGTCCCTTTGTATTTTTCTCTAATTTCCTAGCAACCCCCTTGGGTATCTCAATCATAGATAAGAAATACGCCAGAAGATTGGCCAAGATTGACTTGATAAGAGGCAATCTGCCACCTAAGGAAAAATAGTTCTTGCTCCATGCACTTAACCTCTTCTCCACCCTCTCAATTATTGGGTTCCAAAATGATTTTAACCTAGGGTTCCCTCCAATAGGAAGACCTAAGTATGAGAGTGGAAACTTACCAACACCACATCCTATTTCTTCTACCAAAGAGCTAATCACTCCATCCCCCAATCCAATTCCAATTATATTGCTCTTCCCTAGATTTACCCTTAAACTAGATGCCAATTCAAAGCATCTTAAAACAGCTTTCACCCTGAACCATTCTCCCTTAGACGCTTCACAGAATAATGAAGTATCATTTGTTAATTGTAAGTGGGATGCTGATATGCCCCTTTTAGTAATCTTCAGTCCCTTGTCAATACCTATCTCTCTAGCCTTTATCATCAGTCCATTCAAGGCTTTGGCTACCATGGTAGGAATGGAGAGAGAGGATCCCCCTGTCTTAAACCTCTAGTTGTCTGTATCGGTTCAATTGGGGAGACATTCACCAAAATGGGAGTATGAAGAACCCTGGACATAAGCCCTCATCCATTCCTCCATTTGGATCCGAAGCACATACCGACCAAACTGGTCATCCACAAAGTCCCACTCTATGTGGTCATACACCTTCTCCACATCTAGCTTTAGCAAGACTCCAATTTTCTTCTCCTTACGCTTGGCATATATAATTTCATTAGCAATGAGGACCCCATCCAGAATCTGCTTATCCTCGATTAATGCTCCTTGTCTCTCACCTACAACCTTGCCTAAAACAGTCCTCAGCTAGTACCTTTGCCAAAATTTGTATATGCTACCGACAAGGTTGATAGGTCTAAAGTGGCCCAACTTCGAAGCTCCTTCCTTTTGGATAACCTGTAGTTTACCTTGATCATTGACTTGCCATTGCTATTTGTGTTCCATTCCTCTTTATTGATTCTTTTGCTTCTTTGCCTATAGGTTTCTTTAAAGTTCCTTTCATTGGTGGAACTGTTCTTTTTTGCCTCTTTGGTTCCATTCTTCTATGGATTGTGAGGCAAACTCAAAGTTGGGTCCAAAGCAGAATTCCAGCTAAACAAAATAGATAATGGATAAACATAAAAGGTCTTGTCAAATCAAACATGAATAGGAAATCAGGGTTGTATTTGGAAGTCATGTATCTCCTCTCTCAAGCCCAAATAACATTATGTTGGACTATTCCAATCTTATCACACCTTCTCTTATTTGGTGGCATATGATTGTGATAAATGAAGGGGAAGACAACAAAGCTATTTATCTTCTTGCTTCACTTTCAACTGAATACCTTTCACCAATAAAGGTGATTTCAATGCCACTCAAATAAAAACAAATAAAAAGGATAAAAGCCCAACAAATGAAGATGATTTTGATATCATGAATTCATAATAATGACCAATGTCTGAATGGCTTCCACCAAACTATTTTAGGCTTCACTGCTCACGCCCCTCATAATAGTGAAGGCACAAGACACAAGGTTACAAGGGATTAGGGCATAAAGTACAAGGTGCATGTTGGGTGCAAGCTAATTTTGCCATATGAACTTATTTAAATGCCTTATAATATACATGCATATTCATTATTTTTTTGTATCACATCAATTTTAACAAGATACAATGTTGTTCATTGAAAGCACCAAAATGTATGGGCAATGCGGTTTTCCATATGTATTATGTAAATAGTTAATTGGTTTTATATAGATACAAGTATTTCATGTTTTTTAATTAGTGTATATAGTTGGTTATTTCAAAATTAGAGTTCATAATTATGTATCATTAGTTAAAAATGCATATTAACTACCTCGCAATGGGTAGTTCGACTGGTAGGCTCTTTGGCTCAAGAACTAGGTTCCAAATTCGAGTCTCGTATCACCCGATGCCCGTGGCTTATGGGGTTTGCGTGCATCTGGAGTTTTACCCAATGCCCTCGTACTCGGGGAGAGGTTGGGGTCTTGGGTTTCTCCGTCATAAAAAATGTGCATATTAATTAGAGTATCTAATTTTTACTATTCATATCACCATCATCATGGCCATTTTCCTATCCATCTAGGGTTAGGTTGGCGTTTTGAGTATCTTGTATACTATCTAATTGCTATATGGCAAGCTAACAACAAAAGGGCTTGTTATAAAAGATTCCAGAGAATATTAGGCATAATCAAGGCGAGTGTTCCTTAGAGTTAGGTAAAGGGCTTGTTATGAAAGATTCCAGAGAATATTAGGCATAATCAAGGCGAGTGTTCCTTAGGTGAGGTGCAAAATTTTATAGAGCCTAGGTGTGCCTTTTGTCACTGGTTGAGATTCCGTGACAAGTCAAGCAAATGAGAAGGCTGGCTTCGGTGCCAAAATTGTGCATGTGGTATGGCCGAACTCGAAATATGGAGCTTTCGATGGTGTAGGAATTTCTGGAATGCTCAAGAGAAACCTAGAATGCGCAAGAATAATTTAGAATGTTGCAGAAGATTCCAAATGGTTCAAGAAGACTCTACAAGGTGCTAGAGAATTATGGAGTTCTGTAGAAGATTGTAGAATAATGTAGAATTGTATAGAGTTTTGTAGAAGTGTCTAGAGCTGTGAAGAGCCATGTAGAACTCTATGGAATGTTGTAGAAGTGTTTTGAGTCTTGAAGAGTTGTGTATAATGTTCTTGTAGGAAAATATCGAGGATATTTTGTATGAAGTGTTCTAGAATAAGCTCTAGAACTTTTGAGTGGTGTGGAATGATGCCACTTGACACAATCCTAGCCACTCATGCTCCAAGCCTCACTTATAAAAGGAGGTGGAGAGCTCATTTGTACACAACCCTCATAAGCTTGAGAAGAGAGGAGTCAAGCTAGAGAGTGAACTTGGGAAAGAGTTGAACTCCCCAAGGTGTTGTGAAGCTAGCAAAAGAGTTCTAGCCTAAGTGTGTGAGTGAGAGGTTGAGACTCCAAAGCCTTGTATTCTCTGTATTCGTCAATACAATTTATGTGCATTCTTGTTCAAGTTTTGGTGTGAGTTAGTGTGTGGTTGGTGTGAGTACTTTGGTCTAAAAAGAACGACCAAGTTAGGTGAAAGCTTATACGCTTGACGATGGATAATTCAAGTGTGTGCCAATGGGGTTGAATCGACGTAGGATTCGCCAGTCCTGTGACAGTTTGATGACTATCACACTCACGTGCTACTCCAACTAGATTCAAATACTTCAATTGAAATTTATCAAAAACAATAGCAATAGCCCATTGCCTTTGTTTGCTACACCATTTTACAAGGACTCATCCAAAACAAGTAAAGAAAATTAATCTAACTAGGGTTGTAGTTAACCTTTTGCTAATTCCAGATATAACCTATCTTGCTAATATATCATTAAAAAACTATTTTGCTAATATGGACTTAGCATAGTAGTCAAAGTGCAAGGTGCAAGCGTAAAGGGTTTTGCTGGCCAAGGCACACAGTGCATGTTTGGGTGCGGGCTTAATTTTGCTAGGCCTACTTATTTAGATACTTCAAAATATCTGTAGAGTCATGGATTTGCATCCTTATTGCATCAATGTTAACAAAATAAAATACTAATCATCCAATAGCATCAAAATATATTGGCAAATAAGCTTCCAAGCATATTTTATAAGCTTGCATTATATGCATGCATGAGTATATTATCTAATAATTAGTATATTTAATTAATCATTACTAACAATTGTAGCATGGTTTAAAAATCAGCCGAGTCGATTGTACTTTTTCTTTTTTTCATGTGAGACTCACGGCTTTATATGGGGACTTTGTAATTTTAACGATGACTCAGCGACTAGAGTGATCCATATAGGTATCTGTTCAGTTGACTTGATAGGATTCGACAAATGAATGCATGGGTAGATAGGTAGTGTACCTTCGTGCATTGGTTATTGAAAAAGGTAAAATATGGACCATATAGTTCTAGATGTCGTTTAATATGTTGACAAATGGCATAACAATACAAGATAATCCAAAGCAACAGATAAAAAACATACATTAAGGATATTTTGATTACCAAAATTAAGCCTCAAACTATGTTTTTATCTATTTTATGTAAGGCCATGAATTGAAATCAAAATTGAAGGATCTCTACTAATTTGAACTGTCAAGTTTATGGACATAGATAAGATAGCTATAGACCTTAAAGTTATGAGTAAATTTATTGTTTGAATAAATTGTACTGATAAATTTAGTCATCAAAGTCATTTTGCCTCCCCCCGAACCCAAAAAAAGAAAAGAAAAAAAGAAAAAGAAGTCGTGCACATTCATGCCACTTGCTTCTTTCTGATTTAACCATACAAGAATCCTAGGGTAGGTTAAAATAGTAAAAGGAGAGAGGTTCTCTTAAGGACATGGTGGCAGGGTTCATGTTTTATTGGATATCCTGTGGTCAGCTGGAGGGACAGGATGAGCTTGTATGTTACAGTATTTGCTATACAGTCTTTTTCGTTGTATCTTTAAATGTACATGGGGCATCATCATGGGGCCCAATAATTTGTATTCAATAAAATTAGTAAGATTTATTGAACCGTCACAACTAAAGCTCAACCCAAGCTTTTGATCATGTGTTATGGAATTTAAATAGATTTAGTGGCCATCTTTTAGTTGGCATGGTTAATGGATCTCATAATTATCATTTTTAAAAGGGTTACAAAACCATATAACAGATGATAAATATGAAAGATGGGGGGGGGTGGTTGTGGAGCTCAATGTCTGAAATCCTGCTTTATGTGAAACTATGTATATGTACATAAACATATTGAGTATATGTTGAAAATTGTTGTCATGTTGCCTACATTTTTTATGTTAGCACTTGGCCCTTTCAAGTGTAGTTAAACTCTCAACCATTCGTTGAAAACAATAGGTTAACAAAAACAAATAAAAGGTGAAAAATTGTGCATCTACTCAGGCCTTTCATCAAGCTCAGGTGTTCTGTTGGGATTGTTTGGTTGGTTGGGCTTGGGCTCAGCACATCTATCAGGCCTGTGTCATTCACAGGTTAGACACAACATAGATCCAGCCCAAAGGCAGCCTGTTTTAATCCCTCTGTGGGCCAAGATATATTTTTGGCCCTGCTGAATGGACCAGCTCCTGCAAAAGTCTGGATCTGTACTTTGTCTTCAGTCTTTTATCACACATATCATCTGTACCTCCAAATTATTAGCATCCATTGTGTGTGGAGACCCTGTATTGATACCCTGCTCTGCAGGATTTACATCAGAGCAACAGTCAATGTCAGCCGATGTTATACGGAAAGCATTTCAAGCTACAGAGGAGGGGTTTTTCGCTGTTGTCACAAAGCAGTGGCCCATAAAGCCTCAGATTGCTGCTGTTGGATCTTGTTGCCTTGTTGGCGTAATATGTGGTGGAACATTGTACATTGCAAATGTTGGAGACTCGCGGGCTGTTCTAGGTAGGCTTGTCAAAGCAACTGGAGAGGTTCTGGCAATCCAATTGTCAGCAGAACACAATGCCAGTATCGAGTCTGTGCGACAGGAACTGTATTCATTGCATCCGGATGATTCACAAATTGTGGTTTTAAAGCACAACGTCTGGCGCATAAAGGGCCTCATACAGGTATTTAACATTCTACGCTTAGATAATAATAATTTATTATTTAAATGTGAAGTCAGAAGGATACCTGTTGGCCCTGTTTAATTTGTGTATATGGACTTCTGTTCTGCTGCCAAGTTATATCATTTTATCCTTTACAGTCTTAAGAAGTGGTATGTTGTATATTGGGTTTGTTGGCTTTTCTGTGTCAAAGATTCTTTTTAGATGTTTAGGCTTTCTCTTTTTAAATGGTAACTGAATATTATTAAAAGAGCACAAGAAGTGCACAGAAAAGATTATAGGCAGGAAAAACCTCAAGGATGGCAAAACAAAGAAAAGCATGGCAAGCCATCAAAAAGTAAAGAAGGATAACAAAACAACCATCCAATGCCCATGCTTTCTCTCCAACCACAGAAAAAGGTTGGACTTTAGAGATCCCATTGAACTAAGAAAAGGATGAACTCCCTAAAATGCATTTTTAGATGTGTAGTTGTTCTATTACTTTTCTGAGTTGGATTTTGACTGAAATTGTGTTATTGTACTGCAGTCGACAGTGTGATTTCCACATTTATTATTTATTCTAAATCATTTTTATTCTTTTAAGTCATTAGGCTTTTAGGGCAAGTACTGATATGGATCATCTTGAGACGGAGGAAAATTCCAAGTACATAAACTTGAATTCTTTTAGAGCTTGGAATGGGTCCCTTCTTTGGGCTTTCATTAGCCACTCCCGTTTTTCATTCCTTTTCCGTCTCCGCAACTACATTAAAATTTCTAGCAATAAAATTGTGTTGATATTTTTTTTAGATAAATAACATTCCGTGTCTTTGCTTGGGGTCCTCAATCAGCCAACTCGGCTGCCGATGAGATGGCTCGTTAGAGGTTGATGTTATCTATGGAAATTGTAAACAAAATTTAGATTTTGGGAGGGGTTTTGTTTTCTCCATTTGGTGGGCTTCTTCTGGCCTGCCTTTTTGTATTCTTTGGCTGTTTTTAATGATTAATGAAGTTACCTTTAAAAAAAAACATTATGTGTCTTATAATTTTGTTATCTCTTTATCTTTGTTTTGGATTACTCATCATCATCGTCAAAGTCAAAATTGTATCTATCTGGAATTGGTTCTTTGAGTTCTACTTCTCAATTGAACCCTATTATAAATCATACCAATAATCACAAATATGGAAAAAGCGAAAGGCCAAGAAGGTAGATAGAGGCAATACTACTCTTAATACAAAGAACAAAAAAGAATGACAGAGATATAAGGTCTCTAAAATGAATAAATATGTAACCTTTAAAGTACAAAAAGAATATTAAAAATTAATATATTAATATTGTTGATAATAAAAATAGTACGAATAATACTAAACAAAGAATAACATATATGAAAAAAAATAGTATGAGAAATGAAGGTAATAATAATATTAATAACAACAACAACAATAGTAATAATACCAAATACTACTAAATTACTAATAGTAAAAGTAATGCCAGTAATAATGCTGAAAAAGGTCGAAATGGGTTTTGAAATTGATAGAATAAAACAATAACTAAGGGTTTCAACAATTCAATCTGAAAAAGGGAAAGTAGATCACAATAACAATAAAATTAACAGTAAGAAACTAATGAGATAAGCATTTGATATCATAAATAATAATAATAATATTAAACAAATAAAGTTAAGAGGTGATAGATATATAGTCAATTTTAGAATGTAAAATATTAAATATTAAATAATTATGTAAAAAATAACATGGATATCCCCACCCCACTTGTAGGTGAGTTTAATCCAACACATACATGAAACCGTTTGCAAACCATGTAAACAATTTGTTAAATCTAATTATGAGTGCCTACCCTAGATAGATGGCATAAATTTCTCTGAACTTTTTCTTCTGACAACTCTCTCTCTTACAGTCTTTTTTTTTTGTTTTGGGGGGGGGGGGGGGGCGCAATGTTTAATAAAGGGGTCCCCGACCTAATTTGGGGGGGAAATAATTGATGATTAATTCGGGGGTTAAAAGGTTTATGGGAACCTGAAATTTGGGGAAGAAGGAGAGGAGAGGAGAGGGGTTCAAAATTTTCCACCTGTTAGGTTAGGATACACATTTCGGTTGTGTGTAATTGTTATTTTGTTGTTCCGACATTCAACTCAATATAATAATGCATGTTTAATTGTGATCTTATTTAAAAGCCCCTTGTAAGGTTTTGATCAGAGCTGCAACTAGAGTTGTGTTTTGACCCGACCCAAGAAATCATGCGGGTTGGGTCAAGAATTTCGGGCCAGCGGGTCGGGTCGGGTTGAGAAGATAAAAAACCGCATGAAATTCGGGTCGGGCCGGGTTGAGGATTTTACAAGTTAACCCGACCTGACCCGGCTAAAATTAGGCTAAAATGGGTTTAGAATGCGGGTCGCGGCAGTCGGGTTCTAGAGTTCGGGTTGAGAATTTGGGTCGGGTTGGGTCGGGTTCCATATATATCAACTCTGGTCGGGTTGGGTTTTAAGAAACCCAACCCGCCGGACTCGAGTTGCAGCCCTAGTTGTGATACATGTCTAAGTAATATGTGATTTGTGATTTTGTTTTTTTGGTTCCATATTCAAGTCAATCTAATACTGCATGTTTAATTGTTGTGTTATCAAAGAAGCCCCTTCCTTTAATCAAAGTGTCTCTTAACTTTAAAATGGTACACCACTTGCTTGTTTCCACTTTGTCCACCCTTTTCTGATCATATTTAAAATATTCACACCTAACCCTCAGTTTTGTTTTGTAGTTCCACCAATATAATGGCATGTCAAATTCTGGAACTAAATGCTTTTCAATTTTCAGAAGCCACTAAACTTGCATTTTGTGTATTCTACCTTGTTTTTACTAATTTTTATACCATTAGACTCTTTCTCCACAGCTCAAACTTATCATTTTATTGCTTTTTTGTCTAGCCAGTTAGCACAAGGAACTTCATCATGATATCATATTAGTATTGCACAATGAAGGCAAATAAATAGGGGTTAAAGTGTCCCTTGGTGTAATGGAACTTCAATTTGGAACTTGGTCATTTCTTCACAAGCGACTCTTACATTTGTTACTACCTCATAGTATTTGTTGTCTATGGTCTCAATGTATTGTCATAATCCAACTCTTAACAAGGAACTTGGTCTTATCACTCAAATAGAGGAGGGAAAAAAAGAAAAAAAACTGGAAACTTGGTCATCTTTTCACAAATCTTCTTAGGCTCATTGCTAGAGATTCATATACTTGTGTATAATATCAATATATCCATTAGGTATGAGTTTTCTTTCATCTCCATCGAGCTACTTGACTTGGCACTGTATTTATGCTTTTTTTAAATCAATAGAACTGTGTAATGTTCTTCTGTTCATTTAATTAACTTCATTGTTCTAATTTGGCTGCCATTCGTATTTCCTCATACCCTTTACTGTGGGTGCATCAAGCATTTTGAAATAGTTTGCACTTAATCATAAAGAAAGTGATATTCAATCACCATTTCCAATAAAAAAAAAAAATGGAGGGTGGTATAGAAGGAAATAATGTATATTATACAAGTGTTGGGGACCAAGTTTTTGATTTCTTGTAGTGGGAGTTGGAAAGAACTGGTTGCATCATATCTTTCCTGGTCATGACTCATGATTGATGGTCATGCAACTAGAAAATCCTATATCATTGATTAATGGTGTATTTCACAAAGAAGGAGATGGAGAGATGTTTGGTTAAGGAATTGTCTGGATTTCTTTAAAGTAAATCCCTCGTCCCTTCTGAATCCTTCCAATTCTTCTCATTTCCATTTTAATGACATTTGATCTACATTTGCTGCCTCCAAGGTAAAAGCTTTTTGTTGGATGACCTCTATGAATAAGATCCTTAACTTGGATCTGAAGGCGAGGAACATTGCTCTCCCTAGTATATGTTTCTTATGTTGGACTAGTGTAGTCTATTGATCACCTTTTCCTGCGTTGTTCTTAGGTTTCTCTTCTTCGGGCTTTCTCTCTCTCTTTGTTTTTATGTTGTGGCCATCTTCCTCCTTTAGGGCTCTCCTTGAGGGTTGGGGGTCCAAGGCCCTTGTCAAAGAAAGGGCAATTATTATGGAAGCTTGCACCTTTGACAATGGCCAGGCTTCTATGAGGCAAGAGAAATAGGCTTACTTTTGAATGTAAGGCAATGCCAAGATGAATGAGGTCAAGCTTTTCTTGATGCATTTTTTAGTACTTTCTCATTGTTGATTAGTTGAATGGGAATTGGTCGAGTGTTTTTTTTTTATGCATTGTTTGACTACTTTTTGGTGGTTTGTTTATAGCAATCCTTTTGGTTGAATTTTTCTTCCAATCCCTCTTTCGGCTGAAGCTCTCTATTATCTGGTGGCATATCCTTTTTTTTTTTTTTGAAATGGTAACTATATTAATGGAAAAGGCACCAGAGTTGCAAATACAAACGAAACAAGAAAAAGGAAACTGGATACCTTGACAACCCAGAACACCCAAAAAGAGACCCAAAGTTGAAGCACTTTAACAATACATTATGTCAAATCTATACATTCCTTTCAAGCACGCATGATTTCAAACATGGGGATATTTTGGAACTCATCCAACGTGGAAGCCCAAGACACGCATTTGGCAAAGATCCTATTGGAAACAGCTTGAGTAGATTCTGCCACATTCCTGAAAACCCTATTGTTATGTTTCCACCAAAGACTCCAACAAGTGGCAAAAAGAGCAAGATGCCACGAGGAGGAACTCTTTGTGGAACCTTGACAAACTCCAAAGAGTAGGAAAGCTGAGCAAGCGAGGATAGCATAGTCCACTGAAAACCAAACTCGTTCAAAACAAAACTCCAAACTACAAAGGAGAAAAGACAATGGATTAGAAGATGATCCACATCTTCATAGGCTTGTAGGCAGAAAGGGCAAACATTGACCATCACTCTTGCGCTCTTTTGCGCATATTGTCTTAGATAAGGATTTTCCCCAATCCCGTAGTCCAAAGGAAGCTGATAGCTTGAGGCAGTGCTTGGGAAGGCTAGAATCAGTGTTTTAAAAACCGGCTCAACCTGTAGTTGAACCGGTGGTTCAATCGTAACCGGCTCAATCACATGCCGATTTAGAAAAAAAACCTTTCACATATATAAAACCACAAAAGCCCTTGAACCATAACCCATAAAAACCGTTTTAAAATTAAAAAAATTAATTTTAAAAAATTCGAAAAAACTTCTCTTTAAAAAAATAACTTAATATCATATGTCCCAATGAGCCGGCCCCCAAAAGGCCGAGAAGGGTGTGTTTGTTTACTCTCACCTCCATTTTTATAGACATCAATTGCCTTATCCCTTTTGATATTAGTCGATGTGGGACTACTGACTGGGAGAAACACTCCCTTTTGAGGGAGTGCCTTGCTGCGGGATTGGAACTACAGTCCAGCTAACGAGGAGCCAACCACATTTTCCATGGTATTATAATATAATATGTTTACTGGTTAGTTGCTGAGCCGGTTACGATTATTTTTATTATAATCTTTAGAATAATATGTTTACTGGTATTATATGCTTTTATAATATAATAGCATATAATGTTATACTACATTATAATATTATGTTTTTAATATAAATAACATTATTATAATATAAATTGCATATTGTTTTTTCGTCAAATAGCATAATATAAATGTTTAGACCCAATAAATATACAAATCATATATATATATATATATATATTTGCATTTATTTTATTATTATATTTTAGATGTGGCAAAAACATTTTTTGTTTAAAAAATTATTTCAACTCGTCAATTAAACTTTAATTAATAATTTAATATTATTTATAATATTTATATTAATGGCATGAGTTTGACCGTGGTTGAACTGGTTGAACCTTATTTAACCCAACCTTCTATTTAGACCGTTCGTTACACGAGTCGATTTTTAAAACATTGGGTAGAATCACTCTGATTGTTCCATACGTAGGACTTAACTGAGAAATAATTGGAAGCCTTTAGCCACCACCGGAGGCAATCCTCCTTTGAAACATGAATCTGGAAGGAGCATATAATGTGAAGGAGATTCATCTAATTCTGTGTCAATCAAATTCCGTCATAGGACATTCCATACGACATGTTCACCCACTATTGAGTAGAAATCAGAAATGAATCCAGAAGGAGAGATCGATAGGCGGTGGAAGGAAGGGTAATGAGAAGCCAAGGGGGGAGGAGTCGCACCAAGAATCCGTCCAAAATCTAATTCTGTTACTTCACCCCACAATGTATGAATACCTTGCTTAAATTTGTCAACACTAGCGCTGATTGTTCTCTACATACCAGATGCTCTTCAAGGAGCAGGGTTGATGTCCCAACTAGAATTGCCGTTGCCCAACCTATACTTGGAAGTGAGCAGAGATTTTCAAGGAGCAGCTTCATTAGACCTAATCCTTCAAAGCCATTTAGATAGGAGGGAAACATTCATGTCCTTAATGGTTCTAACTCCGGGGCCTCCCACATTAAGAGGGAGATAAACTTGTTGCCAATTGATTGGATGGTCTTTCCGCTTGTCGTCCTCATCATTCCAAAGGAAATTCTTCATAATTTTTTTCCCAATGAGCAAATGACCTTATTGGGGCACCTAAAAGCTGATAGGAAATAAGCAGGAAGTGCTGAGAGTATTGACTTCAGCAGGGCGATTCTGCCACCATAAGACAGATACATTCCTTCCCACGAAGTGAGGCGCTTATTGAACTTGTGTACAATGGGGTCCCACTGAGAGTAACTAGGGAAGCCGATGCACAAAAGGAGGCCCAGATGAAACACATCCCAAAAGCTTCGGCATGCAAACTAGCTCATCGTTGTTCATGTTGATTCCAAAAGTTTCACTTTTTAAGTTGTTGATGCGGAGGGAGGACAATTCAAACCATCGAAGTAAGGATTGCATGTTTCTGATTGCTTTTTCATTAGCCTCATAGAAAATGATGTCGTTTACAAACTGTTGGTGGTGAAACTGCAAAGATGAGCCACCGACTTTGAAACCCTGGATTGGGAATAGTCCGCTGCCTTGGGCAGAAGAAGTTTAAGAACCTCAGTGACCATGATGAAAAGTGTGGGAGAAAGTGGGTCACCTTGCTGAAGGCCATGGGATCTCTTGAAGAAACCTTTGGAAGAGCCATTAACTAGTATAGAGAAGTAACCAGGTGATATGCATTTTGCAATCCACAAGCGCCATTTCTTACTAAAACCCATACTAGAGAGAACAAAATGTAGAAAGCTCCAATCCACCATGTCATAGGCTTGCTCTAGGTCAAGCTTGCAAATGATGCCTTCTGACGAGACTTGTGATGCAAATCAATATGTTCTTGAGCAGTAACTACCGCATCCATGATTTTTGCCTTCCATCAACTCCGACCAATTGAAATGGAAAGATCGACTTAGGGAGTAAAGACTTGAGCTTGTTTGTGAGCACCTTGGAGAGGATCGTATAGGGGATGCTGAGGAGACTGATTGGCCTTAAGTCATCGTCCTTCTTAGGAACGAGGAAGAGGTAAGTGGCATCAAACTCCTTGGAGAAACCACCCACCCACCCCAATCACCCAAAAGGACTTGAAAAAGGCTATGGGATAGCCATCCAGACCTGGAGCTCTGTCATCATTGAGGTCCCATACTACGGTCTTAACCTCATCATCGGTAAACATAATCTCAAGATGGGAAGCTTCCAATGTAGATATGGACTGGAACGAAAGACTTGCAATAGGCCATCTTACCCAAGGATTGGCAGAGTACAAATATCAAAAATAATTTGGAACACGCTTATGGGTAGAGGCAATGGTGAAAAATTGTGTTCCCTAGAGTTCTTGACGAAGAAGAACATCCTCTTCGGTGATAACATTTCTCAATCTGATTGATGCCATTGAGCGGGGAAGCAAGTGATTCAGAAAGAGAACTGAAGCAAGAATTTTACCAACTCTTCAACTTATCCTTTAGAAACATCAAATTTTGAGAGAGGATAAAACCTTTTCGATCCAACGGATTGCATTCGAACCACCAACCAGCAACAAGATCCTTAATACCTTTTTGCTTTATCCAGCAGAGCTCAAACCTGAAAGATGGTGGCATATCTTGTACTTGGTATTACATTATTTTGCATACTTTGCAAATCACCTCATGTTTTTGGTAGAAAAGTATTATTGTTTTATCTAACTTAATTATTCTTTTGGTCTCTTTTCTAATCGTTGGTCGTGTTCTTCCTCCAAAAAGGCCTAGAACTTTCTCATTTTTTTCTCTTCTACCCTCATCACTTGAGTGATTTTGCAGTCAAAACTCTAAATATATAACTATTGATTTAAATTTTTAATATTAGTTTCAATATTAATTTTGTGACACCATTTCATTGTTTAGAATTAGCTTTGGTTTCTACTTTAATGGCAAGCATTGCTTGTTTTCTTGCAGGTTTCCAGATCGATCGGTGATGCCTACCTGAAAAAGGCTGAATTTAACAGAGAGCCTTTGTATTCTAAATTTCGCCTTCGTGAACCTTTCCGAAGGCCAATACTGAGTGCTGAGCCATCGGTATCTGTGCAACCACTGGAACCACATGATCAATTTCTCATATTTGCATCTGATGGGCTATGGGAGCATCTTAGCAATCAGGAAGCTGTTGATATTGTTCAACATCATCCCCGTAGTGTAAGCTTTTCATTTCAGCTTTTCTTTCCCTTACCAAACTAAAAGAGTTAGATTGGATGCATGAACTTTGAATCCTTGCGTTTAAGGTTTCTAGGAATTTTAATCCTAGTGTGTTTGGATGGACCTGAAACCTGGATTATTGAAATTTTAGGACCTTACATTTTCTGGGATTGTTCAAATTAGCTCCTATAGATTTGCTGAGATTCCATCACTTCTAAACAACAAAGTGACTAGCAACTTGGAAATTGCATTCTAAGTACCAAACATTATGAAATTTGTTTCCAAGAATGTGTTCCTAAGAAAATCCATATTCCTGTTTCTGTTAAATTTCCTGGAATGTGCAACCGTCTAGCCAAACAAACCCGACTGAGAGCAGGTATATTGTGCATCTTGCTGAATTGGCATGACCTAGCCAATGCTCACATTGATGAAGTTGTTTGCGGATGGTGATTTGTCCAACAATATCTAATTTTAGTGAGTTATCTGCTCCAAAGTGAAAGAAACATCTGAAACAACAGAAATCCCGCTGCAATTACACATTCATGGGTATGTGAGCATGTGTTTTGCAGAGATGAAATGTTCTCCTACATCTGAACTATGAGCAGCAATTTTTCTTTATTCCTTAAGTTCCCGATTAAAATTACTTACCTTTTATTTGATTAAAATATAAAAAACGTATTCCTCTTTGGTGTAGTTTCCTTCTCTGCCTTAATTTTGTGCTTTCCATCTTAGTTGTCTGCAAATATCCTTTGTCTGTCATTTTTTACCACATTTCACTCTAATTGTCATATTTGAGTCTCCATGTTAACATTCTGAAACTACTAAAAATGAACAAATATGAGCTACTTGACAACAATTGGAATGACCATCAGCTTGTAAGAATGGTTATTTTTGAAAATCTGATACTGCAGCACACATCAAGATGATCAACACGCCGAAGTGGAAATGCAGTTTTCTATAGTAATACAAGACTTCTGATCAATGTTCTCAGATATGGGTTTGAGTGATTTTTAATTGGCTTGAAATCACATAAACCGCAACACGATGTAAATATCGCTCTACTTAACCTGCACGGATAGCTCAGTTGGTCTAAGCTTCTAGAATTAGACTAGAGGTCTTGGGTTTGACTCCTCCCATACTTGATACATGAGATTTGTGGGTGGTTTTGTATGTCCGTGGAATTAGCATCACCTCTAATGTAGGGTGAGGATACCCATGTTTATCCAAAAGAAAAAAAAAATCACTCTCACTTCGAGTGATAGTCTAGCAGTCCCTGGTTTTGGCTTGGGACTTGATTGAAAGTTGGATTTGTTGCAAGACTATTTTAAAATTCATCTCAATTGGAGGGTCAGAACCGTCTATTTAAGGGCCAGAAAAGGCTGGATTTATGCCAAATTTCCCTTCTTTGGGATGGTTTATACCAGAGGTTTAGATTCGCAAGATGTGTCATGCACCAGTGTTGGACACTTGTAGAAACTCACACACGTTCTTCATGGATTCTTTTAGTGCTTTTCAACTTTGTTTTTCAAGATGACAAAAATATTACAACACATTTCTCCTCTTAAAACCTAATTAAAATATCAATATGTTTGTCAATTATTTAGAGTAAAAGTAGGAGATTATTTTTTGTTACTGTTTTTTTAGCACCTTATTTTTATTTAAAATAAATTTCATATTTAAATTTATTTAAATAAGGTGCCATGTTCCCTTGTCCTATTTCTCTGTGGTTTGTTGAGTTTAAACACCATTCACCTATGTTGGCCTTTGATGCTAACACCTATACCCATGCAACTTGGTTGATGGTTTATACTTATATGACCTAATTATTTGGCATGAAAAAAAAAAGGTCATGCAAGCAAGAATTCATAATATATCCTTGAGGAGAACCTTAAGGAATATCATTTCAGATGGTAGGTGCATTTTACATGAGAACGAGCGAAGCCCTATTATGAAGAGCCAATGGTTACAAGGAATTAGAAAGGGGAGACTAATAATGGTCGATTGATGTAGTAGGGACATGTCAGGTTGTAGAATGAGACATGTTCTTTTATAGGGGGGCTTGACTGGAGTAGTAGAACTCTCAAAGTCAACTCGTGATGGGATAAAGTGCTTGATAATGATGGTGCATAAAGTCCTCATTTTGTGTGTATATGCATTTGTGTGCGTGTGTGTGTGTTTCTATGCAAGCAGGCACGTGTGTGTGCACACACGCACATTCATGGGGGTCTGCGTGTGCACACCAACCTTCATCTATTACACTTGGAAGTGTGACTTTGGCCAGGTTGACTAATTTGCCAGTCTATTGGGTTTAGTGCCAAGAACTGGTCTTTGTCCTGGTTGTGTAGTCTGAAAAAGGAAAATTACTTGCACTTTCTATGCAGGGAATTGCTCGGAGGCTTGTGAAAACTGCATTACATGAAGCTGCTAAGAAAAGAGAGATGAGGTACTCAGACTTGAAGAAGATAGATCGTGGAGTCCGTAGGCATTTTCATGATGACATCACTGTCATCGTTGTCTTTCTTGATTCTAATCTTGTAAGCAAGGCAAATTCAATAAAGGGTCCTACATTGTCTGTAAAGGGTAGTGGCATCAATATCCCTGCAAGTTCTCTTGCTCCTTGTGCAACACCTGCGGAACTCAGCAATTCCTGAAGGTAGCTTATGTTTTCTCCACCTCCTAATTAAAAGACCCATTTGTATCTTCTAAATTACTCCCTCACCCAACACTCTGTTGGACGATGACTGGGGAAAAGAGACGAAACCACCACCTATTCTTTAATCTCTAAACTGTAACATCAATATTTAGAGAATTTTATCTTCTCTCATGCTTATAACTAGAAACTGTACTCCACTGTAGCTTTATATGAGCAGGTCTTCAAGGTGACAGTACAATTTTCTGTTCGGACATGTCCTCTGCATCTTGTAGGGCTTTCTTTGGCTTTTGTAAATTGTGTTGAACATATTTTCAATTTAAGTATTATTCTGTTTATCATTCTTTAATGTTGAATTCCTAATAAAGAAATGGTTATGAGATCCGAATGGTCCCTTCAAATGTTGGTTATGATATCATATCATATACATGGGACAACCCCAATGGGTTGACTTGACAGTCAAGGCGCCCACTTCAAGAAGTGGGGTCTTCAGTTCAATTCACGCTCAATCCTAACGGGTCACTTTATACATGTGATATGCAAACAGAGAATAGTAGTTTACTGGCTCACCCAAGGGCACCCTTATTTTTATTGTCCTATTGATTGGTTTTGTCAAAATTGCTGGTGAATGTGTCCCTACTCTCTTGATGCTAGGATGCATGGTCTGATCTACTTATTTCATAGACAAGTACTTGTTTCATGGAATTTAGAAAGGGTCGCAACTATGATTATTTCTAGTTATGATTTCCTTATGTATATATGGTTATGGACCATTCTTGTGTACCATGGATTGTTTTGTGAGGTTTGTATATGCTCTGAAGATCAGTCGCTGCTGCTCTAAGAGGCCTGATCACCTTGATCATTAAAAGAAAAAAAAATCTACAATCAATCCCATAACCGAGCTTATCAAACATAAAAACCCTTTGGTTTAATATCATGGTTTGCAAAATAATCTATGGCTCTTTTGGGTCCATGGAGCAAGAATGGAGTGAATCAAACTTGGAGACAAAAATATGTGCTACTTCCATGTTGCACTTTAAGAAGATCAAGAATAAATCCAGAAAATCTATATGGATTAGAGGACGGGACAAATTGTTATACCCTTGATGTTATTCGATGCGCCTTTAAGGACTTAAAAGAAAGTTTCATGGGCTTTGAATATCAAATACAAATGAGCGGACCTCTCTGAATTTTCTTCTTTCAGTGTCATTGAAGACAATAATAGAAATTTCATTCCACGTACTTATAAATATAAAATTTGGAGGTCTCTAAAAAGTATTGAGTCTCTAGAAGTGCCCTGGGAGACACACGTGCTACAATGGCCAGGGCTAAGTATCTTAGTCCCGACAATTTTTCTACAAAATACTCTAAGATAAATTGGATCTTATCAGAAAGGCAGTCGACTTTGATAGAATAAATGACTTAAATGATGATGATGATAATAATAAAAATGTAGATAACTTTGAAAGATTTTTTTTAATAGTGATAACGGTAAAATCCTCATTGTTCTAAATCCAAAAATAATGGAGGATACTAAACTTAATTGGTTCAAACCCATTAATCTTTGTAATATCATATATAAATTAATCGCATAAGTTCTTGTTTAAGGCTAAGGCCCTTTTATATTCCCTCAACAAGTTACTCTTGTTCCAAACCATTAGGGTAGTGACAAAATTGTTATTGATAAAATGCCATTAACATAAGATAGAAAGCAAATAAACCCATCAACCCTCTAAAATATTTTTTTGGAAAATATTAGTCATATCAGCCGAATTACTAAAAACATTAATACTAGTAAATGAAAAGTAGAGACAAATCAAACCGTTGGGATTTTGAAAAAAAACACATGTTTATATGATATTTGAATCTTCTAAGAGATATTCTCTCTATTTTTTTTTTTTTTAAAAAAGAGAATGCAGAGCTTTTATCAATTTGTACGTCACCAATAAATAATGTAAAGTAAATCAAGTAACTAAAAATATACGAGTGCCTTAAATAATAGTTTCTTTTATAGACATCTCAATTAATAGTTGAAATCACAATGTCTAATAATAGTCAATTTATAGCTCTTTTGACAATGCAAAATAAGCATGAACTTTGTTGAAGCTAAACTGAAGCAATATGCAATATATAAATATTTATTATCATATAATATAAAAGCATATATACACACATATACACACAATAACATGCACAATCATGCCAAGCAGAAAGCCAAGCAGCTCAAATTCCAGTCTGCCTTTAAATCAATTGAACTCAACTGGAGTTGAACCAATTGGGGCCTAGTTTGAGTTTCGCTTGTTTATTCATGACCAAACTTTGAGCTTGACTCAATTGACCTAATTCCAAGAATGCTTGAGCTTAGTTATTTATTGATAAGCCAAACTCAAGTTTGTGAACTTTCCTGACCTGTTTACACCTTAATAAGGTGGTAAAGCTATTTTCTAGGGAAAAAAAAACTTTTTCAAAATGGAGATCCATTAAACAATTCTACCATTCCTTTGATTCTGGCATTAAGCAAAATAATAAACAAGTTTATTAAATGAAATTCTATTTTCTGCTAGAGAGAGAGTTTCACTTCAGCAAAGCTCTTTTGGTGGTGAGAGGATGTAATTTTTTTTTTTTTATGACCAAGCTATCAAAGTCTCTCAGACCACCTGACAAATCCTCAGGAGATGTGTAAACCTTTAACCCATACACACCGGATAAATTTACAGAAAATCGCCCAATCGAACTCAGGACTCCCGCTTGCAAGTTCCTGGCCCTCACTCCAACCCCTTATAGTTAAGCATGAACAATTTTCTAAACAAGAGCTCTCATATTTACTGATATATATTATTTAGTATATCAGTTGTGTAAAGGTAGAGAAATTATTCATTGTAAATAGATTCACAACGATCTAGTGTGAACTTTCAATGAAGGCTCTACAATAAAAATATTGGCTTCATTCAAAAAGTGGAAGTTGATATCATTTTCCTCATTTAAGGGCATAGATTGAAAATTCACACCAATTTATGTGAACCAGTTCACAGTGGATAATTTCTCAATAGGTATGGGTTTTTTATACAGATTCCACATAAATCAAAATATTTACTGATATTATCTGGTTTCCTCAAATCATTATAATAGCGTCCACCATTAAAATTCCATTTGAAACATTCTGTTAATAATAATGAGAAACAAGAAAGTCAACAATTCACAGTTATTAAATTAGATGGATAAAAGACCGTATTGACACATTTAACATGGGTAAAGCAATACATGAATGACAGAGTTTCAATACTTTCATTTGTACAATCACATCCCCTAAGGTTGCAAGACAATGGTGCCCTTTCGACCATGCTGAGCAAGACACAGACTAGCAGCAATTTTACTCTAATTGGTTATATTCTTAAACCTACCTTAGATACAGTGATACCAAGAGCTGTGAGAAGAGAATGAGTTCGCTTACTACTGCAGCAGGTGAATGTAAGCCAAAAAATGGGACAATGTCTACTTGCAGCCAATTCTCAACTGTTGATCCTACAACTGCACCCACAAACAGGCCCCCAATTGTAATGATTGTTGCCCTTCCTGCAAAAAAAGCACAGCCATTAAACTAATCAGCCATGAAAAATTCAATGAAAGGGAATAGCTGAGGGATCCTTTAGAAACAGAGTGAAAGTTACAACTGTCAACAAAAAAGACCTGCTGTGATGAAGTTTGGGAATGAGATATGTAGGGGTTGCCATCCAGAATGTTAGATCTTTAAGGGTTCACTTTGATTTTGAAATAGTGTAATCAAGTTAGGGAATGATTTTCTTTGGGGTGCAGTGCAGAATGTTATATCTTGGAGGTTTCACTTTGATTTTGAAAATCCCTTTGATGAACAAGAATCGAATTTTTCTAATCCACATATATTAACTGGGATAAAGCCATAAAGGGAGTTAGGAAATTGGATTCTGCCTGACCTGAGTATCCACCAAAGATCTATTTCCTATGTCAATCTAAAGGATGGTGGCTTGTAAGGCATCAAACAAGAGGATTAGTAACATGCAACTATGTTTCCTTTTTTTTTTTCTTGAAATATTTTTCCTACTCTTTCTCCTCTGCCATCTCCAATGCATCCCTGTTGCAACCTGAGACAAATTTCAGCTGGTACTTCCAAAATTTATGTATTTCCGCCTGGGCCCAGATTGAAATTTTGGGTTGTAACCTGGGATGCGACTCACCATCCTTAGACCCATATCAGTTTAACATGAGTTGATGCCAGAGGGCCTTACCCTTGGACTAAAATTGGTATGACAACTCGGCAAATAGTAACCCATTTCTATTTCAACCCTTCAGAAATTAGAGCCTCTTTATTGGTATAAGCCTTGCTGCATCCTTCCCTATGTGCTTTGCATTTTGAAATGGGACTTTTGATGATTCTAATCAGCATGCTTAAGAGCATAGCTCTTATGATCTTATCCCTGAAAGGAACTTAAAATTTGGCAGAATCAACATCCCATTACCATCAATAGGGACCAGCCCCAAGTCATACTACACCTAATTAGACTTTGTCATGCCGTGCGACTATCTAAATAATTACTCTCTCTCTCTCTCACTCTCTCTCTCTCTCTCTCTCTTCTCCCAAAATAGTAATAAATTTATTGAGAAGAAACAACTAGATCTTTTCTCCCAAAATAGTAATAAATTTATTGCGAAGAAACAACTAGATGTTTTCTCCCAAAATAGTAAAAAAATTATTGAGAAGAAACAACTATAATTTTATTAAGAAAAATGACAAAAGATCAGATGCACAAACATTGTTTAGTCTAAAGGATGTGATCACAGCACTATTATACTTTACTTGTTTCATCCTCATCACAGGTCTACTCTCAAGTGGCCTACTTGAAATCTACAAGTCTTTAATCCCCCTTCATGTTAGACACCTTTAATCTGCTCATCCCCTTTGCTACCATGCTCCATTGAATAACCGATGATATGATTCATGCAATGACAAAGGGATCTGGTGATGCTTTATAAAATGCTTTTTATTTCTTTACCTCAATAACCAACTGGCAGCAAGAGATTGTTTGGCAATGCCTTTCCTTCTGAAAATAGTGGTGAATCATCAATTACCTAAATCAGAATTTGGTGCCTCTAAGCAGATGAGCAAGCCCCCTTCACACCAAATGACAGCTTGAGAATGAGAGGCAACTTTGAGAACCTCCAGTTACGGATGTAAATAGACACCTAATAATTTAATAACCTAAGCATCCAAGCTGGAAAAATGGGTTTTTATGCAAATTTCAGGTACCATTTTGTGTGATTTGAATCTAAATATGAATTTTACATCCAATGTACATTTGGATGCAAAAGTAGAATTATCAAGATCCAAAACCATTGAAACAATTACTCTCAGTGCAAATATAAATGATGTGTGTGCATGCACGCATATGCATGCCCCTAAGCACCAATCCCAAGTTAGTAACCCCTTCCCCACTCACAGGCACCTAACCCCTAGCCCCATTGTGAACCCCAAGTTAGTAACCCCTTCCACACACACACCCACCAACCCCCATGAATTGAACCCATATCTAATTTGACCCCAACGTTTATGTCGCTGTCTGGTCCACCTGGACCCGTTTACACCCTACCCTCCTCACACCTGCCAACTCCCATGAGTTGGATCCTTACACAATTTGACTCCATTATGAGTTGTCCACAATGTTAGATTAAATTCAAGCCCAACGATATCATTAATGCTTGGGACCTTAAAAGACATTGATTTGTTGATCAAATCAACCTATTTTTTATATACCCCATAACAAAGTGTAGATCTTTCCAAATGAACAAATCTCCATGTGGGCCCAACATAGAGGTGTGCATGATAGCTATTAAACACCTATTAATATTGATATAGGTCATAATCTAGAGTAATTAATAAAGCTAACATTCTAGGTATCAAAATGCTTAAATCACAACAATTCCAATCTCCACCTAAACTACATATGTAAATGCACATTTGATAGTATGATAACCTCAAGCATCCAACCCAAAATAGATGGGCTTGGATGCAAAACATTCAATACATCTAAGTTTGCATTTGATCTAAATCTAAATTATGTCCAATGAGAATGTTGATCAAGGTCCTTAAGGACGTGGATGAACATGTAGATCAATACCTGATCCACCAAAGTTCAACACATTTATTCCAGGTCTTCAAAAAGCATCCCTTCAGTATAGCACTTCAAACAAGTAGACAATTACATCGATCTCGTTTTGGTCTTCAATTAACTGACTTTCATTGATCTCATTTTATTTCAGGTCTTCTTTTCATAGTTCTTTTCTCCAATTTAAGTTATTTTCATAATTACCATTTGGTTAGTGAAGAACTTGATCAAATCCGTTCCCTGAGGCAAGTTTCTTGATTTTCGCTTCAACTAATCCATTATGTTTGAATGTTTTTAAGAATATTCGTGTTATACTTCTTCTAGTTTTTTTTTCCTTTTTCTTCTCTCCTCCATTAGAAAACCAATAGTGAAAATCTCCATTTATCTCATCTAATGCTTTGATATCGAGAATTTTGTTAATTTCCTTCAAGATACTACCTAAGGTTATACCATTGATGTCTCATTTTTCATTTTAATTAATCCTGCCCATCCATCAAGTTGAATAGCCCCCAACAAATCTTCAACATAGCCACCCCCCACCCTCCAACCTGTCAACCCCCATGTACCTCAGAAGAAGAAAAGGAAAAAGAAAACAAAAAGGCTTTCTTGAAGCCACATATTTCCATACTGAATCAGTTATGGACCCCTAACAATGTTTTTTATCAGAATATACAAACCTAATGTCAAATGTAAATGAAGAAGGATGGATTGTTTGGTTCCTTTGGACGATTATCCCATCAAGCCTTAGACACATCACCAGCCTGTCAGAATTCTTGGACATGTAGTAGAAGAGTGGTAAGCACATTTTGGCTAATTTTAACAGAAACCTTTCTGTTCCCTAAATCCACATCAACCAGCTTTTTCATGTAAGAGCCTGATGGCGTTGAAGTCAAGAAACAGTTGACCAAGTTGAGCCCATCTGTTATATATCACTTCAAGTTCACTAAAGAGGTCCTAACTTAGCAAATTCTCTGGTTTTCCCATTTCCAATTTTGATATACACTTTCTCCACAACACAAAAATATAGACATGAGGAGGAAGATTATGGTAGCTCACCTAAGCTAATGTTCTTCTTGGTCAGAAAGTACAACGAAGCTCCAAAACTAGTAGCCAGTATTATTCCAGGTACATCAGCTCCAGCGTATGGCCCTGCTGAAGATGTGGAGGCTCCATTGACAAATGT
The DNA here is from genome assembly GCA_022113865.1 of Chimonanthus praecox. Lineage (NCBI taxonomy): Eukaryota > Viridiplantae > Streptophyta > Magnoliopsida > Laurales > Calycanthaceae > Chimonanthus > Chimonanthus praecox. The sequence goes on along the minus strand of CM039095.1, from coordinate 16,883,749 downwards.
GAAAACCATCAATGATCCATAAACTCCTGCTTTTATGCCCAAGTTGCCAGGAGAGGGTGATTCAACTGAAACAGGCGCATTCTTGACTGTCTTCTGTAGCCACTGGGGCATTGTACCGATTCCTGGAGTTCTCACAGGCTTTGCATCAGCATAACGAACGCTCCTATTCACAACTTTGCCTGCCCTGCGCTGTGCTAAGCTCTGCATAAGCAACATGTCATATGCAGCCTCTACCTGAATGACAAGTGCCAATAGTACTTTCAGGGATGAGAAGATCATCAGGCTTGAAGTCAATAAGAAACTATAGCAGTGAAACCAAGAAAGACACCTAATTATTATCAGTTAATTGACAGAAAACAGTTAAACAAGTACATTAGCCTTGGTTATGGTGTCAGATACACTTAATAGTAATTCAAATATTTTCATGTAATAAAGTTACCCTTTATGTTGTGCAGTCGGGGAATAGACATGCCTTTTGCCTTGTTGACACATCTTAGCAGGTTCAAGTAAAATGAGTAAATGATCCAGTTTGCAACAAGGGCAAATTGCGGCAAATTAGGGACTGATTATTTAAAAGCTGTTTCTGCAAATCATATATCAAATGGATTGAGTTTCACATGATCAATCCAAATGAAGGATGCAAGTGTCCGGGTGCATGAGAGAGAGAAAGAAAGGTCCAAAGTGTATTATAGACATGGTGTAAAAAATTGCCAGTTCAAAATGCGAACTGGTTGGACCAGGTACGATTTTTTTGTCAGAATCGGTGTCAGCAAAATATTGCACGGTTTTTTTAAATATGGGCTGGTTTTTAATTTGAAAATATTGGCCTATATTTTTTTTTATATTTTGAAAATACCATCTGATTTCTACCGATTTTGTGAAAATATCAGTTGAATTTTTTTTTTTTAGTTTTTCTTAATAAAAATGATATGATTCAATTGGTAATGAAACGAAAACATTATAAAAACAAGATTTGGGACCAAAAATAAGTATTCTGCATTTTTAATTATTCTTCAATTTTTTCTGTTTTTCATAATCTTTTGATACTTTTTCAAATAAAATAACATAAAATGGTTTAAGAAAATAGTTTCTTTGTAAATCTGGTGGGTTACACAACACATCTTACTTAGATCTAAGAAAATTTTAATATATATTTTAAGATATTTATTTCCATTTTTTTCAATTTTGTTTGAAACAAAATAAGATACAATTATTTAAAATTATAGGCTGCATATAGATCTAATCACCAACAACACATCTACTTAATCCTAAGATCTATAAAAAAATTATTATTTTATATTCATTTTTGTTTTTATTTTAATAATAAAAAAAATATCACTTTTTATGAAGTATCATACAGTGAGCCAGACATACTTGGCTTAAAGGGGGCAGTATTTTTCCATATCTTAAGTGAGATTAAAAACAAACTTTACAATCCATGATTTTTCAATATTCTTAATTTTTAATATTATATTAGAATTTTTTATGAGGTTTTGAAATTTTACACCACTTCAGACCGGTTCTTCCGATATTTGAAAATATCATCCGAATCGTATAGTTAACCATTAGGGACCCATACAACCACTGGTTTCAGTTTTTTAAACCACGGATATAGAACTTAAAAATCCTCTAAATCCCACTTTTCTTTAAAAGAAAAGAAAAGAACCACATTTTGACTCTCAACAAGAACAAATGCATAGAAAACTCCCACACTCTAAAGAATCCTAGAACAATGTTGATTGTATTCTGAGATTATTTATGGGCTTTCAACCAAGCAAATGAACAGTTGGAAGACTCTTTTCATCGCATCAATTCATCCACTCAAATAATTTATTACACTATGACTTCATTACCTTTTTGTTTATCCATTCATTACTTTACTAGCATTTTCTAGAATTTATGCTTCTGCAACTTATAGATTACCCATAATAGCCAACCCTAGATAGATGAGATTCAGCTCCAAAAAAGGTAATGATGATGGATCACCTACAATGGCAGAGCTAATAGGGAGCATGGCATCTAATATCTGGACAATCTTTTTTTTTTTTTTTTTCACTTTTTGGCAATCAATATTTTCTTTTACATATCAGCCTATCAGTATATCTCACATTATGTTCAATGCCTCTATTTTACATGCTCAAATCATGATTGCGTTCAATGCTACATTTTGAATCCTCAGGGCAAGAGATACACCAGAGTTTTCAATGCTGCTCTGTTTTAAAAGAATAAATCAAATTTCAGCTAAAAATTACCTTTTGCTTTAGAGAAAAGCTGCATCTAGTAGAAAACTGAATATCTTCACAGACCTGGTGTTTTATCTAATTGTTCTCTATAAAAATCTTTCATCTCTCTGTGTTTGATACTTTGATCTATCCTCCTTTGCAACTTGCACTGTGGTGCTGCATCCCTTTCTGGTTTAATGGTATTTAAAAAATTCTTGTTTCATGTCCCTTGGTTCTAGATTTGCATTTAAACTTTTGCCTACCTTTTGAAAAAAAAAAAGATCTGTTTTATCTTCCAAAGAAAAGATTCATAGCCTGTAAAGAAGGAAAACTCACATGTACCTTACATCAATACAACATCAATTAATAGGGTATGCATACTCAATCAAAGTAGATTCTTCTTTTGGTTCATGCTCCCTTGAACTGAATTAGCTGGGAAACAGACCACAGAACTGGTTTATGCAAACTATTCATATTTTGTGTGTGAAGCAAGTTAGCAGGTTGTGTACCATCTCTCTCATTTTTCTGATTAAACAAAAGAATCAGTAATGTGCATTTCATGTTCTCCCAAGTTAAAATGAAAAAAGGTTCATTGAATCAGAGAAAATTATCAACAATAAGAAAGTAAAATTTTACTTAACTCACAATTGGCCTTCTTACCAATTCAAGGATGTCTAATAAATCCATTGTAATGATGCAAGGAAAACACAACTATTTGGTACCAAATCAAAGCACACACATCTTAAAAACATAGTTAACAATTTACTGCATCTTGTAATTGGTGGGGGTACTCAATTTTTAGTTCCTTTGGCAAAAGTTACATTACCAAACATGCCAAATAAGGCCATAATAATGAAGACAGGTGATTCTCACAAGCTCCAAGACACAATGCATCTGCCAAGCACCAAAAATCTAACAACACGAACCAAACTAACATATGGTGTTTATTTTCAAACTAAAAAATGTCCAAATTTGTGTCTTGCTCAGCATTGGGAGCAAAAGAACCATTATATTTACTAAATTGACAGGAGTCCTGAGTTTGAAGGGGTTGAAGTGATGGCCAGGAACCCACCTCAGGAAGCGAGAATCCTAAGTTCGATTCCCACTCCACCCCAAAGGGCCACTCCTTTTAGACTTACCTGGTGTGTGTACATGTCCTGAGGATCAGTCGGGTGCTCTAAGAGACTTAGACACGTTGGTCATAAAAAAAAATTGGCATATACAATTAAAATCTTTTTTTTTTTTTAAATGATAACTATGATGAATTTATTAAAGAGCACAAGTTTTGCATGAAAAGACGGAGTACAAGCAGGGCAAAGGAGGTACAAAAACAACCTAACAACCAAAACAGGAGTAGCCTCTTTAACATACTCCAAAAACAAGCTGGACCAACAAACAAAAAGGCAAAAAATACCACAACCCACATTAGGACCCAATTATCATTAATTGTTACCATTTTTTTAGCAAAGAAAGCCAGAAAACAAAATCACAACACTTCAAAATGTTTCCATTTTTCCAATCCAATCATCTAACCTCAACTTAACATTTGGCAAAAATGAATGAAAACTGAACCACCAACAATCCACTCAACCACATTAACCAAACATGAAGTCAGAACATATTTTCCACAAGGGTATGGATAATATACATTGTTCAATGCAAGGATATCTCGGCTGAACAATCACTAGACACCATGTCAGAAAAAGTATAATGCAACTGCAAAGCAATATTAAAGGAAACGCTAATAGAGCATGTTTTGATTGGTCATGCAGGGATGTCCCTGCATTAAGTGCACATCTGAATCCAGATCGTGAACCCAGAACCCTTCATAGAAATTTATTTTCTAACACTCTAACAGTATCAATCAAATTTTCATATCTAACTTGAACAGAAAAAAATAAAAACATAAATTACATAGATAAGTACTAGTGGAAGGAGAAGAGCTAGCAAACTGAACAAAAAATCATACCAAAAGAACCCCACCCCACCACCCTCCCCAGAGGAAGAAAAAAAAAACCCATCTTAGAACTTAAGTGAAACTCCATGAACGAAACCCAATTCCACAAAAAATGGGAAACCCATTTTGATATTTGAACGAAATTTAAAGGATGAAATAAAAGATAAACACATATCAATTCCAGTGTTAGAAAAATAGAACGCAAGAAGAAATTGTATTTGGCTTAACTCGTCTCAGTTCCATGAAATTCGAAAAATGCATGAAACCTAACCCCACACAAAATCGAAAACCCACTTCAGAAATCGAACCATATATATATAAAGGGGGGGAGAGGGTGGAGAAGAGAGCGACAGAGAGAGTCACATAACTAACCTGCGCAATGGTCTGTTGGTCGTCCTTGCAGGAAGCGAGAATGGAATTTTTAGCACGAAGAATGTCGTCGAAGGACGATCCCTCGGCGACGCCCAGAACCTTAAGGGCGTTCTCCACTGACATCTCAAACGGCGCCGAGTCGTCCGCTCTCGACGCCGAAGGGGTCGTGGCTAACGTGCGCCGGTGGGATAGCAAGACCGCACAACGCGGCCTCTTCCTCCCGTCTGCACCAAGCGCGGCTTCAATCCATCGAGCCCATCTAGGTGCGCAGCCAGGCGAACGGCAGAGAAGGGCGCAGTTGGGTCTGACAGAGACAGCCGCTGCCATTTCATTCATTCTTCTGTGATTGTTTTCTGTGGTAGAAGTTTATGTGCCCTTCATCATAAATCACTTTTTCCTTCTTCGTGAGAATTGCTCAGTCGCATGCAGAAATACAAGGCAGTAATTTCTCCTGTCTCAATTCTCAACACATTCGAATGCTGACTGCTGAGTGCTTCCTTCTGCAGATGAAAGTCTCTCAATGCTCGACTCGACTCGACTCGACTGGCTCGACTGAGCTAGAGATTCAAGGAAAGATTTCAACATAATATAATTTGTTTTTAAATTTAAGAATATAATCTTTAATACTATAAATTAATTGATCTAATTAAATAATAAATTTCTCCTCATACAGTCGTTATTAAAGTTGACTGGTACATAACGCCAGAGTAGGCCCTAGTTTGAGGCCAACTAAGCGGCTGTCTGTAGCCTACCAACGCGACCAATGGATCCCTTCACTTAGAGGGTTCTTGGGGTGTAGGGTCCTACCAATGCACTGTGTCTAAGAACCCTTTACATTTTAAGACCGGTAATATACAAGGATTCCTATGCACAAAGAAAAGTTAAAAAAAATGGGTGTCGCTGAGTTGGTCATCTCCTACCTCAGAAAGTGGGAGATCATAGGTTCAAGATTCTATGGCTTAATATTAGTGTGCCTTAGAAGTATGGGTTCACCTATAAGAGTTTTACGTTGGGTTATCCTAAAGTTTTCCAAACGTAAAATAAATAAATAAAAAAAATCAAAAAAATGAAAATGAAAAAGTAAAAAACTCTAGCTCATGTGGCATTTATATTAAATTTAATAAAAGACATCGATTTCAGAAAAAGTGCAAGGAGAATGAGTTTAAAAATAATGAATAAAGAGAAGGGAAATGATTTGTGCACCCCCAATTTTATCCATGGTGCACTCCTTTAATTTTTTTTCCAATTTTGCCCCCCACCTAAAAAATGATGGAAATGGAGAAAAGGTGGGTGGAGGGCAAAATTGAAAAAAAAAAATTATAGGAGTGCACCATGGGTAAAATGAGGGGTGCACAAATCACTTCCCTAAAGAGAATTGTCTTAAAAAATTATCATTGAAGTATATTATTAAATGCGATGTATAAATAAATATAAATATAGAATGTTGGCATAATTTCATACTAATTGAATTATCTGGAAGATCATAAAACTAAAATGATCAAATAGATATATAATTTCAAACATATTCTATTTATGTAATCTGTACACTTTTCATTTGATCATGTGGGTCCCTAATCAAATTTTAAAGTTATTCTCCTTATCCCATACTTCTTAACTCATTCTCTAGATAATTTCTCATAAATAATCCGTGGGATGTGCATCGTACTTAGTGAATTTTAAATGTATAAAAAAATTAAATTTAAAAAATACTCTTGTGTATTTAGTTAAAAAAAAATTACATAAAATGAATGTTTGACATGAAATTTCATTTTAACCGTCCATTTTATTTTATTTGATTAAGGTTATTTTTTTAGATTAACGTGTGGGAAACTCAGACACAGTACTACTAAAACCCCTACGGATGAGCTTCCTACCTCTAAGGCACACCAATGTTAGGCCATGGAGCTTAAACCCACAACCTCCCGCTTCCTAAGACGAGAGATAATCAGTTGGGCTACACCCATTTACAATGAGACAAATTTCTTTTAAATTCTACATGAATAACTATTTTATTGATTTAGTAAGATTATAAAACTCCACCTAATTTTAAATGTCATGTGATTCAAAAGTGAGTCACAATTAGTTATATTACCCTAGAACTAAGGAAAAATTCCAAACTGAAAATCAATATTTTGGATTCTTTTGAAAATATTCTAACTGTGGTAATATTGATATTTGGGCCGAAATCTTAGAAGTTTTGGTCTTTTATGGGTGATACTTCAGCCTATTTCAAAAATTTAAGTCCAAAATTTTCTTCTTCTTGAAAAAAAAAATGATTGATATGATTAATAAAGGATCCAATATTTGATCTCTAAAGTATTTTCTAATAATAAATAAATAAAAACTTGTATTTATGCATAGACCTATCACATGTAATGAAACTGATCCTATATAAAAGATAAAATTTAAAGATTAAAATAAATTTAATTTTAGAGAGTTTAAAAAATATGATTTTATTAAGTTAATGAAATTGATTTTTCTAATATCTTGTGTTCATAGGTTAAATTGGACCTCACATAGTGGTATAAAAAAATTAAAGACTAAATTAATAATTTAAACAAGCAAAATTTAAGGGGCTTAAAATATGCTATATCGATGCAATCAAGACAATTTTTTAGTGGACTCCAAGTATAGTACAATAGTTGGTGAAATTAAAATAAAAATATTCCTATAATTTAATTATCCAATCAAGAATAATTTTATTTGTCCATGCATAGATGTTTTCAACGTGATATATAACATGAGGCTACAAGGAGTCTGTATAAGATTAAAAAATTAAAAAATAGAATTAAAAAATAATTAAATTTTGAGTAGTTTAGAAACATAATTTCATTAATACTATTACAATATTTATTTTAAACACCGGAACTGAGAGGCCACCTATTTTTTGAGTGGGCTTGAGTGAAAAACAACGAAGCCACAATTCGGGTCCATTTGGGGCCCTCCTATACAATGTAGGCCTAACAGGTCCATTTGGAGGTTAGATAATCACACCATAAGTCCATCCACAGATTGATCTTTGTCGACGATAGAATTTAGCATTAAGTCTAGATTATATTTAATCGAGTTCTCTAAAAGGCCTGGACATCTTCGTTATTTAAAAAAAAAAAAAAAACACCGACTGTATTTCGATTAAATTATACGGGAGTGAGCTTAGGTTGGTCAAGCCTGAGCCCATCCATAGCCCACTAGGTTTTTTGGGGCTAATGTTCAAGTATGTCCATTTGAGCATTTTTTAGAGTCAATTTTTTTAATGTTTTCTCAATTTAAAAGAAAAACACCTTTTATAAAGTATTAGTTTTAAGATTAGGTTTATCAGTTGTATGGGTTGCATTTGGTCTATTTTACTCTTTTTTATACTCCGTATGAAATATATTGGGCCGATTGGAAATTTAACTATTTGAATTGAAAGAAGACATTATTGAAGAATAAATGGACCAAATTTTAGTCCAAAATAAGATTTATAACCACTTAATTTTAGTGGCCAAAATTACTAGATAGTTGGTGATTTTAATGGTTAAGATTAAATGATTAAAAATTATTTTTTTGACAAATTTGAACTAATTATACATCGCGTGCTTATTCCATGAGTCTAAATCGAATTGGACTATTATATATGTTTAATCCCATTCATTTGCAATAACTTCACACACACTCAAACTAGGTTTAGGCAATGAACATGCTTACTTTTAAGTTAATATTTGCATATTGGACCCTCTAGAAATTGTAGTTTGTAAGTTCTCCCTCCTCCAAAAAGATATTTTTGTGCTATGCTTGGTCTAATAGCTGTTGCATGGATTGCATAGAGCACCATGTGATTTCCAAATAAAATTAAATATTTGATTTTTGAATATTAAAATTAAATAATTGCATAGGTGTTTGTACTATTACTAATTGATCTAACGGTAAATACGAGTACGATGAGTGTTGGCTAGGTTAGATTTGAATGCTGAAGGCAAAAAGAATGTGGTGAATGGTATGGATTTGTCCTACATTTGTAGGTTTTATACATTGGTAGAAGTCTTTCTTGAACCTTTTTTTTTTTCAAAAAAAAAGGAAAAAATTAAACCAAGTATCTAAGCTGGCTATGGAATCCTTAGTACAAAAAATGAAATATGAAAATTTTAATTTATCTTGTTTTTAGACCATGAAGTATAAGTTAGACAAAAAAAAATTGACTAGATAATAAATAAATTTTGAAGGAAGGGATTAAAGCAAACTTGTAAAATTTAGGAGAACAAGACATGGAGTGCGATTTTATTGCTTGAGATTAGGAATGGTAAATTGGTCATTATCTTTAACATGGGTTTTTTAATTTATCAAAGAATTAATTAAAATTAAAAATAACTAAGTACAATATTGTATTAAATCGTTACTTGAGTGAATGATTGAACAAAAAAGAAGGTTTTATTAAGACATGTCTGGTTGGGTGGGTGAAGGGAAGATGGTGGAGATGTGCTTGTCAAATGTGTATTCTATTCCATTGTTTGAAGTTGCAAGTTTGAGTCTTTATTCATCTTTAATTCAATTAAATACTAGTTTTCATGAGTTTGATTCACGTTCAACACTCTTTTGGGTCATTCTTACCCAGTCTATGTAGGATTGAGAGGCTTGCATATACTCCAAAAACTAGTCTGGTTAAAATATCTCCTGTCCAAATACAGGTGAGACTCCTGAACACCTTGGTCATAAAAAAAAAATATTGATTCTCATGCTGATGGCTTGATGAAATTTATGTTGGCCTTTTAAGGTAAATGGGTCTCTTCTTCAATGAATTCAAATTCTTTTTAAATAATTATATTATAATTTCATTCATATTCCATTAATTCTTTTTTCTTTTTATAACATGTTATTCTCATTCTAAATTGGATGTGAGACTAATCTCACAGATAAACAAAGTTATCTACAAGCTTCGTGTATTAAGTAAGTCTGGGAGGAGTCAAACTTAAGACCTCTAATATAATCCTAGAAAGTTGACCAATTGCGCTACTCATGCCACCGTGTGTCAAGCCATTCATCATTGGATAGATCAATGTCTTCGCCAGTTGAATTTGAGGATCATTCTCATTGATTTGAGGAAAAGAAAAGTCAAGAACAAGAAATCAAAAGAATATGAAATTCTAAATCATGCATATTTTGTCTTTCATTTTTTAGTGATGAAAGCTACGGATTTAGACAAACTCATGCAGATAATAGCAAACAGTAAAATCAATTGAATAATCTGTAGTAATCAAAACAATGACATGAAACAAGGCAAAAGAAGTCATCCTTTTGGCATCATTTAATATAGTAATCAGACCTTAAAACCGCGTTATGCTCATTAAATCAATATTTTTTCCAAATAGGTTAAAAAAGCTTGAGTTATAGAACTCACTTTCCATTCTTTGACCATTTCAGTAGTTATTACAAGATGATTAATAATCATTTGTGCATTAATCAAATCCATGGAAGGCATCTAACTAGAATCATACATTGTCATTAGGGAAAAACTAGTCTTACTTATGTAGTTATTACCATTAATGTCATCCAAACACTAACAGTAAGCAGTGCTTATGAATCCTAGTCTATCCAATTCACAATTGTTGTGTAAACTTGAATCCTCACTGTACTCGTTTTATATCCTTGCTCGGTCTGTATCATTTGTGGGCCGGACAATTTATTGTTATGTGCTCTTTGGGGCTTGGTTTAGGGTACAGACGTCACGAGCTTTGTCTCTTGTCCTAACATTTGGTATCAAAGCAGATACCATGCCCTATGTTGGAATCCCGAAGCGGTGACCTATGAAAAATGCTACCCAGTGCTAAAGTGAAAGCTACTTAATCTAGAGTGAGAGCCACGGTAGAATGGACCATTAGGACATCAACATGGTTCTCTTTTATGTGCTTGGTGGGGCCCAATTTAAGTATGGGTGTCCGGTTGGTTGACCCTAGTATAGGGTAAGTTTAAGGGCTAAATTGTTTTAGTCCATCTATTGAGATTCATCGATGACTTATTACGTGTTTGTTGGGAGCTAACTTGAGGTTTGGGGCTAGGCGTATGGGATTGGATGAATGACTTGATTTCACGCATTTCATCAGCTCTAGAGCTTTTATCATATTGGCTAAGTAACAAATATTTGCTATCAAAGGAGGTATCATGTCCCATGTTTGAATCTTGAAAAGAGTGATTTATGGAAAGGGCTACTTAGTCAAAGTTGGCCAAATTGGTATTTGTGGAAACTTGTTGACCATAATCTATGTGAAATTGTGAACGGCCATGTCTTATATGCAGTCCCTTGGCACGACCAATTCCTCTCTTTAACTTGTTTAGGCAGAAAGATGACATACGATAATGATTTCAGGAAAACTTTCATTTTGCCGGCAATAGATTAATAAGCTCCTTCAGACTTCTATTCACCATCACATATTCTAGCATTCCTCTCTCTTTCTCTCCCTTTCCTCTTGTTCCTCCAATTAAACAACACATGTACAAGTCTAAAAGGGAAAGGGAAAGGGAAGAGGAAATCTGACATGAAATATCTATCTTGGCTGAAAATGAAGTTTGTTTCTCTTACAGTGGAAATTTGCTGAAGAGAAACAAGGGAATCGTCATGAGGTTAGGATTCTGATTGGGCCTGCAAGTTTCTTCTTCTTCATTTACATTAAGATCAACAACAAATAATGACACCAGCAAACAACATTTTTATTGGTAACAGCATCAACTTGCTACTTAACTGTTAGCTAGTCCCACATCGTTCGTGTACCTTTGTAATATGCTGTTTATACACACATGGGCACCCTCTCTTTGAGAGCCGGTTTTCAAGGATGGGTTCTAGTCATGGGTTTTAAATTGGTATTAGATTGGGTGTACCAGAGAGGAGGGGGAGAGCCGAGTGTCTTCAGCCCTTGTGCTGAGGGGTGTGTTAGTATAGTCCCACATCTCCTGGATACCTTCAAGATGTGCGGTGTATAAACACATGGGAGCCCTCTCCTTGATGGCCGGATTTCAAGGGTGAATTCTACTCATGGGTTTTAACATTTACAACTGCAATGTGGGTTCTGCATCTCAGTTTAATTTGATGAAAGGAAATGCAAATGTTCACACTATATATAGTACAGATTGTCTCTCCCTGAGGTACTGATGGACATTCTATTTTGTTAAGATTTAACAAACGTTTGGACCTTCTTTGCATCTGTTTTTCTTCTACTATAGAAATGTAGCAGTTCCCCTTGGCAAAAACTATATGTCTAACGATGTTTTTGGAATGCAGTATGATTCATAGGTACTCTTCTGTACATCCACCATTATCATCCCCTCCATCACCGTTCATTCGGAAGGAGCCACGCCTCCCACATAAGTATCTATGGGGAGGATTTGGATTCGGTATATTCATTGTTTTGGTTAGTGTTATGCTGTACTTTTGCATTAGGAGGCATTTCTTCGGAATATTCAAGCGTAGATGGAAGCAAGGTATGATCTGTACTAGCCCCATTAGTTTCCACTGCTTTTATTGGTGAAACTGATCAGATTTCATGGTAAAATTACTAGACATTTTGCAGCGTGCGAAGATAAACATAAGACACTTCCAGCTAATGGAATTGGAGAAGGCTACCAAGAATTTCAGTCGCGAGTGTTTGTTGGGTTCAGGTGCCTTTGGGAATGTGTACAGAGGTACATTTGAAGATGCAACACTTGCAATTAAGAAGGCACATGCTAGCTCGTATCAAAGTGTGAAAGAATTCAGAAATGGTATGGATTAATTAGTAACAAATGAGCATGCTCAATATTCATATCGTAGTTATAGTTGAACTGAATTCCACATGATTTTTTTGGTGATTCTTCTGAAACAGAAGTAGAATTGCTTTCAAGAGTAAATCACAGGAATCTTTTGGGTTTGGTCGGTTTCTGTGAAGATTCCGGTAAGTAAAGAATGTCCATGAAAATTAGATCAAAGATATTCAGATTACCTTGAAAAGGATATAACAGTTCATATGATAGGATATTTTGCCCAAGCTTATACACTGGACACCCATCAATGTCTGGTCTAATATCACCCTCTCATGAAATCTTGTGAATACCAAGTGGATTGGCTGATCACTGATGGGCCAGATTGGGCCATAAATATTTTTAATGGTCTAGACTCTTAGCTTCACTATTTCTAACTTATTCGGGTTGGTTATATGCAGGACAGAGAATTTTGGTTTATGAATATGTACCAAATGGCTCTCTGTTTGAGTACATAGCAGGTGAGATACTTCCTAACCATGATAGATCTTGGCAAATAACAAAATCACAGAGCATTTTATAGGGTTATTGACGGCCGACTAAAACGCCATAGGTAGAAGAGACAGGACATTAACTTGGAGACAGAGAGTAAACATAGCTATTGGGGCAGCTAAGGGTAAATTTCTCCACTCTTAAACCTCACAACCTTGTATCTTTGAGATCAAGTAAAACAACGTTAGGGGTGTTTTGTAGGTATTGCTTATCTCCATGAAGACATCAAACCGAGCATAATTCACAGGGATCTCAAACCAAGCAATATCTTGATTGGAGATGGGTTTGAAGCCAAGGTTTCGGATTTTGGGCTGGTCAAATCGGGGCCTGTGGATGGTGCATCACATGTCAGTAGCCAAATTAAAGGGACTCCGGGATACTTGGATCCTGCTTATTGTTCTACCTTACATCTGACTCCATTCAGTGATGTCTATAGCTTTGGAGTCATACTTCTACAGCTTGTGACTGCAAAGCCCGCAGTTGATAAAACTAGGAGCCATTCTCAATATCATGTCATTGAGTGGGTGAGTAATTTTCTTCTTTGTTATGGAAAATTGATGGTTTTTATTGCCCAATATTCCATAGAAGATCGTCCCAATCTATAAAGAACTCGAGGATACAGTTGCTTCTGCTCCATCAACTGTATATTGCTTACTTATTGCCAGTCTAAATCTGTCTAAATTGATTTGGAGTTCCAACTCATTTTGCTGGCCTGTACAATAGAGATCCCTGGATATCACATCAATGGGAGAATCCCAATTGCCAATCGGAGGAATTTTTCTACTGGTGGTTAACAAAGGAGAGATACCAGCAGATCTATTGACAGACTCTCATAAATGGGTGAGATATAGATATGGAATGCTAAATATCTGGTATAGAAATTATGATCCAAAAGATCATTCTCTGGATATAAGATACAAAGGTGTTGCAAACGTCTGTAATTTGTTTTAGTTAGATCTCCATTGAAGGCTCCAAAATCAGAGAATTTGTTCAATTCTTAAGTATCTTCTTTACATTTCAGGCAAGGCCTAGCTTGGAGCAAGGCAATGTGGAAGACATATTAGATGCTGATCTTCTAAGAGGAGAATGTAACACAGAGATGATGCTAAAGATGGGACAATTGGGACTTCGATGCGTGGTGAAGGTTCCAAAACAGCGTCCGACCATGAGCCAAATATGGCAAGAACTTGAAGAGGCACTCCATTCCACAGAGTCTTTCATACATAAGCAACTCTCCCGGGATCCGACTGAGCATGATGATTCCCAAAGCTATATGAGCATAGATGGTGTTCAACTCCAAAGGTTTCTAGTCGAAGTAGAGGGCTTATCCTTTAACAGCACAAACATGAGATGCTTAGAGGTTAACAGCATCAGCATCGACATCGGCGAGCATAGGCTGGAAGGGATAAATGAGGAATGCCCAATACAGACAGAAGCCCCAGTACAGTGAGGACTGATTCATTTTGCCTGTAGCAGCTTAATGCTCGGGTGTGTTTGTTTAAATTTATCGTCATTAGAGCCTTTGTCCCACTATATAACGTCAAGTGGTTGAAGAATCCATTATTATGATATTCATGGTTAAATCCAAAAGCAGAGTCCTCTACTCCTCTCTCTCTCTCTCCTTCCTTCAGCAACAAACTGTAATGTGAGAGGCTGCCATTTGTACATTACTACATACTCTTATGAGCTTGAGAGGGAAATAGAATCCTCAAGACAGTGCTTGAAAAGTTTTGTTTGTATAAACTTTATTGTCCATTATTATGTAAAGATTTGTACTTTTTCCATTTCTAAGATACTTTAATTTAGTTTGGAAAAAAATTGCAGAGTTAGTCATTCAACATTTGCAGAGTTGTGTTGACTTCGTTCTTATTATTCCGCCTGCGACGGTGCAAACTAAAATCACACTCTTTAAGCGAGTGATATTGATAAAAAGTTAAAAACATTAAAAATAAAAAACTCTTTTCTACTTTACAAATTTTTATATAAGCTTTGTTTATTTTTAAATATTAACATTCAAAATGTAGGCAACTTTTTTCAAACTTAAAAATTTTATCATAAAGATTTCCTATGTTTAGTAAAAAAAAATTTCACTAATTTCCTCTATTTTCAGATAGTGATATGATAAAGTTATACCAAATCCTTTCAACTCATAAAATTCAATCTTGAAATCCCTCTTACTATTTTAATCTATTTTTGACATGAATTTCTCTATTTGTCTATACTAATATGAAAGGATAGGTCATACCATTATATTCACGGAATCAAATTTTAAAATTTGATTTTGTATTTTTATTTACTTTTTAGGCAAATTTTACCTTTTACTTTTTTTAACATAAAAATAAATTGTAAGTAATTATACATACATGATAAAGATAAGATCTAGATCTGACCCATCACAAAATATCATTTTTCTAAATGGATACAAAACTGATAAAAATAAATAAAAAAATAACACCCCTCTGGCTTTTGCCATCCTTAAGAAAATGAGAAGTAACTCGAGTAGAGAGAAACCTTAATAATACTAATAATAAAAACTGTGCTTAAAACAAACTTTAAAAACAAAAACACAAAATAAAAAAAGGCAACAAATAGCCCCCACATTCTACGTTACATCCAAACCTTCCAAAGAAGAGACCAAGTGATGGTTTTAGGATGAAAATAAAAATGGACGCGGTTTGACTCTAAAGAGTAGGAACTCGGGATCAAAAGAAATTAAGCAATGTGAGAATATGTTTTTAATTGTTAAATAAGACGGTCAGAAGTTCTTTTTATGAAAGAAGGTATTGAGTTTAATTCACGTTCAAACTCTTTTAAATCATTTCTTAAACGAAAAACTCACTTCTAATAGATAAATTTTTCACAAGCTACCCTTGCTCGCTGCTGCTAGATGTAGAAATATTTATCAATTTACATTGCAGCTTAAAATTCACCACTTAAAAATTAGGAAACTTTTAATGATTTCTGATTTAGATAGTTTAATAATTTCCATGTTCCAATGTCCATACTTTTTGTTAGAATATATTAGATTATAATTTAGATTAGAATTCTATGTCTGGATTAATATCTATAAAGAGATGTATTTGAGTTAAATATTAAATTAGAAGTGTAATAGCCCTACGGTCGGCTATAAACTTTATATAAAGTTTTTAGTTTCTAACACTTTTAACTTTGTAATGTTCTTGAAATTGGATGTCAAGGGACCTAGGCATTTTCCAAACATTCCCATGTTTTATTCATCCACTTAAAATGTGATAGTTCCGGATCTCTTAAAAGGAAAAAAGCAAACTTGAAAAGGCATATTTGTATGCAATTTTTACATAAGGAAGACTCGAGATCGCTTATAACTTTGAATAAAAAATTCTTCCGAAATACATTAATAAGATATGTTATCAACTAGATTTTAACATTCATATAGTTACTTGTGATATAAAGAGAAGTATATGAGTAGTTTGTTTATAAAGTTTTACCTTCATCTAATCATCTTATTCTTTATTTTTAAGCTTTCAAAATCAATAACCTATATTCATTGAAATTTAAAGGCCAAGATTATATGGCCTCGATTATTAATTGATAGTAAAACTTTATATATTTCATATCTATGTAATCACCTATCAAACAAATCCAAATATATAAGACCCATGATCCATTTAATGACATCTCTCGTTAGAGTACTTTGCTTGGAGTATCGCTTGCCTCATTTATTTTGATATTGAAATTATTTTTCGATGTTTCATGCCATTCTTTTCTTTTGGAAATGGTTTTTGCAACTTATGCATTTTCCAAACTTTTTTTTTTTTGAAAATCAAATTACTCTAGGTGATAGGTTAGAAAATAATCTCTATGATCTATAAACTTTAGGACCTGTGATATAATATCAATTGAATCATAGTCCGCCTTAACCCATGACTTAAGATCCAACCCTAACAATAATCCACGTACCATGATTTGACTCATTAACTATAGCTCAAATTCAAGAAACTTTTGTAGGCGATGCCCACAATAGATCCCTTTTAGCAGGGGAAAAAAAGAAAAGAAATCATAGTAAACCAAATTCCCTGGAAGATGCTGGCAGAAAAATGTGGCTGAAGAATCTAAGAGACGAAAGACGGAAGATCGAGAAGGAACATAGAATTTCTACAAATATATATATATATATATATATATATATATATATATATATATATATCCTTGCATTACAAATAATCAATGAGGAAAAATAAAAAAATAGGCAGCAACAAATGTGAATGAGTATACCATGCTACTGGCAGTCTACCCTTGTGACAAGAAAAGAAAAGGAAGGAAAACACAATGACTGAAATATTCTACAGCCTTAAAAACTGGCATACTCATAAGATTTTATAATTTACATTAAGGTTGAGAGATCTCGTCTGCATAAAGGGCAAGAGCCATGCCTGATGAGCCAATTATCGATGCAAGGTAGATGAAACATGTGCTTGCAAAAAGGTAAACTGCGAACTGCCTCTCCAAATTGCAAGTCCTGATAAGAAAAGAAAATTGAATTACATTTTGTTGTTATAGGACTTGGGTTGGGTCAGGTTTTAATAAACTCAATTCAATTTATATCAAAACTTATGCAAGTCAATTCGATCTAAATTGTTGACTCGAATTACTCAATTCAACTCGACTCGAATTTCTAACCCGATTAAACCCGAGCGTTGTTTTATAACTTGTTGTACTCAATTATATTGGGTCAGATTGAGTTGATTTTAAATTTCTCAATCCAACTGGACCCGAATTTCATATGAGTTCTTTTTTCCAACCCGACCGACCCAAAATATACAAATATATAATCCAAACCTACTAATTTCTCAGGTGGGTCGGATTAAAATCCGACCCCAATGATAGGGCATGTCATTTCCATTTCCAAAGTATTGGGCTGTCTTGAGTTACAGCCGTGTATTGTTTTGGTTTTCACCTTTTCATGTATCTTGGTGTATGGGTTGGGGCTGTTTTCTTTTTAGTGTCTTTGTATTTGTGCTTTTGATACTTTTTTTCTTTTATTTATATAGTAATCATTTAGAAAAAAATCCATTTCCAAATTAATATCCACGAGTGTGCCCATGATTTATTTTCATTTGATCAACAATTACTTTCGATTACAATCCAATCACTCATAGGAAAAAAATTATGTTACGTTTGGATTTGGTTCGTGTTATCCAACAAGTACAAATAAATCAGCTTTTGTATTGGGCTATGGAAATCCGATGTTTTACTTGTTTGAATCAAAACCTATATTTTCATTGAAAATGAAGGAAGCATGTCTTGATGAGTGAGAAGAATCTCTTTTCATCACAAAAAATTCCTCTCTCCTATATGAAATGAATTCCTTAGAAGTAAAAGAAAAAATCTCATTTTTTTTTTTTTTTGTGTTTTTAGGGATGAGTTCTCGTTCCATGAAAGAACAGAGGACCTCATTGACAAACAGCTTATTGGTGAAAATAGTTTCCCATCCTGCTTCTCCCCACCAAATGCATGTGTTAATGAAGACAATAGCCAAATTTCGAGAGAGAATAGTCATGCTGAGAATGAAATGTTGTTATTTTTTTAATATCGACCAACGAAGGATAGGTCTCACAAGAGAGGTGTGAGCATAAATATTGAATTTTAGAATAGTTAAATAAGGCATTTCCTTCTTTAATATAGTGAAATACGCTTTATACTTTCCATCATTTACCCATAACATGTGCAAGAGAAATATAGAGGTAACATTTCCTTCGAAAAAAGTGAGTGATTCCGTGGTTAGTTCAGTTGATCTAAACTTTTAGAATTATAATAGAGACTTTGGGTTCGACTTTGAACTTATTTAATACACGAGGCTAGCAGGTAATTTTATGTATCCAATGATTAATCTCACCTCCAATATAAAGTGGAAATATCCATCTTATAAGAAAAAAGAGAATATTGATCTCACCTCCAATATGAATCACAATTATAATTAAATACTATCACCAAAGAAAGAGAATGAAGACCAAGAAAACCAACCTGTAGGCACACTGAACAGCAAAAACTCTCTCCAGAGGCATCTGCTCTGTTTTTAGTTGTAATCGTGATCTTAGGAAGCTTTTCCACTGAATCTCTTGACAACCCTTTGGTACCATAGGTTTCAAAAATGTCATGAACCTCATTGTCTGTGGCTTCAACCGCATTCATCTGCTCAAATAACATTCAAAATGTGACTTTGCTATTCCCTGTTTGAATACAATAACTAGACTTCATCTGAAGCTAAGGTTACCTGAGTTTGTATTGCACTAAATATTACAGGGTCTACCTGCTGTTGAACAAATCTACCGCTAAAAAGACTTGAAATGACATCAACCTGTGAGAATCCAGTAATAACATGAATCAATACAGACAGATAAGCATGCAAAAGAAAATTCTAGCTAAGTCAATTCCATTGGATTTACTACCGGCCCAACAAACCAAAATGTGCATGAAAGTCTCGTGAGAAATGAACTTTGGGAGAATTAAGAGCGTAAAAAATACAGTTTCACCTATCAGAATAACTGATGCAGCAAAGAAGGAAGCTGTAGTTTCTATTAATTACCATGTAAAGGAGACTCCGAATTCCTGATTCATCAGAATGCCAGAGAAAAAGAGCTGTTTCAAAGACCTCTGTGGAGAAAGCTGCTACTGAAATGGCTCCGACTATTGCTCCACGAAAGAATCCGCTCTCTGTTGCTTGGCCTACAAATGCACCTATAATGGCCCCTATCACAGAACCCACTGCAAAACAAACAAATACACAAACTTAGAAATGTGAATATAAATTTTCTTTTTCTTTTTCTTTCTTTTTAAATGATTTGTTTCTGCTGCAGTTGAAACTTGAATTGAAAAATAAGGGAGTTATAAGTTTCTAAGTAAACATTGAGAATATGGGACCAACCCATTGCAAAAAAGAAGGAGAATATTGCAAAGACGAGCCTCCCAAGCAACGAGGACACCCAAAAGCTACTAATTTCTCTTCCTCTCTCAGCCCAATTGCAGAAAGAAGTTGATGATGATAAAGAATTCCAGAGGGGAGGAGAAAGAGGAGAAGCAGCAGGAGGAGAAGGATAAACGCAGAATCTCTCCATCTTTTCTACTTGTCGAAGAGCCAGTAGCAAACCCAAGAAAGGTAGTGTTGGAAGATTAACAATGAGAATCTAAAGTTGAAAGAAGAATTCTAAGATTGATCTGCGTTTCTGAGAGAGAGGAGCAGAGCACTGAGATAAAAAACCAACACTATAAGGCCTTTTTTAAAAAAAAAAAATCTCTTCCTCTTATTTTGCTCTCTCCGTTTGCAGTTTAGAAGTTTGAGAAGAAAGAAAGGAGTCTACTAGTTTTTGAAGATGATGGCCGAGGGAAGAAGAAGAACTTTCTACAGAAGACTTTCATGACACAAACGAGTGATTGAGAAAAGAAGGTTTCAACTTTGAGACATAATTTGTCAACAATAGACGATTGCTGGTGTCTGAAGTCAAAACGACATGGAAAAGGAAAGGTGGCCACATTCTCGGCAGCTGCGGCAACGTTTTTGAGGAGAATGACTAGGTCCTTGTAGTTAAGATTTAAGTCTTTCTTAGAATTTTATTTTTTGTAATTTTTAATAAAAAATAAAATCAATAATTTTTGTATCATAATTACCATTTCATATGATCCATCAATGAATTTCTTTTATTCTCATGTAAGTGAAGTGTAGATAATAATTCCAATATAAC
This sequence comes from Chimonanthus praecox, assembly GCA_022113865.1. Lineage (NCBI taxonomy): Eukaryota > Viridiplantae > Streptophyta > Magnoliopsida > Laurales > Calycanthaceae > Chimonanthus > Chimonanthus praecox. The sequence goes on along the minus strand of CM039095.1, from coordinate 16,863,224 downwards.
TAATTCCAAATGATAATAAGATGAGGATGCTAATGACAACAAAATATATATATATATATATATATATATATATCATCTTATATTTTATACAGAAATTATAATTATATAATAAAGAATTTAATTTTGACATAAATCATCTCAATTTAATAAGGCTGAAACTCAGATTAGGTCAGGTCAGATTTTAATAAATCTAATTCAACCCATATCAAAAATTATTGAACGCAACCTGATTTGACATCAATTTCTTACCCGAGTAAAACTGAGCGATGTTTTATAACTTGATGCACGCGGATCAAATCTGATCAGGTCATGATTTTAAATTTCTCAATTCAATCTGAACTAAATTTTATTTAAATTTTTATTTTCCTAATCTAACCCGACTCAAAATATACAAATACATAACCCAAATCCACTGATTTCTTAGCTCAGATCACGTTGAGTTAAAACCCAATCCATATTTCACTCCTACCATTTAATTTGAAAATTAATAAGCTAGGTAAAATTAGATGGATGAAAGGTAAAGGGATGTTTCGAGGCGAGATACGGATTTGTGTTGGGTCATGGGTTGAGTAATACTATAAATAATGTGTTTAGTTAGGTTGGCTGTCAACAATATGTCAAGTCAAGTAATGGTTTGGATTATAGGTCTCATTGGGGTGTTCATAGATCATGATTGGTTTGGCTGAGTCATGTATTGGGTCATGGTTGTGACTCTGTTGAATCTTAGGTCATTAGTTGAGTTGGGCCATAGTTAGTCTATGGATTAGGTCATAGGGATTTTTACTCTAAAAAGTGATATAAAATTATTTTTAAATTTTTTCTTCTATAAATTCATTTTTCATACATCTTGTCGAAAATGAATAAATTGGAAAATTCATTTCATGAAAATGATTTGAACGGCTATTTTCTACTTTGTATAAAAATTATTGTGTATAAACATAATTTTAAATATATTTATAAATTATTACTGCATTGTTTTTATCTAATTTTGAAATTTGAGAAATGTATTGGATTTTTATTGAAATAAGCTCTAAAGTTGTTTTTTTATAATATGTGTTTACCCATGATTATTAAATGTTGAAAAAATAATTACTTTTTTTTTTTAAATTTACATGTGAAAAATCACCGAAAACTCTACATAAAACTCTCACAGGTGATGCCCATTGTCCATAGGACACATCAAATGAGGCTCTGGGGGCTCGAACTTAACATCTCTCACTTTCTGAGACAGGAGAATAGCAGTTGTGCAACTCTCATTCATTATTAAGCTCAATTTGATAAGTTCAAACTGCTTACTGACATGATAAAAATTAAATAAATTTCATTTAAAACTCATATTTTTTTAAAATATAAAAAGGTGTATATGACTTAGTATTTGTCACCCCGACCCTCCGGGCCCACTGACGTGAGTTTTTTTTTTTTTTTCCTAATACAATATTGAGTCTTTGCGGAAATTATCTTATGAACTTTAACATCTCTTATGAATAAGTTTGGATCTAACATTTAGCAGCCTCGGACCCAGCCATATCTAACCGGTAAAAATCCCAGGCAGATGGAGGGGTCACCATGGGCCCGCTTAAAACCCAAAACTTCGACAGATTTCACCTCGACGCATAGTATGTGGATACACTACTGACCAACATGTAATCTATAACTTAACCTCTTAGGAAAATCCAAAATAGAAAATGTCACACATAATCTACCTAACATTTATCATCAATCGATCCTATCAACATCAGAATTGCACATCAGAAACGAAGTAAACTTTATTACATCCTACAGTGTTTCAAACGAACACCATAAAGGGTTTATTACATTACATGTTCATACGTACAATGTCTACTAAGTTAAACATAAAATCCCAACATTTGAGTAAATAGCTAAAGGGTCTCCACCCTAAACTACAGCTGATGATCCTCTGTCATTCGTCCTCCTGGTTTCATGTTTCGTAAGGGGTGTGAGTTTTACAAACTCAATGAAGAGAAAACAACAGCAAGTTCTGGATAACAAAACATATTATCAACATAATAGACATGTTATCAAATAACAGTTTATACACTCATAAATCATGGAGAATAATGTCATCACAGTTATCTACCATGAAATGTCCTTTATTTCAAAAAGATACCCCCGTCAAACGACGTCTACGGTTCTCCCCTAACCGCGATCAATACGTTTCCTACACCGCCGACAAATTCATACTCAGTGCTTCACACAACCCGTATTTTAAATACACCTTGTACTAGTGCCCTCCACGAGCTAGGTACTTCATACATTGGTGTGAGGTAATTTGATATGCACAGTACACAAATCAATATGCACATCAATACATAGATTTAAACATAATTGTCAACCCACATAATATCTCTCACACATATAACCTCACTCAGCTAACATAGATTCCTATGTCCTCCCGCATAGAATCATAATACCAATATCAGAAATCAGTATATAATATACTGAAAAACTAAAAACAGATTAAAAACCCACCAACGGGTTATATTATAACACAAAGTGTTACCGTTATCTCCAATCGGGTACATTTACCCTATGTTCATCATTTATTGCATAGATTAATTATCCTGCAATACATCAGTTATACACAAAATGCATATTCCTATCGGAATCACTGTTGGATACCTGATCTATCATCAGATCACCCATATCACAATACCAAGTAGTCTTTAGGAATAAGTGAGTTCCGTACTCCATTTTAGGATGACTAGATCTCGACATCCCGAAACACTATCAAGTTCACGTTTCATATGTAGAAACTCATAATCACCTCCTTACGTGTGAACAATGTCAGTATTGTATTCTAATCCCATTCCATCCTTTCCATCAATAAAGATGATCACGGATATCCACTTATTGCCGTAGGGCTATTGGTGAAAGAAACATTTGTATTGAATGCAAAATGAGATGCATTTTAGTAAACACATAGTGTGGTTGAATCTCCTCACTTTCGGTCGGCGAGTGTTTTTTTTCAATAATCTGTTTAAAACAGAAAACAGTGTAAATACAACGTATAATAACACTATATAACCACAATTTATACTCCTAAACGTTTGGAATATCATGACAATACATTTAGAGAGTTTTCTTGAAATTCTGTAAAAATTACGATTTTGCCCCCGAGCCTAATACGGGCTAAAAATAAACCCCCAAGTGGTCTAAAACAAGTATTTTTAAGCTAAAATAACATAAATTTCATTTTTGAAATTTTCCCAAAAATTACGTTTTTACCCCCCGAAAATATCCAAAATTACCAAAATGCCCCTGGGCACTATTCACAGAAAAATACCGTTCATGGGGCACTATGCATCCGTAAATACTACTCACCAAAAATTACTATTCATGAATACTATTCAGCCGTAAATACTGTTCACCGAAAAATACTATTCACGAACACTATTCACCCGTAAATGTTGTTCATCGAACATTACTATTCACGAACACTATTCACCCGTAAATACTGTTTGGATATCTGCTGGATCAACCCTCACTATTGAAAGTGTCGGCAATATCTCAGCCATTAAGACCGTCGGCAGAAAGATAAGATAAGATAAGATGAAAAAAATCTTATCTCAGGTAACAGTAAAAATTATTGTTACCTTACCATTTTTCTATTCGTCTATATTAGACCTTAAGTCGTAAAAATCCGACACCGCAGGTGTGTTGAGAACACGGGATTTACCTACGGTGGAACGTTCACTTTTTATTTTGACACAAAAAATAAAGTATTTTTCACAAAGTCAACAATTTTAATAAAATAGACGACTTATAATCACCGTGATTTTGACACTTCGAAACTAGTGTTTAAAATACCCTTTTCGACATTCTACATATGTCAAAGAGTTTGATAAAATACAGATCGAATGTGATCTGAGTTTGCTAATTTTCGGAATACGGGGTATCTTAAAAATCGGAGCTTTTAGATAAAGCATATGTAAAATACACGTTTCGAAGAATACTCATGAAATTCCGAAAATACCATTGAGTAGCGTACTCAAAAGCTTAATATGTGTGTGAATTTCAAGGTCTGAATATATCAGAAGAGTGGTCTTTCACACTCAAGAGATTTATAAAATACTATTCATGATTTTATATGTAAAACAAAAGGCATTTAAGTAATGTCTAAAATGCCCTCTGAACTTCGTCGGGCTAAATCACTAAGCAAATGACCTCTGATCGGGTCACATACTCCCTTTTCGGGAAGCTCTTTCCGTACCCTATCATATTAACCGGTCACAAAGCCGAGTTAAAAATTCTAAAAGTTTGTTATTTCTAATTTAAAAGGTCGGGTTATTACAGTATTGGCTATACCTAAGTGTAATATAAAAAATTACATTTCATTTCTTATATCATTGATAGGTATCTATGGTATTTGGTTCACATATGTGCTAACAAAATTCATTAAAAAAAGAATATAAATAAAGATTCAATTCTAAAAATGAGCAAAACTAACAAACACTTAGTTTTCTTTTTTACGTTTGGGCACAAGGCTCAATGTGAAATTTATTGTAATAATTTGATCCACAATTTCAAATTTTGATGAGATCCGTGGGTCTCCGATTTAAATAGATGTAATTTGGTAGCTTAGATTAGCTCGTTGGCATTCCAAAGAGTCCATGTTGATTCAATTTCAAACTTAGGATGTTAAGGGACATTTTGATTTTATCTTTTATGTGTTTATTATTTGAAAAATTAAAAAAGAATTTACAATTTAACTATTATTTCCAAAAGTTTGTACACACATTCTTTTCAATTAAGTACACATGAAGAACGTAAAAGTCTGCACATATTCATCTCGGGTCAAATTTGATTTATGATTTTTTCAGATTTTACTCAAGTTTGAAATTTACATTTTTAATTTTTTCAAATTTTGTTTTCAACAAGATTTTACCGCAAACTAAAATTATTTCAAAGTATTTATATATATATATATATATATAAATATTCCAAAAGAGCCCATTTGAAAATCAAATCTTAAAATCTCTAATTTTATTAAAAACTCATCTCGATTTTCCTTTCGAATCATTTCAAAAAAAATATTATTAAATTAAGATTTCTTAATAGTTGTTTTGTGATTTTAAGAAAAAAAAAAAAGAGAATTTTTAAAAAAAATTACCAACCCGTGTGGGCCCACAAGACCCACACAATCTCTTGCCAAAACCTCCCAAAAACGCAAGCCCTCCTCGATCCGCCTTCTCATTTCCGCACCCCTCTTCCTCTTCTTGTAGCCTACCCTAACCCAAAAACAACTCCCTGCCGCCGCCTGCTCTTTCCCTCCCTTAGGCCCCGCCGCCGACCCCTCCATCCTTTCCCTCTCTCGCTGGTGTCTCTCTCTTCTCTCAGATTTTTCTCCCTTCCTCTCTCACCGATCTCTCTCTATCTCTCTCTTGATGTCTCTCTTTCTATCTTTCCCTCTCTGCTATATAGCTGCCGCCACTCCACCGCCCGCCGCCACCGTTCTCCGTACATATGGTATTATCGTCCTTGGTATCTTTTAGGACTAATGATGCAGATTCTCAAAAACGGTTTTTGCCGTAGTAGTAGGCCTACCCCAAAACAAATTCTCATCAGCAACTTATCTAAATAGAGCTTCATAATTAGAAAGTCAAGATCATCACCATGATCATCCCTGCATCATCAGATCTATCCCAACCCTCAGAATTCAAATCAAAATCCTCCAATCCAATATCCAATGCCATCAGAAATATCACTCAAATACCCGATACCATCTCTGTTATCTAATCCAAACCCTAACCCAAGCTCCAAAAAATACCCCATCTCTGAACTGGAAATGGAACCCATATATATATATATATATATATATAGTTGTTCAAATGTTTTATTATATATGTCGTTTAATTCTACATGGAAAATTTCATAGCAAAAGACACTAAGAATGATAATACCAAATGTGCAGTTTGCACGGAAGAGATAACATTTGAAACACAAGCAAAGCGCCTCCATGTGCCCACCTTTACCATGGGGAGTGCATTTTACACGTGCCCTCTGTCTGTTCGAATTGCCAACCGATGATCCCACTTAGTGAAGTTTGTTGGAAGTTTTCTCTGTAAGGATCCTTCACACACACAGTAACACGTGCACACACACACATGCACAAGAAGGTTTATGAACACTGACTGTTGTTATTTTTTTTTCCTTACCACCACCATCTGCTATTCTTTCTTACATGCTTTCCATTTCTATTTTTTGTCATTCATTCTTATTTGTTAGTTGATCTATCATTCATTTTTCCAATTATGTATTCTAGTTTTGACAACCTGATCTCAAATACACAAAAGGTGAATGGGATTTGTCTTTCAACTATACAGTTTTTTTGTTGCTATTCAAATCCAAACTGCCTCTTTTCATTTTCTAGAGTGGAGCTTTGTTGATCTGCAGGATGGTTTGTTTTGGTGGAAAATAGTTTATCTCAGCCATTAGAACAGAAACTACAGTGGATGGGCTAAAGGGTAATTAATTCAGTATTGCCCATTCTTTTTGTGTTCTGTAGCAACTGTCATGTAATTTTAGGTGCTTTTGCTCTTTTTTTCTTTTTCAATGGTCCATGACTTAATTGAAATTCTTTTTTTTTTTTCCCTTGTGAAGAATCACCAAAATAAAGGAGAAGAAACTAATAGAATACAGGAACAAATCATGTCTGGGTTAGAAAAAGAAAAAAAATAACATGCAAAAAATAAAACTTATCTACAATGTGATGTTTGTTGCAAACTGTAGTACTAGAACTTGAGTGGAATGCAAATTAATGCTTGAGTCACAGATCACACCGTCCTTAAAACAATGTTCGTCCCCACATCATCAACCATTGGTATTAGCAACGACTCCCCAACAAACCAGCCTTCAGGATTCCTTAAGCCTACTATATCATCAATAGCTCCCCAACAAACTTGCCTCCAAGATTCTTTAAGCCTATACTAAGTCTATTACTACTAGGCAGTTTGCAACACGAAATGTAGCCCTAAGTGCTTTCGGTTATCATCGAGAAAATTATATGAAAAATGGCAAAACTCAATAGGGTTGGAGTGATGCCAAGATCCCATCTCTTCTAGTGGGGGTCTTGAGTTCAATTCCCACTCCCCCCAAAGGGCCACTTTTCGTAGTTTTACACTGTGTGTGTGGATAGGGAGGTTTGCACATGTCCCAATGATTAGTCAGATGCTTTAAGAGGCCTGGACACCTTGGTCTTCCAAAAAATAGTGAAAATTGAAAGAAAATGTTTTGAAATCTCAAAATCCAATGCCAAAATAAACACTCAAAGTCATCTTTTTATAGATCTTTAGCATCCCTCCATCACACACACTTTCATTGAGTCATAAAGGTCACACACCTCTTCAAACCAAGGGGTACCTCATATATACATTCTCAAATGACATCTCATGAAAACAATTTTTATTTTTAAATATAATTTCGAGTTTGAAATTATCCAACAATACCCCTATTTTCAAAATTTGAAATTTTAGTGAAAACATATCATTTACTAGGGATTGGTGAACCATTCATGATTGTATATATAACTGAAATAAATTAAGGTTTTTTTTTTTTGGAAACAGTATCCGGATTTCTTTAATAGAAAAAATGATACAAAGAGAAGTAAAAAGGTCTAAGAGGCTTATACCACAACTCTACAACAGGTAAAAGCCAATAAACACTCCAAAAAAGAAAAACCCCAAAACAGAAGCCAAAAGAGTTTGCATAAATTCAAGAATAAGATCACTCCTTTCCACTCCTAACTTAGCAAGAATGTCTGCCACCCTGTTAGTAGATCCCCTGATAAAGAAATGTCCAATAGAGTACAAAGGTCTCAAATCTCCTTGATTGCTGATACAACCTCCCATGGGCCCTTCAGCTCTCGCTAGCTCTAGAGATCACATTCTTCAAATTATCCTAAGTTACTACCTTTCCAGACCAATGACTCGCCCACAACTGGAGAGATCGCCCTGGTTTGCCCCTTATACCACAACTCTACACCAGGTAAAAGCCAATAAGCCCACCAAAAAAGAAAAAACCCCAAAACAGAAGCCAAAAGAGTTTGCATAAAATCAAGAATAAGATCACTCCTTTCCACTCCTAACTTGCTGATACAACCTCCAGGGGGGCCTTCAACACTTGCTAGCCCTAGAGATCACATTCTTCGAATTCCCCCAAGTTACTACCTTTCTAGACTAGTGACTTGTCCACAATTGGAGAGATCTTCTAATGCTTAACAATTCAGTCTCATTGGAATACTTAACCCCCAGTGACTCAGAAAGCATAAATGAATATCCCCCAAAGAATTCTGAATTACCACCCCAGACCCACCATCATGCCAGTTGGCCCTGGTTTGACCCTTGTTGCCCCATCTACATTAATCTTCATGTAAACTTCCGCAGGAGGGGACCAAACAACTGTTGATTCTCTCTCTTGGACCCTCCCTCAAGCAACCCTCCCAAAGTTATTCCCTGCATTGACATTTATTTGGACTAATTAAAAGCAAAAGATTAAATGCGTCCTAATTCAAATTGGCTTGAATTCAGATTAGAGGGACCACCAAATTGCACCATAATTTGAAATTTGAATTTAAAATTTATCGCATAGCATTTGAATTCTAATTTCACTACACTAGATGACTCTCTAAAGGACCAGCTGTTATGGTGGGTCCAATCGTTGAGATGTTGGGCCTACATGAGTTTTAGATATCTTCTTTTATGAACTTTTAGGTCCTTCAAATCTGCATCATTTCTCCCCAGCTTGAAAGAATTGGACTTCCGTGAGTTAATGGGCTGATACTGCCAGTACAAATTCTGATATTGCTCTTACAAATTGGGATGCAAACATGGAAACTCATTGTTGGTGATGCAAGTGCTATCAGAAACGAGTCGATCCTTCCATTTAACCAAAAGCTTGGAGTACTCTTCATCACAAGTTGACACTTATTGCACCTTGTACTTTTCTTTGTGAGTTACAATCTTGCACTTTACTATCTTGCTTAGATTTTTCATATTTCCTTTTCAACACTGCATGCTCTGTGGAATTTATTTGATAATTGGCAATTTTGGTGACAACGATCTAGAGATTAAGTTGGTATCATGTTGTATGTCCAACATGGTTAGTATATCAGTTGGCAACTCTTCTGATACCAAACTAGAACTGTTAGGCAGCAATTTTTTTGCTTTAGAATGTAGCTTAAGTTCCTCATGTCTTTTTCCTCCAATCACCATGTGATGTACAACACCTTTTTTTTTTTTTTTTCAGCTTTAAATTTTTTTTTTTTGCGTGGATTGAATTTTTGAGAGCTTCACTGGTGAACCATATCTTCATAGTTGATTTTTTTTCAAAGACACATTTTCCTGATTTTAGTTTTCAAATGAGTGAGCTATTTTTCACTGTGAAGATCCTTTTTAATGGATGATAGAATCACTTCCTCCAATGAAATTTGTTCATGGGGTCTTGAATGGTTTTACTATGGCATGATTGTCATTTGCAAAATATGGGTTTTGATTCTCCATTGGCCTAATACCTAATACATTTCTAAGTGCTGAGTTCCTTATTATTTGTCATCAACTTAGAATTACTCTTGAAATACAAGCAATGAGGGTCATGATCCCATCAATCTCTCCATAGAAAATTCTCTTTCAAGTGAGGCTTTGGAATTTTTTGCTTAAAAGGTTTGAATTTGAGTTCTACTTTAGTAGATTTGGATGGAATTGGATTGTGGACATTGAAGTAGATGATTGAGTTGGTTAAATCATAGGTAGGTTTTTTTTTGGGTTCTGTATGTTTGGTTGAGATTTGAATGTGCGAAAGGGTTTCAGTCCTGGGTCTAGAGCAATGTTGTGAAAATCGAATCGTATCGTAAATCGTTAATACATCTTGAATCGCAAATCGTGTATCGTAAATCGTAGAATCGTAAGATTCATAAGTGTTTTCCCTAAAAAATATTTAATATATGAAATAACGTAAAATATATGTAAAATGTAATAACATAAGCAATTTTCCAACTTTCTTTCAATATTAAGTGAATTCTATATAATTAGTTCATTGGAGCATAAATTTCAATGCTCCAACTTCCAAAAGTATAAGTCCAGTATATAATCCAACTATACTGTGAAAAGTCAATAATGAACTAAAAAACCCTCAAAAAATCGAAAGGTCTTAAATGCTCATTAACTCGAGCCTTAAAAACCATTAAAACGAAATGTTTCATACTTTCACACTGCTAATAACCCCATAATTCTATTATTTATATGAATCGTAAGATTTGTTGATAGACGAATCGTTCCCTCTTATTATATCGTATGAATCGTAAGATACGAATCATGTATCGTAAGATTTTAACAACCATGGTCTAGAGAGATTGGTGGGAAAGTTGGAATGAGTAATAGGATAGTGGATATTGCTTCAAAGATTATGGTGATGGCAATGGTGATCTCTGTAGTCTTACTGTTCACTGGTATTGCCATTTTGATCTTAATCCATGTCTGTATCGCTGGGAGGGCTTTTAGGAGAGGTCTGAATGCTAGTAACAGAGAAGACACAGGCAATTTTGGTAATAATAGAATATGCATATGTATGTGTTTTTACCCCTTTCTATACTTTTTCCTTTTATTCTCTTCCAACTCATATATTTCACAAGATTGCTATATGAATTTTCTTCTGTTAGACTTGGTTATTTGTTCACTGCTCAAAAAAAAGAAAAGAAGAGAAAAAGGGTCTTGGTTACTTGTTTTTTCTTGGCATTCAAAGATTGGTTACTGACTCTACACAAAATGACCATTTAACTGGCACTGGTGAACCATGTCTTCATAGTTGATTTTTTTTTTTTACAAAAACACATTTTCCTTATTTTAGTTTTCAAATAATGAGCTATTTTTCACTGTGAAGATCCTTTTTAATGGACGATTGAATCACTTCCTCCTATGAAATTTGTTCATGGGGTCTTGAATGGTTTTGCTATGACATGATTGTCGTTTGCAAAATATGGGTTTTCCTTTGATGATTTTACATTTAACAAACATCTGTGTTATTGAAATGAATGCCATTCCCCCACATGTCAAGTATGCATGTGTATGTGTTTGTGCTTTTTCCCCTTTTGTATACTTTTTCCTTTTATTCTCTGCCAAGTCATATGTTTCACAAGATTGACCCAACACTGGTTGCCTCCCACTACTTTCAGTAAGAGGTAGCAGGTTCAATCCCTGGTGGCGTTAACTGGGGCACTCTATGTGGGTGTGGGGTGTCCGCCCTAGGGTTTTAGGAGGGCGAGGCATATGCACACCTTGGCAACATAACTACAGACCGCCGAAGTGGGCTCGAGGTTTCCCTGGGTCTCAAAAAAAAAAAAAAATTGTTTCACAAGATTGCTATATGAAATTTGTTCTATTAGACTTGGTTATTTGTTCACTCCTCAAAAAAAAAAAAAAAAGGGGTCTTGGTTACATGTTTTTTCTTGGCATTCAAAGATTGGTATGAGCCTCTACACAAGATGGCCATGTAACTGACACTGCAATCCAGTGCAATTTGAGGTGGGCACACATTTTCAAATTGCACAAGGAACCGTTAAAATGTTGAACCATGTCTTTCATGACCATCATACCTCTAGGTGAAATGGCTAATTTACATGCTTTTGAAATTTAACTAAAGCTAAAAACAAATAGGTTAGCAAGTCAAATATGTTTTTTGAACTTTTTGACGAGATTTTCCCAGTGGAATTAAGGTATGTCTGTTAAATACTAATATTTATTGCTCGATCAAAAAGAAATCTTTTTTAAAGTTCCAAATGTATGTAGTTAGAAAACAATACAAATAAATATAATGTGATATGTGCTTTATATCATTTTCTAAATGATATGTAGAACTTCTGTCCATTTTTTCTTCTAATTCAAGGCTTTGAAGAGGTGATGACGTGTCTGATTATTCAAACTATTTGGTGTTGAAACCATGGTATTTTCCTCAGTTCAAGGCTACGAAAAAGGTGATGATGGATCTGATTTGCAGCATTCAAATTGTTTGGTGCTGAATTATGGTATCTTGGTTGAAGCAATAATAATTTTCAATTATATTTCTTTTTGAAGTTGAGACTAGAAACAATAAAATATTATAAAAAATAAAGACCAAAATTACATAGATAAAAATAGACAATAAAAACCTGAAAAAAAGTCCAATCCCACAATGCCCATTACACCCCACCATTAATGTAGAAAAGAACTATACTGAAATAAAAAAGACGGAGTCAGCCTCATACAAAAGCGTAGCTAAAACAGACAAACAACCAGTTACACTAAGTTAGCAAACTTTCCTATTGCTACCTTTCCCAAGAAGTCCACAACATCGTTTACTTTCTAATAACATGTTTGAATGAATCACCTACCTCTGGACTCCTTCTGATAATACATTTATTGAATCTTTCTCCATCACCAAGCTGCCACTACCTTGCATACTCGACAACTTTAATGTTCTTTTAATACTCGACAGATCTACCTCATTGGGCCCCATAACCTCTACGAACTCTTTAGAAAAAAAACAAAGTAATTCCTCCTCTGTCATTCTGTGGCACACCTACCCTACAAGATTAGGTTTTCCATTGCAGCCCCATCCGCATTAAATTTGCAAAAACCTAATGGCAACCTAAACCACATTTTCAAAGATCTCTATCTTCTTCTACACTATTATGCAGTCATCCAAAGAAGAGTGTATATAATTAGTAGAATATCCCTCACTCTTTAGAAAGGCTAACCCAATGCGCTAGTCTCCACTGAGCATCCTCTATCATTTCCCCCAATTCCTTCACTTTGCTTTCAACAATTCTTGAATGCCTTTCTTTCCAAATCGATTGAAGGACAACTGATGGGGTGAGATTCAATATTATTTCTTTTTTTACGCTAAAAGGAACGCCATGGCAAGGTACCAACCCTCTTTGACCTCTTGGACAAATCTGTTTTAAACCTTTAAGCAACCCGTCAAGTTTGAAAGGCACACAAATCCTAGTGACAAAGGTACACCGACAAAAAAGATGATTGACATCCTCTTCAACCAAACAACATAAGAAATAGCCCGATGAGACCCCATCAGGAATGATTACTCTCTAAGTTTCATTTCGGTTGGATTCTACTCCTGATAGCAAAGAAAACTCTTGACACGTGGTAGTGGTTTGATTCTCCAAGTGAAGGGGCGCAAGGAGGGCGGTCCCTTTCGACTTTACCCATCGCATTATCTAACCTAGCTTTTATAGAATATTCTGTAAAAGGATCCTTGCCCAGATTCTTTTATCTTCATGCTTTACTGAGATAGGAGAATTGTAGAATTATTCTTTTAGAATCCTGATGTCCTCCATTTCACATACCGTATTAGACTATTAGCCCTTCGGAAGGTTACCGATCACACCATCCTTCCCTTTATCACCTTTATTTTTTTGAAATGGTTCATATAGATAAATAATAAAAGATAAAGAGCACCAGAGGTGCAAATACAAGAGAATCTAAAACAAAGAGATACATGAAAGGAAACAATTGATAAAATAAGCGTCCATGAAGGCACCCACGAAAATAAAAAACCACTAAGATCTCAGGTAAGGTCAACACAATCTTTCCATGCACGCAAGATATCTGACATCGAGATGTTTCGGAATTCCTAAAGGGAGACAACGTACGATGCACACTTGGTGAGGCTACGTCTTGCAACCAACATACTTGACTCGGCCGTACCTTTGAAGATCCAATTATTGCGTTCTCACCAAAGACTCTAAACAGTGGCAAAAAAGGATAGTTGCCACAAGAAAGAGCATTTAGTAGAGATGGAAGTAATGTCCCAAGCAAAAGATAGCTCATCTACCACCCAAGCCACACCAAACTGATCTAAGATAGAGATCCAAACATCAGAAGGCATGATACTACCCTCTACTCTTGTAGTCCAATCTATCTAGCATCTAGGGCTCTCCTGAAAAGCTTTCTTTACTTTACCCTGACCATCATGAAGCTTGCAAAAAGCTCTAACCTTGCGGAAACCTCCCTTTCTGCTTTCTTACCTAAATCCCATCCACTGGTACTTTTTATTCCTTATCTTGCAACTAAGACCCTCCTCCCTAAAGCTTCCCAATCCCTATAAAATCTCGAAGACCACTTGCATAGCAAAACATGATTTCTATCTACAATGCTACCATTTTCAAACTCTACCTGCCCTTGGGTTCGTGCCTTCTCAATTAACAACATGCAACCTTCTTTTGTTCCTTTTGCATTCCAAATGAAATCCCTACGCAGTTCTTGTAACTTCTTTTTCACTGCCTTTGGTATCCCAAATAATAACATAAAATTGGTTGGTAAGTTAGTTGACACCAACTCGATAACTGTTAATCTCCCACCCATTGAAAGATAGTTCTCCTTGAAGAAGCTAACCTTTTTTTGATCTTTTCTCTAATAGGACTCCAAATCCTCTTAGATCTAGGATTGGTCCCTGATGAACCCCTAATGAACCCCCAAGTATGTTAGAGGGTAATGTAGAACAGCCTGCAACTAGGCAGGGATAAGAAGAAACAAAGAAGATAAGAAAGAGGTTATGCCTTTGAATAATTTTATTAATAATCCATTGTGTGTTTTCTCTCTTACATCCATCTATATTTATAAGAAAATAATCCAAACGAAAATAGAAAAAAGACTCAACTAGGAAAGCCACCGACCTGGCTTCCTGGTTAAATTAGGACTCCTAAACCAAATAGGAAACTAACTAAAGTTGGACTGCTAAGATCCCAAACGAAAATAACAAATCTTACTTGCTAATTAAGAAATAAATAAAAATAAATAGAAGTGAAATCTGTGTGCTGCATCTTCCGTGTCCTACATCAGTCCCCCGGTCTTGAAAAGAACTCGTCCTGGAAATCAGCAAAAGCACACGGCACCAAACAAAGATGAAGACCAAGTCCGAAGATGCGAATGATGAAGCTTTGAACTGCACAATCTTCAAGGCACAGACGACGAGAACATTCTTTCTGTGGGGCGAAAAATTGAAGGACAACAAACGGGCGCAAGCATGGATGAACCAAGCTGATGGCGAAGGGGTCATCATATGGCACTGGAGTGATCACACGGTCCTGATGGTCTGTCGGATGGAGGACAGGGGGCTGACATGATAAGGGAAGAATAATCATAGATGAAGTCCTGGCATCCGTAATGGGATCAGGTTTGGGTAATGGAGATGGGTGAGAAATTTGCGGTGGTGGTGGAGGTGTAGGTAGAGGTGGTGGCGGTTGATCGACACTCGTCGGTTGTATCGACGGTGGTGACGGCAACACAACTCGCTCCGTCTCCAACACGGGCATTGGTTGTGGGGTCACGACTGCATGAGGAGGATGCATGAATTCTGAGTCGGACTCCGGCGCAGCATGCACGAACGCTGATGATGTCTTTGGAGTGGTCGGCACACATCTCGAGGAAGCGGGCACGTATTTCGAAGTTTTGTTCACCTTCATCGGGGCTCTGTATTTTCGGCCGAGCAAAAGTTCTCTAAATTCTTGGAGAAAGTCGTGAAAGTCAGAGCGCAACTCAGAGATAAACTCGGATTTAAAGTCATTGAACTCAGATTGGCGGAGAAATTGAACACCATGTTTGTTGGATGCTAACGGGGCTACATGATGCTGGGAATGAGATCGGGGTGTCACATAATCCAAGACATGACGGTTGGAGTGGGGAAAATGTTTAATGAATGGGTGAGGTGGACACATAGCTTGTCAAATAGTCAAACTTGGTCAACTGGTCATTTGGTTTTTTTTTTTTTTGTGTTTTTTTTATTGTCTGTGGGAAAAGGGGTGGAGGATGGGGATTGGGATGGTAGATTCGTACCTGGGATAATGTTTGGATTTGGCGAAGATGGCAGGGATCGAGATCACTATCGTCCCTGATAACGCAGGAACCCGTCTCGGAACAGGAATGTCTCTGTATAACAGAGATACAGAGAAACTCGACTCTGAACCAATTAATGTAGAACAGCCTGCAACTAGGCAGGGATAAAAAAAAACAAAGAAGATAAGAAAAAGGCTATACCTTTGAATAATTTTATTAATAATCCATTGTGTGTTTTCTCTCTTACATCCATCTATATTTATAAGAAAATAATCCAAACGAAAATAGAAAATGACTCAACTAGGAAAGCCACCGACCTGGCTTCCTTGTTAAACTAAGACTCCTAAACCAAATACGAAACTAACTAAAGTTGGACTGCTAAGATCCCAAACGAAAATAACAAATCCTACTTGCTAATTAAGAAATAAATAAAAATAAATAGAAGTGAAATCTGTATGCTGTATCTTCCGTGTCCTACATCAGAGGGAGTATTACAATCTAGATCCAATCTTTTCCACCAAGTGCCTCCTCAACACTAGCACCAATTACCACACTCAGACCATCTTAAATTGGCTTAGCACCTAATAAATCCTCTTCTGAAGCTTTACAAGAGTAGAGTATTTTCTTCAAATTGCAAATGAGACAACTATCCCCCTATTGCTATCTCCAAATCTCTAGTCCAATTTCTCTAACCTTTAGCATCAGCATACTAAATACTTCCACCACCATTGCGATGATAAGGGGCGGTAATGTATAATCCTATCTAAAACCTCTTGTTGCGTTAATTGGTTCAATAAGAAACCCATTTACCAAAATTGAGTAATAAGATCTCTCAGGCAGTCTCAGCACATGCCTTCATCCACCTCCACCATTGTACCCAAAAGCCCATCCTACCAAACATATAATCTACAAACCCCCATTCCAAAAAAAAATGTAAGTTTTCTCTATATTTCTAAACAAAGCCCCTCCCTTTCATCGTTACGAATGGCATGGATTCTCATTAACAACCAATGTGCCATAACTTCAAAATCTCCTTCAGTCTATGAGCTAGCACTTCTGCAAAAAGTTCATAGAAAGATCCCATCAAAATAATTGTTCTTAAATGAGTCAGTTCTGATGGCCCTTCTCTCTTAGAGACTGGGGTGATGAAATAATTGTTAAGCTCTCTCTTAACAATTCTCCTGGAATTCCTCATAAAGTCTTAAAAATTTGATTCACACAATATTCCAACAAGACATGAGAAATTTAAAATTAGGACCATCTGAACTTGTCCCTTTGTCCCTCTTCCATGCTATCCAAAAACCCTTTAAATTTCCTCATCGTCAAATCTCCTCTCCTAACTAAAGTACTCATTTTAAACAGAAACAAAGGTTATCCCCCATCCATACGGGGTGACCACTATTAACAGGAGCAAAATAATGCTCCCACAATCTCGTTGAAGGAGACCTAGACCCACCAGCATCATAAACATCCGAGGGTTGTGAATTCAAAGCCAACACAGTACTCTGTGGAAGGGAATTAGGATATTTAGAAACAACTATTATTCAGTAGGGACAGTACTTGAAAACAAACCCAAAGACGAAGAAACTACTGCAGGTCGACGCAAAAAAAGTCCAGAGAGAGGCCAACCACCTTGCTGATGCAGTTGAAGGCATGCTGGAGCCAATTGATGTCACAAGTGGGGGACAAGAAGCGAGGCAAGGAGTTTTGTCATCTGAAGAAGTTGTTGGTTGGAATACTCCCCTGGAATTGGAAGTGATCACGACTGTATCTGAAAATATAGCCTATGCTGTCATCTGAAGTGTTTGTTTTATTTAGTAATGATGTTTTGGGATTCGGTTGTAAAGGAGGGTCGGCTCCTTGTTAGGATAGGATTAGAATTGTCGGTTTTCTTTTTATCATATAAGAGTGTATTGTAGCCAGTTGATGGGCAGACGACTAAGCAATAAAAATTATTCTTATATCTTAAATACAAGAGTTGTTTTGTGTGTTTGTTTGCTGCAACACGTTGCAGAGTTTCTTCCTGGTGTTTGGCAACACGTTCACCCCGCTGCAGAGAAACCAGCGTTATTGAGGCCAGCTTCTGTTCACCTAGCAGTTGGTTGCGAGTCCAAGGAGTTGCCCAAGAAATCATTGGAGTCTAGCAGGTTCGGAGCTCTGCTTGATTCTCATCAGCAAGTGTGTTTTCATAAGCCTCGAGTGCAGGCCATCTGCAATTTTCTCCAAGCATCAGCGACCGTTGCTGAGTTGCAGATCAGCCAGAGTCAAAATTGGACGGTGGTTCTGTAACCCTGTTGAATTCAGCCGTGTCGAAACTGATCTACACACCTCCTTGGGGAAGCCAGGCTTAGTTGAAAGGAAGCCCACCTTGCAGGTGACAACAACCAGCTGACTGTTGCTGCCTTGCAAAACAGTCTGGGATTGTTTTAATCCAAGTGATTTGTTGGTCGTTCTGCCAGTGTCAAGCAGATCATGCCCATTAGTTCGTTATGGGGCTACTATATTTATTGGTTTTCTCAGCAGGCCTATTTGCTTATTTCAGAATCTGATCAGGGGTAAAAGAAATGGTGGACCTGAGATCTCGGGCCCATCAATATCCTCACAGGTGGAGTGGGTCCTCTTCTCGATGAGGACTTCTTTTCATGTCTTCCACCGATGGTGAAGCTTTTGCATTATTAAACCCGATTCCTCCCATCTATCCTCTGCTGTGCTACTGAGTTAGTGAGTCTGAAATTTTGCAAGTGTAAGTGCGACTGAGTTAGCTTGCTTTGAGCACTCTACTCTACCAAGGTGAAAATAAACTTTGAATTTCTTCTTAGCACAACTTTCTTTCTCTCTCATTCTTGCTTGTGTATATGTTGTTTTGATTTTTGAATGTTGATTGCAGGAACCATTCTTCTGAAAATTCAGATTGTTTGCTTATTTAGAATAAGGGTGCCCATATAGACACCGCAGAAACCTGCTAGCAGACACCGATTTTTAGATTTTAAATGGAAATTACCACTTTGCCCTTTCGTGCGAAAGCAATCGATCGATTGTGCAGTGCATTTTTTGCATCGATCGATCGATTCTACGAGCGGAAGAAATCGATCGCAAAATGTGCCATTTGATTCTGTCGATCGATCGATTGATAGCATCAATGGCTATTAATCGATCGATTTATATAGTAATTAAATTAAAAAAAAATTAAAATTTTGAAGTTATCTTTTAAGCACGGTATATTTTTAAAATTTCTCAAATTAAATCTCTGGACTAAATAAGGGTATCTCTAGGGTGTGTCGAAAACACATTTAGGAGTGTCAAAAGACCTTGAAGTGTTAAAGTATTTTTATCAGGTTATCGTAATTAATCCGGATATTCAATTTGAAAAATTTTGAAAATACACAGTGCTTAAAAAATAATGTTAAAGTTTTAAAGGAAAGATAAAACTTTAATGTTATTTTTTAAGCACTGTGTATTTTCAAAATTTCTCAAATTGAATATCCGGACTAATTACGATAACCTGATAAAAATACTTTAACACTTCAAGGTCTTTTGACACTCCTAAATGTGTTTTCGACACACCCTAGGGATACCCTTATTTGTAAAATACCTGTTTTAAGCATTTGGGAGTGTCAAAAGACCTTAAAGTTTTAAAGTATTTTTATTTTTATCAGGTTATCGTAATTAGGATTATTTTGTAATTTGAATTGTTAAAAAACTTTAAAACTTTAACATTATTTTTTAAGCACGGTGTATTTTTAAAATTTTTCAAATTGAATATCTGGACTAATTACGATAACTTGATAAAAGTACTTTAACATTTTAAGGTCTTTTGACACTTCTAAATGTGTTTTCGGCACACCCTAGGGATACCTTTATTTGTAAAACACTCTGTTTTAAGCATTTGGGAGTGTCAAAAGACCTTTAAGTTTTAAAGTATTTTTATCAGGTTATCGTAATTATTCCGGATATTTAATTTGAGAAATTTTGAAAATACATAGTGTTTAAAAAATAATTTTAAATTTTTATTTTATTTAATTACGGTATGAATCGATCGATTGATAGCAGATTGATGCTATCAATCGATCGACGGAATCAAATGGCACATTTTGCGATCAATTTTTCCGCTCGTGGAATCGATCAATCGACGTGAAAAATGCACTGTACAATCGATCGATGGATTTTGCGCGAAAGGATAAAGTGGTAATTTCCACTCAAAATCTAAAAATCGGTGTCTGCTGGCAGATTTCTGCGGTGTCTATATGGACACCTTTAGAATAAATATTGGATTTTACTCTCGACGGATGCTCTCTCTCTCTCTCTTAGTATCTGACATATTCTTTTCAATGGGCTGCTTTTTAGTACTTCATTTCTTAGGATTATCAAAGATTGCATTCATGATCTAAAATCTATAAGTCGACATGTCAATTGTGATTCGATTTTAAAAAACTGTGGTATGATGGAGGAAAAAATAAACTCTATAATATTAAAAGAATACCCTTTAATATATATTTTTGATCGGTCTATATTAGATGATTATGAATTTTTTTTTTAAAAATAAATTTTTGTATATAACTAAATTAAAGATATTTCATTTGATGAATAGGTCTCATAATTGATGTCATATATCGATATTTAAAAGAGCAATATTTATCCGTTTGAACTTTGTAATTCATGTTTGAAGGCAATATGAGAAAAGGTTTTAGTTACAAGGCTATGAAGGTGTGATTCTAAGGACCTTAATAAATATCATCGATATTTTTATTTTTATCACAAAAATATCGGTAAAATAATATTCTCGCGTTAAAAATATGTTTTTATTGTGGCACCATAAAAAAATGAGAATTTACCGTTAAAAATGTATTTTTAACGCAAAAAATGATAAAATTGTGTTAAAAACGTATTTTGGAAATATAAAGCTAAAATATTGAATAAGTGAAATTATAGTTTTTTTTTGACCGATAAAGAGTTTTGGTTAAATTATTTTGAACTTTCAGTTTAAATTCAACTCATTTATTAATTAATTTGAAATTATTATACATCTAATTTTAGTTATTCTAAAAAAAATAAATTCTAATTTCTTAAGTTAATATGAAATTAGTTAAATTAGTTAGTTGGGTAAGAAAATGTGGCTCTGCTCCGATCATATTCAAGATTATAGTTAGGAATTTGACGAACGACAAAAATATAAAAGGAAATTACTTAAATATAATTTCATTTTTTTTTGAAAAATACAATTAAAATTTCAGTCATAAAAGGTAGATATGTCAAAAATTCCATAATGGAAGCGTATATGTATAATATATTCCAGCTAAAAAATTGAGGAGACCAAATATTTGGCTAAACTATTATATAAATTTAATATATTTGTATGTTTTATATAAATTTTATAAAGTATTTTAAATTAATAGAAAGACTTAAAGCTACATGTTTAATTTTTTTCGGACTTGGTCTTTGTCGGGGTAGGCCCACTATTCAATATCTTTCCTTCCAAGTTTCGGTTGTCAATTTCTTCACAGGTGAAATGGGCTAATTATCAAACTCTTTTCTTCCTTTTCTCCACGAGACATTTCTTCTTTTCGTTTCTTACACCGACCTCCACTCAAGGTTTTGCATTTCAAGAGGGCAACTCATACAGCCACGGGATTTTTCTTTCTTTCTTCATTTGATTTCAAATTTTGAAATAAAATTACTATTTTATCCTTTCACATTTTATCATTTGAATGATTTTTCAGTTCATTTTTCAACTCATTCGAATAATTTATGCATCTGAAAAAACACATCAGTGGAAATGGGTTCTTTCAGACGATTCGACTACACAGAACAAATGGGCAGAAAGTATCATTCGAATGAACCGCACAGTATAAATTCCATTCGTCTGGATGATCTGCTGATGCTACAGTAATGTATAATATATTATTTAAATAATAAAATTTCTTTTAAAAATTTAAAGTTATTTTTTAAGCATTGTGTATTTTAAAAAATTCTCAAATTGAATATTCAGACTAATTACGATAGCCTGATAAAAATACTTTAAGAATTCAAAGTCTTTTGACACTCCCAAATGCTTAAAACATAATGTTTTACAAATAAGGGTATCCCTCGACTGTGCCGAAAATACATTTGCGAGTGTCAAAAGACCTTAACGTCTTAAAGTATTTTTATCAGGTTATTGTAATTAGTCAGAATATTCAATTTGAGATATTTTGAAAATATACAGTACTTAAAAAAAATAACTGTTGAAATCTTATTGAGTGGAGTAAATTGCTTGAGTTTTTGGACTCAATAATTCGAAGAAAACCAGTAAACTTCATTGTTCGCTCGACTCAAAATCTCATTTACTTGAGTTAAATTGGATTGACTCATCTGAATTTTTTCAAAATTTTAAAATATAGCACTCAAACAAGGTGGACCAGATTTAGGATTTGCTTGAGAGTAGGTCTGGAACTCTGGATTACAATTAAAGAAATTATTTTATAAACTAATTCTATAAAACATGATAAATTTTCAGTCAGAACTCCAGGTTAAAGAAAATTATGAAATTTTAATTTTAGATTTAATTAATATTTCATTCAAATTTTTTTTTTTTTTCAGTACTTGGTCTTTCTGCGGGTAGGCCTAACATTGAATGTATTTCCTTCCCAGTTGCGATTGTCAATTTCTTCACAGGTGAAGTGGGCCAATTATGAATGCCTTTCCTTCCTTTTTCTCCACGAGACATCTCTTCTTTTCAATATTACAAGAGCTGATTCCTTCCATCTATCTTCTGCAGTGCGACTGAGTTAGTGAGCCTGTGAAATTTTGCAAGTGCAACTGCAACTGAGTTAGCTTGCTTTCAGCACTCTACTCTACCGAGGTGAAAATAAACTTTGAATTCCTTCTTATCACAACTTTCTTTCTCTCTCATTCTTGCTTGTTTATATCTTGATTTTGATTTTTGAACATTGATTGCAGGAACCCTTCTTGTGAAAATTCAGATTATTTGCTTATTCAGAATAAATATTGGATTTTACTCTTCAAGGCTAAGCTTTCTCCTATCTGACAGTGACATATTATTTGTATCGGTTGGTACATCTGCTCTCTCTCTCTCTCTCTTTTAATATTTTACCTAAATCAATATTCTTTTCAATATTATGGGTTGCTTTTTATTACTTCATTTTTGCTTAAGATTATCAAAGATCAAGAAAGGTAGAGAGATCTAGGATCACTCCACCTAACATTCTAGTCTTTTAAGCTGGAAACCCACATCCTAACACAATTTGAGCTCAAAATAAATTTTGAGACTTCTAAACCTACTTTCTCTTACCCACTACCTTCTTCTCCATCATTTCTATTAGCTTACCCTCTTGATGAGAATCTAGGTATTTTTCTAAAGCCATATTTGACATTTTTTACTCTAAATAATCGCTATCTTGAGTTTTTTTTCCCGCAAAAATATTGGAAAAAATCTTTAAGATGTGATATTAAGATTTAGACAAGTTGGTGATGTTTGTTTATTTTTCTAATATTTTTCAAGAATTTCATCTAGGGTACTTTTGGAATTTGTTAAATACCAAGAGAAGATAAGGCTTTGTATGCACTTAGATCTAATTATTTGACGTTTTTAGAGATTAAGGCATAGATGATTTATTTTGTTAATCGTTTATTTTTTAGAATTTAGAACTAAGATAATTTTCATTTTATATCCTTTTGTAAAAATTACTAAATTAAAGCATGTTGGATGTCTTGAAAATTTAATGAAGCTGTGATATAATTCATATAATGTGGACAGTGTTTGATTCATTTACATAATTTTGAAATTTCTTTTACATTTTTGGTATACCTTTTTTCATATGGATATCATTGCCTTCGGCGAGTATCAAAATGCCTATGGTTTTAAACTAGAATTATGGAAAATATGTTTTTCTTTTTTCCTACTTTTGTATTTTACTAATTGGAATAAGAAAATTTGAGGGTGATATGATCTTATAGAAAATTAACTATAAGAAATGTTTTTAAGTATTATTTTAAAGATTTTCAAGTAATAGTATGTTGAGATAAGGTTAAAAAATGCGTTTTAAAACTCCATCTCATTAGACAATTTACCCCAGTTTAACTTTGACCTTTACCTGTTGTGGGTTGGTTATCTTTTAAATCTTTTTGAAGTTTAACCCTAAGAAATCTCAATGATCCATGGTTTCAAAGGATTATTAACCCATGAAGGTTTGGAACTTAGATGTTAGATTATTGGATTATTGGTGTGGGTACATATGCTAGGAGGTGTTTGATCCGTCAAATGCAGAGACATAGAATTAGTAGATTCATTATATATATATATATATATATATATATATATATATATATATTTCCCATTTAGCAGGAGGTTAAAATGGGAAAATAATAAAAAATTAGTGCACCGTGTATTTCATTAACGGTGCAAAAATCATTATCCTAAATTTTGGCGCTCCATATAGACACTCAATTTTTCTGCCTTTATAAATCCAATTTCAAAAAAATCGAATAAAATTACCATTTTAACCCTCCGTGTTCTATCATCCGAACAAACTGTCAGTTCATTTTCAGTTCATTCGAATGAATACACTCATCCGAACGAACAAATTACTGTAATTTTAGTTCGTTCGAACGAATAAAGTTATATATGTTCATTCGTTCGAATAATCAGTTTGAATCATTCGAAAGAATGACATATATAAATTCATTCGTTCGAATGATCAGTTTGGATATACCCTAAAAATAGTATGTTCTTCTAATGAATGCTGGAGTAAATGTGGTGCACAAGACACACAATGGAGAGCTAGTTTTGGAGATGCCTAGTATCAGTTAGCAATTCCTCAAAGTAATTTTGGCAACTCCTGCAGTACATGTTCTTAGTGTGCTATTTCGGATTCTGTCTTGAAAAAGGAAAATAATGCTATGTTTGTTGGCATCTCAAAGCAAAGCAGCTGAATATGTAGATGCAGCCAAAACATGAGCCAAATATGAAGAGAACAAGCTTGAGGAAGTGAATGAGAATGCACATTCGTTCGAATGATCCTAAGTGATCATTCGAATGAATGAACATATATAAGTTCACTCATCTGAATGAACAAATCAGTGTAATTTCAGTTCGTTTGGATGAATATACTCATCCAAACGAACTGAAATTACATTAATTTGTTCCTTCGGATGAGTGTATTCATTTGAACGAATTAAAAATGAACTGATAGTTCGTTCGGATGATAGAACATAGAGGGGTATAATGGTAATTTCACCCGATTTTTTGAAATCAAGTGTGTAGAAGCAGAAAAATCAAGTGTCTATATAGGGCGCCTAAATTTTAAGACTTTTTTAAACCTACTTTCTCTCACCCTCTTCCTTCTTCTATCATTTCTATTAGCTAACCCTCCAGAAATTTTTTTAAGCCATATTTGACATTTTTTACTCCAAATAATCTCTATCTTGAGTTTTTTTTTTTCTTGCAAAAATATTGGAAAAAATCTTTAAGAAGTTGGTGATGTTTATTTATATTTCTAATATTTTCAAATTTCATGTAGGGTACTTTTGGAATTTGTTAAATATTTGAGGTTTTTAGAGATTTCAACATGGATGATTTATTTAGTTAATTTTTTATTTTTTGGAATTTAGAACTAAGATAATTATCATTTTATATCCTTTTGGAAAAAAAATTAATTAAAGCATATTGGATGTCTTGAAAATTTAATTAAGCTGTGATATAATTCATATAATGTGGATAGTGTTTGATTCATTTACATAATTTTCAAAATTTCTCATACATTTTTGGCATACCTCTTTTCATATAGATATCATTGCCTTCGGCATTTTGATACTACATGAAAATGCCTGTGGTTTTAAACTAGAATTATGGGAAATAGGTTTTTATTTTCTCCTACTTTTGTATTTTTCAATTTTTTTTACTAATTGGAAGAAGAAAATTTGAGGCTGATATGATCTTATAGAAAATTAACTAGAAGAAATGTTTTTAAGTATTATTTTAAAGATTGACTATAGCTTAATCTAATAGTAATTGTATATTGAGATAGGTTAAAAAAGCGTTTTAAAACTCCATTTCACTGGACAATTTACCCCAGTTTAACTTTTTGACTTTTACCGGTTGTGGGTTGGTTATCTTTAAAATCTTTTTCAAGTTTAAACTCTAAGAAATCTCAATGATCCATGTTTTCAAAGGATTGGGACAATCGACCCTCAATAACCCACAATAGCCGTGGTCTTTATTTCAGATAAATTATTCATTATAAATTATTTATATGGTAAATTTTCAGTCAGAATTCTTGATTACTATAAATTATGAAATTTTCAGTCAGAAATTGTTTTTCTTACTATATAAACACCAATAGCTTTAAATCAAGGAATAACGGTTAATTTGTCACCCGCAAGTGGAGAAAATCAACGAATAACAGTTAATTCAAAGGAGAGTTGCACCCAAGTGATGAGCATTGCTTGATGTTTGCTGGCTAATACCATTACCATTTTTGGCAAATAAAAAATATGATGTGATATTATTGATTTTGATTAAAAATATGAAATATCGGCCTTTATTTATATTTTTGTAAATTACAAATCCAAATAATAGCCAATTTTATTGCTTTTTATTTTTTAAAATTAAAAAAATCAAATATCAGATGATATATCAGCCAATATTTTTAGCTATGATGAGAAACAAATATCTTTACCACTAGACTATAATAATTTTTATCTCTTATTTAGACTATAAAATAATATATAAAAGAGAAAAAACATGCGCTACTATAAGATATATGGGCTAGCAATGCAATTTATGCATTAGTTTTGGACAGCGACACAAGTTATGCACTATTAGGCGCACATTTAAAGAGAAAGCTTAAACGTGCGCTAGCGAATGAGCGCTCTTTAGTCTACAAAAGGTTTGATTAGATGACCGGATTAAATGTATTTTATATTTGATAGACAAATATCTTTCACACTCAAAGAACATAGTTATATACCTTCCTAAAATCATATCCACTAAAAATAGTCAAAATGGAATTTTTTTTAAATGAATTAAAAATATTTGAATAATAATAATTATTTATTTATTGACTTATTTCTTTTCTTTCATATGCTATAATGATTCCTGAAATTTTAAAACAAAGTGTTTCATTTTCCTTTTTTAATTTAAATAAGCGAAAAAATGAGTATCATAAGTCTTTTGAAATACCTTGATTTTTCATCATTTATTTATTTGAGGAATTAGCTATAAAATAATTATAATAACATGGAGTTATTTACGGTTATTTTTTCATGCTATTTTTTTTTTTTTTTCAATTTTATCAGGCCTTCTTGTTTTGGGATAACAAAATGAGCACCCAAAATCAAATTATCAAATGATAGCTATGATTTCTACATTAGCTGCCAACATTCGATTGGTGTGGGTACATTAGAATTAGTAGAGATATATATTATTTATTTATTTTAAAATAAAATAATATGTAAAAATAACACTAATTAAAAATTAATGCATAGACATAAGAATTGAAGATAAACTTTTGATGTTTTAGGTAGACTTAGAAAAAGAGAAAGAGTGACTATTTTCTAATGAAGCAAAATTACATCAGTATTAAAATCATTTGTGAAGCCGTGAATAATCTAATATGAAGATGTTTCCATCAAATCATCATAATTATTCCTTTTACAATTATAAGCTGATAAATTTTACTTTTATTTCATTTTAAAATTTAACAAAACTTGATTGATATGATTTTCTAAAATTGCTCAAGTCAAGCAAATATCGTTTTCATAATGTCTCTCTTTGAGACAATTGGGAACAATCTAATGTGGCAACATTGTGATAATCATGCCTAAGTTCCACTTTGTCCTCTTCTAGATCATTAAATTTATTTAATTTATTCAGATCCATGCTAACCTAATTAAAAGTTAAAACCATCGAATTTGGCAAGAAATTCCAAAAAAAAAAAAAAATCTGTAATGCATACTGTTTTTGGTTTGTTTCAATTATGAACATATATTATATTTTGCTTAGCAATGTACATCTTTCTTCCAACCACAAAGATCTTATGATTTCTTTTGTATTACCTTACAGTGATTATGGAATGTGCTAGCCCTGCAATTGAA
Source organism: Chimonanthus praecox (assembly GCA_022113865.1). Lineage (NCBI taxonomy): Eukaryota > Viridiplantae > Streptophyta > Magnoliopsida > Laurales > Calycanthaceae > Chimonanthus > Chimonanthus praecox. The sequence goes on along the minus strand of CM039095.1, from coordinate 16,835,295 downwards.
GTTGTGACATTACTCTGGCATCCTGTAGTTCGACAAATCAATTATATGAGGAGTGTTGGTGACAATATGAAGGAGTTGGAAAGAAAAATGAATGACTTGGCAAGTTTAGATAAGGATGTGAGAGACGAAGTTACTAGTGCAGAATGGGTGGCAAAGAAGCCAAGAGAAGTGGTGAATAATTGGTTGAAAAATGTAGAAGAAATGAAAGATAAGGTAAGTGAAATAAATCAAACATTCGAAAAAAATGGAAGATGCCTCTTTGGATGTCTGCCAAATTGTTCCTCACTACGAAAGATCGGCAAAATGACTCTAAAACTTATCGAAGAAGTAAATGAACTCAACAAGAAAGGTTCTTTTGAAGATGTCGTAATTGCCAGCCCACCACCAACAACATCACAGGTCATGCCTACAACTTCATTAGTCGGTTCAACAGCTGAACAAAGTTTGAATCTGATTTGGAATCTCTTAATGGAAGAAAATGGTGGAATAATTGGCATTTATGGAATGGGAGGTGTTGGAAAAACAACTGTCATGAAAACGATAAACAATCAGCTTGCGAGCACTAAGAAAATTCGATATCATTATATGGGTGACTGTGTCTAAGGATTTTAATTTGAGAAGATTACAATGTGCTATAGCAGACAGACTCAATTTGCCTACAAACCTTGATGAAGAGCTCTTGTCATTTCAACTCCACAAAGCACTATGTGGGAAGAAATTTCTACTAGTTCTAGATGATGTTTGGGATCGAATTTCTCTGGAACAAGTAGGAATTCCAAATCCTTGTGTCAATAATGGTTGCAAGCTAGTGTTGACAACTCGATCACATCGTGTATGTCAATCAATGGAGACAAATAAAGTCATCAAGATAAAGGAACTCTCTGAAAAAGAAGCATGGTTATTGTTCAAAGAGAAAGTTGGGGCCACTGCATTAGTTGATTTTTGATGTTGAAGTTGTTGCAAGACAAGTGGCAAATGAATGTAAAGGCTTGCCATTGGCAATAATCACTGTTGGACGAGCTTTGAGAGGTGTTAGTGATGTTGGACAGTGGAGGAACGCACTCAAGCAATTGCAAAACTCCAAGCCAGAAATTGGAGATATTGAAAATGAAGTCTTTGGAAGGTTACGCTTCAGTTACGAAAAATTAAAAAGTGAAAAGTTTCGAACTTGTTTTTTATATTGTTCGTTGTTTCCTGAGGACTATGAGATCCCAGAAGACACATTAGTTGAGTTATGGATATGTGAAGGGTTTATTGAAGAGGATGGAGACAAACAAGCAATGGTTGACGAGGGGCAGTCTATATTGAATGAGCTAGTGGAAGCTTGCATGTTGGAAAGAAGTCGTTGTTACGGTAGGGTCAGTAGGGTTAAGATGCATGACTTGATGAGAGATATGGCTATTGGCATCACAAGAAAGAGTCCAATTTTCATAGTCAGAGCTGGGATTAAATTGGAAAAAGTGGTAGCGGACAAGAAATGGGCAGCAGACGTTCAGAGAATCTCTTTGATGAGGAACAAAATTAAAATGCTCTCTGGTGAACCACCAAAATGCCCTAAAGTTCTGACATTGTTCTTGAATGACAATCCAATCTCACATTTTGAGTCTCATTCTTTCTTCCAACATATGAATCAACTACGAGTTTTAAATCTATCAAAAACTGAAATTGAAGAGTTGCCTGAGTCTGTTTCAAGCTTGGAGAATCTCCATATGCTTTATTTAGGCGGTTGTAAGAAGTTAAAGAGGGTCCCATCTTTGGCGAAGCTCAAAAACCTAAGGTGCTTAGATCTCTCTTATACTTGCATTGAAGAGCTGCCAGAAGGGATGGAAGAATTCGTTGAACTGACAAAGCTTGAGTTGAAGTGGACAAGAAGACTAAAGAGGTTTCCGACTGAGATACTTCCCAGGCTCTCCCATCTTGAATATTTTAATATGGAGGACAGCTCATTTCTATGGTCGTCATCATCTTGTAATGAGGGTGAGAGAAAGGAAGGAAAAACTGGGTTTGAAGAGTTCACAAGATTGACACAATTGTCTTTTCTTAAGTTGTATTTTGCGGACATTTCCTCATTTCAGAAGTTTGTGGCATCTATGCGAGGGTCGATTTCAAAAATAAAAAATTTTTACTTTACAGTGGAAAATTCAAATACCTCGTTAGAACTTTATACGGATCCATATTCTGTTAGGATGCAAATAACGAAATGCGAGGACATGAAGACTAAGCTACCACAGTTCCTATTGGAGTTGGATAACTTGGAATTGGCTGAGTTGATGATATATTTTGAAATTAGAGAATGCAAAGGGATGGAGTGTCTTCTTGTGGCCCCAGATTACAACAACTACAACGCACACCACCCCCTGCTGCTACTGGCAAAAGTGCAAAGATTGTATGTTGCCTACATGCCTGACCTTAGAGCTCTTCAAAAGGGAACCTTTCTCCATGGTACTTTGGCAAATCTCCAGCACTTACATATCAGAGAATGCTCCAAATTGAAGAACCTATTCTCCCTTAGAACATTGCAGAGCCTCCAGAGTCTAAAAGAAATCGAAATTTGGGACTGCATTGCAATGGAGGAGGTGGTAGCAGGAGAAGCAGATGAAAAGAGTGGTTTTAATACCGTTGTGACACTCCCCAATCTAAAGTCAATCAATCTTTTACGTTTGAGAGAACTACAGAGCATCTGCAATAGCACAATGGTTTGTTCTTCTCTGAGATGCATTGCTATAACCTCATGTTGTAAGCTGAAGAAGATCCCTTTAATCATAGACAAACCGTGTGATGATGTCAAAGGATACTTAAAGGGAACGAGAGAATGGTGGGATGCATTGGACTGGGCCGACCTTGCCCACACAAAAGATCTGTTGAAATCCTTATTCCATGAAGAATAAGGCAAATCTAAAGAAGAAAATTGCAAGGTAAATTTGATAAGCTTGGAGAAATACAGACTGCTGCTTAGGTTTTTCTTCTTTCCTGATGATTCTCATCTACTTCTTCAGTCCCTATCTATTTCTTCATTTATTTTCTTCTCCTTTTGGATGCAGCTCAAAAAGATAAAAAAATCGAGTGGAAATGGAGACGAAAGGCCAAAAAACAGTGTGATTGAAGGATTGGAGAAATGATCATGTAAAGTAATCTACAATTGCCTCATCTCACTCTCTGCAACTGCATTTCTTCTCAGCACTCAATTGATGTCTTATGCTTTCACTGTCTAAAATAAATAATGTTTTTCTCATTACTGTATTACATTGGTGTTAAGAGTTTGTTGGACTTGTTTTTGAGTTGTCTATTACTATTACAGATGCCTTGTCTGGCTTCATCAATTGTGTCTATTTTCTAGTAATGAAATCACTATATTTAAAGAAAAGTTTGTCATGTCTTGTGTGCAAATAAATGTGCGGTAAGTGTTTGATTGGATCATTCTTTACTTGCATTATCTTACACAGAATGGGAGAATGTTAGCTTACGAAATCTTGTATAGGTAAAAAGGAATATTTGATGTATGGAATATATGAGACTCTTAAAAAAACTTTATTCTCACCCAAATGCAGTCTAAATCAATTTTAATTTCATCCATGAAATAAATGCAACATCATATTCCAAATTGTTTATATAGGTTAATTTTTTAGATTGTGTTTGGATATGGAATTGCAACTAGCAGATCCAGAGAGAGGTCCACAATTTCATGTAGAACATGTGCTATTCATTTCACATACTTGGCTATTTGTTTATTTATTTTATTCTTATTTTAGACAATTATGGGCAAAGAATGAAAATTCTTGTAGATGAAAAAACTATTTTTCATCTATTTAGTATGCCTAAATTTATCTTTTAACTAAAGATTCTACTTATTCTATATATAAGAGTATGAAAATTAACGTTAAATATAGAGTTGTAATATTTAAGATACTATAAAATTTGATCTCTTAAGTTCAATTTTTATTCAGTAAGGAGTGCCCAGCTATGCGGCTAATCGCGTAGGTGCACCATTCGATTCACTCCATAAATGCACCGGTCAAACTTTATTTTTTTATTTTGTTAAGTAGATACGAAAGGGTGACGATTAAAATTAACTTTTCACATAAATTTTTTAAATCGCGGTGTCTCCTACCATTGCTGGCCTATGAGAGAAGGTAGTAGTTCCAAAAGGTGTAATTCTAAGGCTGCAATTAAAGAGAAGGTGTATAGAATAAAGTCCCATTTATTCAGTTTATAAGTGGATATTGTTTTCCCTCTTTGAAAGTGCCATGAGATTGTATTAATTTAGAGATTAACGTATTAATTTAAAAATTTGAGCAACTTAAACACTTCTCTTTAATGATTCAATCAAAAGATTTTTCTTGAAATCTCAAATTAACCCTCTTAAAAATGCCAAAGACTCAGTAATTAAATTATGATTTTGATTCTTCTCCTTTTCAAAATTCAGATTGTTTGCTTATTCAGAATAAATATCGGATTTTACTCTCCAACGCTAAGCTTTCTCCTATCTCACATATTCTTTGTATCGGTTGGTACAACTACTCTCTCTCTCTCAATATTTTACTTAAATCAGTATTCTTTTTAATACTATGGGCTGCTTTTTATTGTCTGTCTGTGATCCATACTCATTGAAAACTCCATCAAAATGGATTTTACATACTGTAGCCGTTGTCTTTTTTTCATATTTTCAGAGAAATTATTCATTATAAATTATTTATATGATAAATTCTTGATTACAATAAATTATGAAATTTTATTTTTAAAGTTAACTAATGTTTTCATTCAAACGATTCTTTTTCAGTATTGATATTTTTCTCTCCACCCAATTCTTTTATTTTTAATTTTTTCAAAATAATTACAGAAAATGAAGAAAATTATGGGTTTCATGGATATGTATTTTTTTCCATTAAATATTGCTCAGTTACATGTGAAAATATTATTTATAAGTTATGATCTTAAGATTTTCAAATGTTTTAAAAAAATGATGAAAAATTAGAAAAAATTTTAAGCGATCATTAAATAAATCTTGATTATTTATATATTAAATGTTTATGATTTGTTTTCATGTTAGTAAAGAAAAAATGAAAAATTATTAGAAATAACTATTATTAAAAATAATTATAGATTTCCATTAACAATTCTTACCAATATGGAGTGATGAGGATTTGAGATTAACAGCGGATGAAATCGTGTAAACAAAAGAGGATTTGAGCTGTTATTTTGATTTGTTTACAAAAAGGAAATAATGCAACAATCTTACCATATGGAATTTATTGTTGTTTTTGTCGTAAAGTCGTAAAGGTGAAAGGATTCTCTTTTTTTGAATTTATGTGTGGAGAATCACAAAAAACTGCATGATACACCTCCCACTTCAAGAGGAAACATAGCTGAGGGATACCCTTATTTGTAAAACACTCTGTTTTAAGCATTTGAGAGTTTCAAAAGACCTTGAAGTCTTAAAGTATTTTTATCAGATTATCGTAATTAGTCCGGATATTCTATTTGAGAAATTTTGAAAATACACAGTGCTGAAAAAATAACGTTAAAGTTTTAAAGGAAAGATAAAACTTTAACGTCATTTTTTAAGCAGTGTGTATTTTCAAAATTTCTCAAATTGAATATCTGGACTAATTACGATAACCTAATAAAAATGTTTTACGACTTCAAGGTCTTTTGACACTCCTAAATGTATTTTCGACACAGCCGAAAGATACCCTTATTTGTAAAATACTCTATTTTAAGCATTTGGGAGTGTCAAAAGACCTTAAAGTCTTAAAGTATTTTTATCAGGTTATCGTAATTAGTCCGGATATTCAATTTGAGAAATTTTAAAAATACATAGTGCTTAAAAGATAACTTTAAAGTTTTAGAGTAAATTTTACTGTAGCAGAAATTATCATTAACAGAATCAATCGATCGATTGATGCAGAATCAATTGATCGATTGATTGCACGTTTCAAGCATCAATCGATCGATTTCTTCCGTTGGTGTTTGCAAAGAGAATCAATTGCATACATACGTTTCGATCGATCGATTTTTCCAGGTAGCATCTTCCGTTCATTTTCAAGGGATCAATCGCACAATCCCATGGAATCAATTGCACGATTCTATGCAGAAGGGATCGATCGATCGAAGCGAAAATGCGCTGCAGAAGCGATCGGTTGATTTCGAGCGGAAGGGGCAGAATCGTAATTTCTAGTGAAAAATCGAAAATCGGTGTCTGCTGGCAGAAACTTGCGGTGTCTAAATGGGGAGCCTTTTGAGATATCAGATGATTATAGTCTTCTTTTAAACATAATTTTTTGTGTACAATTAAATTAAAAATATTTCAATTGATGAATAGGTCTAATAATTTTTTTTTTTTTAATTCATGTGTGAGAAATCACGGGATACCCAGCATAAAAGCCCCATGGATGAGCCCACTACCCCCTATAGCACGCCAAAATTAGGCCATAGAGACTCGAACCAGGGGTCAAAATATCGGCTGATACTGTGCGTATCGGCCATACCGAAAAAATTCGGCCGATATGACCCAATTTCTGACCTATAATTCGGTCATGATATCGGCCGAATTTTAAAAATTCGGTCTTTTTTTTTTGTAAAAAAAAAGCCTTTTTTTTTAGAAATATCAGCCGAGATGACCGATATATCGGTCAAAATCTCGGCCGAATCTGGACTAAAACTCCCGCTTTTTAATGAAAAAAATAGTGAAATTCGGTTCTGGGCCCAACCCAAATTCGGTGACATTGAGAAAAAAGAAAATATGGAGAAAAGATTGAAGAAAAAAAATTGCAACACCTTTCACAACTTTCCTTTCTCCTTTTTCTTCTCTGTTGATGGGAAAAATACAAAGAGCAGCGGCGGCGGCTAGGGTTTAATAGAGAGAGTGAAAGAGAAGAAGGGTATTAAAATATGAGCATTAGGGTTTCTAAGTGAAAACCCATCTTTATGAAAAGGAACTCACGTGACTTTCCAAAAGAGCTCACGTGGAAGCTCATGTGTGTACTCTAATATTTTATCAAAAAGTTACTTTTAATGTGAAAGTAATATTTTTTTTTAAATAGAATATTTACTTATGCTGAAAGTAAAAAGTTTAATGTTTTCTTTTATTTATCTTATTGTAATAATTTAATATTATATTTACCATCTAATATTTTTACCATTATCATTATTATTAAAAGGTATTTTTTATTTTTATTATATCAATTTAACATAATTAACTATAGCTCATAATTTGATCTAATAATTTTATTTATCTAATTATTATTAATGAAAAATAAAATCTATTTTCTCAAAGGAAAGAAAACATTATATTATAATAAATTTCATTTTGGAGTTAAAAATTTAGAAGGTCATGGTAAGTAGCTTTCTTGTTTATCAGTTCAAGTGATCAGGACCCCTTTAGTTTCATTTTCTAATATTTTTTCTACATTATTATGTAATTTTCAATCATTTTATTATTATTTTTTATTTCTATAATTCATAACTTAAAATAACACTCATTGACTAAGAAAATAAATTATGAAATTATTTCTATAAATTTTCCTCATTTATCTACTTTTCCTTGTAATTTTCACTATTTTATTATTAATTATATAATTTCTCGATATTGTAACTTAAAAAATATATTAGAAGATGTAAATGCCCGATATTTTATGAAAAAATTACATATTTAATAAATCCATAATTATCTGTATTTACTGTAAAATTTTTAGATTTCTTTTTTAAAAAAAAAAGGGACAAGAGAGAGAAAAAGTGCGACCGAGATATCGGCCGAACCGATATCTCAGCCGATATGAAAAATCCGCCGAGATATCGGCTTGACCAATTTTTCTATCCCTGACTCGAACCCACAATCACTTCAAAATGGGAGGTAACTAGTTGCACTGCATCCATGGGGATATAGGCCTGTTGCCAAAAGGTGTTAGTTCTAAGGCTGGATGAAAGGTCTATTCTCAAAGTCCCCTAACATACTTTTTCAGTGCTGGTTCTTTGTGGGGTGAGTCCAATAATAATTTCTTTCCATCCAATTGCAGTTGTCTTTTCTTATCAATAATTTCTTCACGTGGAGTGCACCCATTTATCAAACTCTTTCGTTCATGAGATTCTATTAATTTAGAGATTAAAGTATTAATTTAAAAATTTGAGTAACTTAAACACTTCTCTTTAATGATTCAATCAAAATATTTTTCTTCAAATCTCAAATTAATCCTCTTAAAAATGCAAAAAGTCTCAGTAATTAAATTATAATTTTGAGTCTTCTCCTTATATTTTATATCTACGAATTTTGGTGTTCACAAACATGAGATATCATTAGGATAATTAAATAGACATGGGACTAGGGAGCAATGGATTGGTAATTACATGTAAGTAATAACTAATAAGAGATCTCACACTAGAAATAAATGTGAAAATAAGTTGCAAAGTAAACAAATCAGCTAAACTCAAAGCAAATGGAAAAGGATTAAAATATAAAAACTGTCAAACACACGCTAAAAGCCAAACTTTAAAATGTCTTTTTCATCGTCGCTAAACACTTTTGGCAATTTTGTTAGTTATTTGGAAAAATAAATTCTTGATGAAAAAAATTTCATGAGAAAGTACTTTATAGAAATATGCTTTCTCATCTAAAATTTTTCTTATATTTGTTGCCTACTACTTTATAAAGGAAAGTTTGTTTGGTTATGGGTGGAGTTAGGGCTGCCACTATAAGTCAAAAATTCAAAACTTAGACTCGAGTTAAAATATTATTGAATTGAGTAAATTGTCTGAGCTTTTGGACTCGATTCAAAGAAACTCAGTTAAATTTATTGCCGCTCAATTCAAAATCCCATCAAATCAAATCAGGTTTCGATTGCAATTAAAGAAATTATTTTATAAAGTAATATATATAAAATATGATAAATTTGCAGTTAGAACACTTGATTAAAGAAAGGGGAAAATTATGAAATTTTATTTTGATTTAATTAATATTTTTTATTCAAAAATTTATTTTTCAGTACTTGGTCTTTGTGGGTAGGAAATTCTTCTTGGAGAGTTGGGAGAAACAATGATTTCCTCAACTCTCTCATTGCTCTTGATTTTACTCATTTTCCATTCATACATTTTTCTATAGAGTTACTAAACAAATACACGAGAAATCGTCAATAAAAGAATATCAAATCTCTTAAAGATCTTTATTCTCATCAATTTTAATTTCATCCATGTAATAAGTGCAATATCTTATTTCAAATTTTTTATATAAGTTAAAGTACTTCTAAATTCCTTTCTATTTTTTATATTGTGTTTGGATTAGAAATTGCAATTAGAACATGTGCTATTCATTTCACATGCTTGCCTTCTGCATTTGAAGCTATTTGTTTATCTACGCAAAAAATGAAAATTCTTGTAGATGAAAAAGCCGTCTTTCATGTAAATTTTTCGTTTAACTAAAGTTCTACTTCTTCTATGAAAATTAACGTTAAATATAGAATTATACTTCCTTTATCTCATTTTAGTTTTCTCATTTAAAATATTTGAATTTTTTAAGGAACTCTCTATATAAGGCTAGTACTTTATGTGATCTCATCAATTTTCCACACACTTTACGTTACTCCAATATAAATGGAACAACTATTTTGGGACAATTCCAAAATCCATATAGACAACTAAATTTGAACCGATGGAATAATATTTAAGACTATAAAATTTGGCAGCATTTATAGACACTCGAAAAAATTGTCTCTACACACTCGATTTTGAATTTTCGTGGCAAATTACCATTATACTCTCGTATTTTTCTCATTCAAACGAACTGTCCATTTCATTTTGGATTCATTTTGGGCTGAACAGTGTTCCGTGTTACTAACCTTGATGCTACAGTATGCATTATTTAAATAATATATTTTTAAAAAAACTTTAAAGTTATTTTTTAAGCACCGTGTATTTTCAAAAATTTTCAAATTGAATATCAGGACTAATTACGATAACCTGATAAAAATACTTTAAGAGTTCTAGGTCTTTTAACACTCCCAAATGCTTAAAATACAGTCTTTTACAAATAAGGGTATCCCTCGACTGTGCCGAAAATACATTTGGGAGTGTTAAAAGACCTTAAAGTCTTAAAGTATTTTTATCAGGTTATCGTAATTAGTCTCGATATTCAATTTGAAAAATTTTGAAAATACGCGGTGCTTAAAAAATAATGTTAAAGTTTTAAAGGAGATTTTATTATTTAACTAATTCACTATGCATTACTCTATCATCACCAATATACACCGTTATTTTTTAAGCACTGTGTATTTTCAAAAAATTTCAAATTGAATATCCAGACTAATTACGATAACCTGATAAAAATAATTTAAAACTTCAAAGTCTTTTGACACTTCCAAATGCTTAAAACATAGTGTTTTATAAATACGGGTATCTCTCGGCTATGCCAAAAATACATTTGGATTTTTAACAATGAATTCATGTCGAATTGTAAGAATTTTTTTTACTTAAGAAATAATAGATGAGAATTATCTATTTATTAAATTTATTTTATTATTTTTAAATATTTATATTTTTTATGAGATTTTTCTGTTACATTTTTGAGAAAAATTAGAAAATTTAAGAATATTCTATTATTAACAATTGCCGATAATATTCTTAAGACGATATTTGTGATGCTAAGGCTCCAATGTTAGGTCGAGAAATGGGTCCTAAGGCTGCAGTTGAATGAGAGGTCTATTTCTCAAAGTCTCTAACATGTTTTTTCATTCTGTGGGGTGGGCCCAATAATAGTTTCTTTCCATCCGATGTTGTTGCCTTTTCTTATAAATAATGGAGTGGGTCAATTATGAAATTTTATTTTTAGATTTAATTAATATTTTTATTCAAAAAATTATTTTTCAGTACTTGGTCTTTGTAGGGGTTGGCCCAATATTGAATGTCGTTCCTTCCAAGTTGCAGTTGTCAATTTCTTCACATGGGCCAATTATCAAAGTCTTTCTTTCCTTTTCTCCATGAATTTTCTTTTCATGTCTTATACCTCCACTGATGGTTTTGCATTACAAGAGCTGTATTGTGTGATCGAGTTAGTGAGTCTACGAAATTTGCAAGTTATTTTTTATTTTTAATCTAATTTCATAAGTACAGATTTAAGATCTATTAATCATGTTAAATAAAGGCCTAAATTAATTATTTTGTTACATCTAATTATTTTTTAGAGTTTATTTTAGAAGAGTTTCCATAGCTTTGATATTAATCCATAAAATGTATTAATTTTGTTTCAAAAGTTTTCACTTTAATATTTGCCCATCAAATATTCTATATCAGATGATTATGGTCTTCTTTTAAAATAATTTTTTTATACAACTAAATTAAAAATATTTCATTTGACAAGATTAATAGGTCTCATAATTCATGCCATACGCCGATATTTAAAAGAAAAATTATTAACCAATTTTAACTTTGTGCTGCAAATTTGAACTGAATACGAGCAAAAATATTAGTTTGAAGGCAAATAGGTTGAATGGAGTTATATTATTTAATTTTCAATCTAAAGGATGCAATTGGACGAGAGGTCTATTCATTGGGAAGAAGAAAAGTTTATATTTTCCAATACCTGGTCTTTCGTGGAGTCCGCCCAATATTCAATTCTTACCGTCCGCCCAATATTCAATTCTTACCATCCACTTGCAGTTTGTCTTTTTCTTTTTTTATCAATAATCTCTTCACAGGTAGAGTGGAGTGGGTCCAATTACCCATGATAGTGAATACTGACATGGAATTGGATTAATTTAGAAATTTGAGTAACTTAAGCACTTGTCTTTAATGATTCAATAAAAAAAATTGATCACATCTCAAATTCAAACTCCAAAAAATGCAAAAAGTCTAATAATTAAATTATAATTTATAGTCTTCTTGTCGACGAATTTTGGTGTTCACAAACATCAGTGATGATTATAATTTAAAATATAGACTTGAGATTTTTTCTAAATCAAGTAAGTCAGTTGAATTTTGTACATTACTCAAAAATTTGATAAAATTCATTTAATTGCTTTACTCAAAATCCAATCGAGCCAAATCAAATTGGGCTGACTCATCTGAGTTTTTTTAAAAGTTTTAAAATATGACTAACACTCAAACAAAGTGGCCTGATTTTGGATTTGTTTGAGTCTATGTATAAATTACAATTAAAAAATTTATTCATTATAAACTAATTCTTGTAAAATACAGAAACTTTTCAGTCAGAACTCTTGGTTAAAGAAATTTATGAGATTTTATTTTAGATTTTAATAATCTTTTTTGTTTTTTTTAAACTATTTTTGAAAAACTGTAGATATCCAACATAAAATATCTATAAATAAACTTACTATTTATAAAATATACTAAAGTTAAATCATGAAAGTTGAAACCCACCGATCTTCCACGTTAGGCGAATAGTTAATCTAGACACATGTGTCTTCGGTATTGGTTCTCTTCTTATCAATAATTTCTTCAAAGTTACGGTGGGCGCCCAATATTCAATGTCTTTCCTTCCACTCGCATTTGTCAATTAATTCGTGAGTGGAGTGGGTCCATTATGAAATTTAATTTTTATATTTAATTAATATTTCATTTAAAAAATTATTTTCCAGTACTTGATCTTTGTAGGGGTAGGCTCAATATTCAATGTCTTTCCTTCTATGTTGCAGTTGTCAATTTGACGTGGGCCAATTATCAAAGTCTTTTCAACCTTTTCTCCACGAGACATTCAAGTCTTCCTCCACCAATGGTGAAGGTTTTACATTGTAATAGCTGATTCCTTCCGTCTGTCCTGTGCTATGTGACTGAGTCTATGAAATTTTGCAAGTCCAAATGCGACTGAGTTAGCTTGCTTTCAGCACTCTACACCGCCAAAGTGAAAATAAACTTTGAATTCCTGCTTATCATAAGTTTCTTTCTCTCTCATTCTAGCTTCTTTATATCTTGATTTTGATTTTTGAATGTTTATTACAGGAGCCCTTCTTTTGAAAATTCAGATTGTTTGTTTATTCTTCGTATTTATTGGTACAACTGCTCTCTCTATTTTACTGTTTTACCTCAATGAGTATTCTTTTTAATATTAGGGGCTGCTTTTTATTACTTCATTTTTGCTTAAGATTATCAAAGATTGCATTGATGGTATAATATCAAGACAATAACAAAATAGCGTGAGAGTGATATTTTGGAAATATCAATTGAAACATTGGGCATGCATCAACTCATTTTGCTAGCTAATTTGTTGACGCAGTTGCCAATGACTTCCACGTTGAAAATATAAAAGAGATCTAGAAGATTATAAATTTGTCATCTTAATCTTTTGGACTGGAAGCTTAGATCTTAACACAATTTGAATCTAAAATAAATTTAAAGACTTTTTAAACTTACTTACTCTCACCCACTTCCTTCTTCCCTATCATTTCTATTCACTAACCCTCTTGGTGAGAGTCTAGGAATTTTTCTAAAGCCATATTTGACATTCTTTACTCTAAATAATCTCTATCTTTGAGTTTTTTTTTTCTTGCAAAAATATTGGAAAAAATCTTTAATATGTGATATTAAGATTTAGACAAGTTGGTGATGTTTGTTTATTTTTCTAATATTTTCAAGAATTTCATCTAGGGTACTTTTGGAATTTGTTAAATTCCAAGAGAAGATAAGGCTTTGTATGGACTTAGATCTAATTATTTGAGGTTTTTAGAGATTAAGGCATAGATGATTTATTTTGTTAATTGTTTATTTTTTGGAATATAGAACTATGATAATTTTCATTTTATATCCTTTTGTAAAAATAACTAAATTAAAGCATGTTGGATGTCTTGAAAATTTAATGAAGCTGTGATATAATTCATATAATGTGGACTGTTTGATTCATTTACATAATTTTGAAATTTCTTTTACATTTTTGGCATACCTTTTTTCATATGGATATCATTGCCTAGGGCATTTTGATACTCCATCAAAATGCCTATGGTTTTAAACTAGAATTATGGAAAATAGGTTTTTCTTTTTTCCTACTTTTGTATTTTTGAATTTTTTTACTAATTGGAATAAGAAAATTTGAGGCCGATGTGATCTTATAGAAAATTAACTATAAGACATGTTTTTAAGTATTATTTTAAAGATCCACTAAAGCTTAATCTAGGCCGCGAATTTAGACACTCGGGTTTTTTTTACCAGACACCACAAATTTTTTGATAAAATTACCATTTTACCCTCCTATTTTTGATCCTTCTAACGATTCTGTAGTTTATTTTTGGATCATTTGAAAGATTCTAATCGTTTGAATGCCGGATTGCTACAGTGATGTGTTATTTAAAGAATAAAAATTTATTTAAAATTTTAAAGTTATTTTCTATGCACTGTGTATTTTGAAAATTTCTCAAATTAAATATCCGGACTAATTACGATAACATCAAATGCTTAAAATACAGTATTTTACAAATAAGGGTATCCTTAAGGTGTGCCGAAAACACATTTGGAAGTATTAAATAACCTTGAAGTCTTAAAGTATTTTTATTAAGTTATCATAATTAAGTTCGGCTATTCAATTTGAAAAATTTTAGAAATACAAAGTGCTTACCGATGCTATAATAAAATATTCTTTAAAACATAGACAGTTATTTTTTAAGCACTGTGTATTTCTAAAATTTCTCAAATTGAATATCCAGACTAATTACGATAACCTGATAAAAATACTTTAAGACTTTAAGGTCTTTTGAAACTTCCAAATGTGTTTTCGGCACAGGGATACCGTTATTTGTAAAACACTGTATTTTAAGCATTTGGAAGTGCTAAAAGACTTTGAAGTCTTAAAGTATTTTTATCAGGTCATCGTAATTAGTCCGGATATTCAATTTGAGAAATTTTAGAAATACACAGTGCTTAAAAAATAACTGTCTATGTTGCCGATGTTATAATAAAATATTATTTAAAATATAGACAGTTATTTTTTAAGCAATGTGTATTTCTAAAATTTCTCAAATTAAATATCCGGACTAATTACGATAACTTGATAAAAATACTTTAAGACTTTAAGGTCTTTTGACACTTAGACTTTAAGGTCTTTTGACACTTCAAAATATATTTTTGGTACAGTCTAGAGAACCTTTATTTGTAAAATACTGTATTTTAAGCATTTGGAAGTGTCAAAAGATCTTTAAGTTTTAAAGTATTTTTATCATGTTATCGTAATTAGTCCGGATGTTTAATTTGAGAAATTTTAGAAATACACAGTGCTTAAAAATAACTTCAAAATTTTAAATGAAATTTTATTATTTAAATAACTCATTACTGTATCATTCTGCCATTCATTTGAATGATCAAACTGATCCTTTGAACGATTAGAATCATTCGGATGATCTAAAAATAAACTGCAGAATCGTTAAAAGGATCAATAGTGGGAGGGCAAGGTTAAAAAAAGCGTTTTAAAACTCCATCTCATTAGACAATTTACCCCAATTTAACTTTGACCTTTACATGTTGTGGGTTGGTTATCTTTAAAATCTTTTCAAATTTAAACTCTATGAAATCTCAATGATCCATGGTTTCAAAAATGGTGAAAAATTACAAAAAATTATAGAAAAAATTCAAGCGGTCATTAAATAAATCTTGATTATTTGTATATTAAATGTTTATGATTTGTTTTCAGGTTAGTAAAGAAAAATGAAAATTTATTAGAAATAACTATTATTAAAAATAATTATAAATTTCCATTAACAATTCTTGCCAATTTGGAGTGATGAGGATTTGAGATTAACAGCTGTTGAAATCGTGTAAACAAAGGGGGATTTGAGCTGTTATGTTGATTTGTTTACAAGAAGGAAATAATGCTTGATGTTTGCTGGCCAGCACCATTACCATTTTTGGCAAATAAAAAATATGAGGTGATATTATTGATTTTTTATTAAAAAATGAAATATCGGCCAATTTTATTTATTTATATTTTTGTAAATTACAAATCCAAATAATAGCAGATTTTATTGCTTTTTATTTTTTTAAATTAAAAAAATCAAATATCAGTCGATATATGTCGGCCTTTAAAAACTGATATGCATCAGCCAATATTTTTACCTATGATGAGAAACAAATATCTTTACTATTAGAATATAATAATTTTCATGTCTTATATAGACTATAAAATAATATATAAAAAATAAAAAAACATGCGCTACTCTCATATATGGGCTAGCAATGCAATTTATGCATTCGGTTTGGATAGCGACACAATTTATACCTATTAGTAGCACATTTAAAGAGAAAGCTTTAATGTGCGCTAGCGTATGAGCATTTTTTTTTCTTAAAAAAGGTTTGATTAGATTATCGGGTTAAAGTTTTTGGAAGTACTCTAACAAAAAATTGCATACTTTGTGATATTTTCTAAAAAATTCCAATATTATAGATATCCGATGATTGTGGTCTTTTTTAAAAATAAATTTTTGTATACAACTAAATTAAAAATATTTCATTCGATGATTAGATCTCATAATTGATGTCATATATCGATATTTAAAACAAAATTTATTTATCCGTTTGAACTTGGTAATTCATACTTCACAATATGAGAAAGGGAGCACTTACACACACCCGATTTTTCTGTCTCTACACACCCGAATTCGGAAATTCGGGTGAAATTACGATTCTGCCCCCGCGTTTCCATTCATTCGAATGAATCCCCAGTTCATTTTCGATTCATTCGAATGAATCCATTCATTCGAATGAATCACCGGTTCATTTTGGATTCATTCGAATGAATGGGCTGAACAGTAACACGGAGTACTGTTCAACCCGATCATTCGAATGCCCAGTCGTTCGAATCCGCCGAATGGATTCATTCGAATGAATGCCCAGTTCATCTTGGCATTCATTCGAATGAATCCATTCATTCGAATGATCGGGCTGAACAGTACTCCGTGTTACTGTTCAGCCCGATCATTCGAATCATTCGCACACGATTCCGCTGAATACATTCATTCGAATGAATGCCCAGTCATTCGAATGAATGGGCTGAATAGTAACACGGAGTACTGTTCAGCCCGATCATTCGATTCATTCGCATACACAGCATTCATTCGAATGAATCAACTGATTCATTCGAATGAATGCCTTCAAACGTGCATTCATTCGAATGAATCAGATGATTCATTCGAATGAATGTATCAAAGGCTGCCACGGAATGACAGTCCCTCTGGTTCAGCGGATTCATTCGAATGAATCAGCCCATTCATTCGAATGAATGCATCAGAGGATGCCTGAGAATGACAGTCCAGGCATTCATTCGAATGAATCAGCCCATTCATTCGAATGAATGCCTGAAAATGTTCATTCATTCGAATGAATCAGCCCATTCATTCGAATGAATGCCTGAAATGTGCATTCATTCGAATGAATGTCCTGATTCATTCGAATGAATGGCCTAGACTGCCATTCTCAGGCAGCCTCTGATGCAGTCATTCGAATGAATCAGACCATTCATTTGAATGAATGCACGTTTTCAAGCATTCATTCGAATGAATGGCCTAATTCATTTGAATGAATGGCCTGGACTGCCATTCTCAGGCAGTCTCTGATGCATTCATTCGAATGAATCAGACCATTCATTCGAATGAATGCTTGAAAATGTGCATTCATTCGAATGAATGGCCTGATTCATTCGAATGAATGCGAACTTAATATATAAGAACCGTCGATTCATTCGATCGACACCGAACCCTAACCCCTTCCCTCGTTCACCGTGAGTCCATTTCGAAACCCTAGATCGAAGCTCTCCCTCCCCCTTTCACTCTCCTACTCCGGCACCAACTCCGGCCGTGTCTCTCTCATCCTCAGCTCTCCCTTTCCTCAATCTAAGCTCGGCCTTCCCTCATTCCGAAGTCCCTTTCCCGAGCCCTTTCCCCATTCATTCGAATCACACCCCCATTCATTCGAATCACACCCCATTCATTCGAATCACACACCCCTTTCATTCCAATCACACACCCCTTTCATTCGAATCACACACCCCTTTCATTCCAATCACACACCCCTTTCATTCGAATCACACACCCCTTTCATTCGAATCACACCCATTCCAAACCCAAACCCCACCCCATTCTCCCTATTTCTTCCTTTATTTTGAAAAACCCACCCTTTAACCCATGGCATCGTCGTCGAAAAGAAGAGCAAACTCAACAAGGGGAGGGAAAAAACAAAAGAAGGATACCGCATTCGACCCCACCTATTTCGTATCTTCGGAAGCGGCGACCATGTACAGAGAGGATTTCTCCACACGGTCCTTCATATTCGGTAAAATCGTGGACCTCTCATATTTCACACAATTTGGTTTTAAAGTTGAAGATTTATTTGAAAAAATAGGTTGGGGGTCATTTTTGGTATTAAAAAGTGATATGTATCCGACGGTCGTTAAAGAATTTTATGCCAATGTGGAAAGAATTGACGATGAGTCGGTTAAAACATCTGTCCGAGGGCAAGAAATTGTCATTACACGGGATAGGTTAGACCTCCTATACAATTTGCCCAAAGATGCGATTAGAAAGTACGACAGTCGTACATGGCCCACTGATGTTGAGGGCTTTGATGTTTTGGTAGCCCTTAACGAAATCTGTGGGAGGACAGATATTACTGAGAAAAAGACCCCCCCTCTGACGAATTTGACATTAGAGGCACGAATCATCCACCACATAGTTGTCAACTGTGTTTGCCCTAGAAAAGGGCATACTACTGTGACATGGTTCGATGTCTTCTTGATTTGGTGCATCATGAATGGGAAAAAAATCTCCCTCTCCCATATCATCATTAGTCACATGATTGCCTGCCGGAAGACCAGAAGATGCAGTCTTCCGTACGGTCTATTTCTATGTTCATTTTTTGAAAAACGCGGAATCCCTCTTCTCCCCAATGATAAAGTTTCTTTAGACCGATTTGATTATTTCAATGATTCAACTTTGAAGAAGATGGGATTCCAACTCGACACAGTGAGTAAGAAATGGGTACCCAAAGTTGTCGAGGCATTTCAACTTCAGGCACCACCACCACCTGAGCCATCTGAGGCATCTGAGGCGCGTGAGGCAGGGACTCCTCCTCAAGAAGGATCAACTGGAATCAACACACAACAGATTCTTGATAGCATTTCTTCTTTGGAGGAGAAGATGGATCAGAGATATGATCAGGTTTCTGCAAGGTTGGATGTGATGCAGAATCAGATTATCGATACTTTGAGATTGGTTGTGCTTATAGCACAAGAGAGGGGGATAACAGCAGCATTAGGAGCAGAAGCAGATGGGAGTTTACGAGCAAGGGTATCTAAAGAATATGCAGGAGCCGCTTTTGTCCCTATTCGTCCATTTGGATCAGCAGCTTCAGCTTTAGGAGCAACATTTGGCAGCCCTGCTTGACCATTTCGATCAGCAGCTTCAGCATCTGACATTCCTGCTCGGCCATCTCAATCATCTGCTCCACCTTCAGGAGCAGGATCTGGCACCCATACTCCTACATCTGGAGCAGGTGCTGGCACCCATGCTCCTACATCTGGAGCAGGTGCTTCAGCTTCAGGAGGTGCAGCAGGATCTAGCACCCCTGCTCGTCCATTTGGAGCAGTTTCAGGCCCCCAGGTCCGACCGATTGGATTAGTAGCTTTTGGCCACTCTGTTCGTCCGATTGGATTAGCAGCAGCTTCTGGCTCACGTATTGGTCCGACTGGTGTTGCAGCTGCTACTGGCTCTCGTTCTGTTCATAGTCGAGCACCAGCAGTTTCTCGCCCCCGTTCTCGTCATACTGCACTTATTCCATATGTACCTCCAGTTCATGCACCAGCTGGTGCACCTCCTGCTGCACCACCTGCTGCACCTCCAGTTCATGCACCAGCTGGTGCACCTCCTGCTGCACCACCTGCTGCACCTCCAGTTCATGCACCACCTGCTGCACCTCCTGCTGCCCCACCTGCTGCACCTCCTGCTGCCCCACCTGCTGCACCTCCTACTGCACCACCTCCTGCACCACCTGCTGCACCTCTAGTTCATGCACCACCTGCTGCACCTCCTGCTGCCCCACCTCCTGCACCACCTGCTGCACCTCCAGTTCATGCACCACCTGCTGCACCTCCTGCTGCCCCACCTGATGCACCTCCTGATGCGCCTCCTGATGCACCTCTTGCTGCACCACCTGCTGCACCTGATGCACCTCCTGCTACACCACCTATTGCACCTCCTGATGCACCTCCTGCTGCTTCACCTGCCTCACCTTCTACATCTGATTCGGATATTATTTGTCTTTGATGTACTTTTTTTTTTGTTATTGATATGTAAAACAGATGTAAAATTCATATTTTGAATGAACATGTTATATTATTTATCTCCTGCTCATTGTGAATTTGGGTCGTTACTTTAAAAATATTATTTTGAACTAAATTAGCATTTAAATATTCCACATAAAATGAATACATTCAAGCTGACAAGTACATTCAACAGCAATCCTAACTTAAAATGAAGCTATTGACAATCCTATCTTCACTTCATTGATTCCACCATTGAAAGAAATCGTCATTATCTCTAAGATCACCAGACCACTGCATAACATTTAAAAAAAATGACATTAGAACATATGGAAAAGTTATATGTCGATTGGTAAATACATATAAGCTCTTTAAGGAATGAACTTACTTCGGTCATTTCTATAGAGTTATATGTTGAATCGTCACCAAAGTTGTAAGATCCACTATCCTGTGGAAAACTCGCTGTTTGTGATTCAATGAAATCACCTACATTATAATCAACATTTAAATCTACACTCGTAGATGCCTATGAAGAAGGTGGCCTATTCGGACAAGTTCTCCTCGTATGACCAGTATTTTTGCGTAACCCACATCTCCTTCCATTTAGTTGATTCTCTACAATCTCAAATGCAGAAGGATCTCGACGTGTAGATGTTTGGCCCTGTGATGAATTCCTTGAACCTGGATGACGTCCTCTAGAATATTGCATAATAGGGTGACTGACTGGCTTATCATGGATGGCAAGATTTTGAAGATGATTTAGGAGCATCTCTTGATCATACGAAGACAAATGTCCATATTTGTTCTTAATACCTTCAAAGTGTACATCTAATACATCCCCAGGGCTCCTCTTTTCAATCCTCAAGTCAACCAATGAGATTAAGTCTATTCTCCATTGTGAGTGTATGTCATCCAAATGTAATTTGTCCATCCTGATGAGTGCAAAATAAATATATATTTTATTCCTAAATTTATTATTGTTAATATCTCATTTTATTTAATTTTATCTAATTAGTATAATTTTGTATTTTGCAGGTTTAAAAGTGAGGATGACAGAAAAAATGTTTAAATATAAAGCCTGGGCCCATTATGAGTTATTTTGGACCTCAAGCCCAATTATTGAGCCCATTAAGAAAAGCCTATGAAGAAATCTACATGTGTGAATACTATTTCCATTATCTCAAGAGGAAATTCGAAATTTACAAGCTAATATAAGAGGATTTTCGAATTTGGCAAGTGGATTAGGAAAGAGAGAAAATAAGGAAGGGAGAAAATAAGGAAGGTTTGATACATGTTCGGTATTTTGGTTATAAATTTCTACTCCAATGTCCGATTGCTTTGATTCTTTTTGCGTTGGAAAGAAGACTTCAAGGGCTACAACTTTGTAGTTTACAACTTTTCCTGATTCGGAAGTTAACAAGGTCAAAACTGAGCTGCAAGATGATATATGTGTAAAAAACGGGATTCTACACCCACTTTCCTTATACAAATTTAGCTCCTTTCCCCTTTTAAGTCATTCCATATTTAGCACAAATCAAATCCGCCCTCCATGTATCCCTTGCTTTATTTAAATCTTTGAATCCAATCCATTCATTCCACCTCCTTTCATCTATAAATACTAGCCCTCTCCCATTGAGAAAACTGAACTTGGGCATTGAAGAAAAGGAGAGGAGATGAAGAAGAGGAGGAGAAAGACTGTGGGATTTTCAGTCCAAATTGGATTCTAAGGTTGGTGGATTTTGATTTCCATTGTATTTTTCTTATGTCTTTATTCCAAAATTTCATTGTATTATAATTCTTAATTCAAATTTTATTAATAAAGGAGAGGTGGATTTATTTAAAATCATGGTCGTCCAATTATTTAATTTATGTATGATGAGAGTTTGATTTTATTTTTATTCTGTTTATAATTTTATGATTGAAATTATTTGAAGAGATTCGAGGAGAGTGGATGAAATATTTAGGATAGATAAAACTTATTTTTCTGATTCAAGGCTCTTTTAAAGAGTGGATGAAATATTTGGATTTGGAATTATAAGTTTAAATTTTATCTACACTAAGGCTTGAATTGAATTTTCTTAACATAATGGATTTTATAATTATTATAATAAGAATTTTAATAGATGAAGAATTTGAGTGCATGATTAATAATTTAAGTGAGCTCCATATTCTAGGCCTTGATATTATTTTTAAAATATGGAACATAAAGCCTCCATAATTCTTTGACCCAGTTCCACTGTAAATATGTACAGAGGTAGTTTAGGTATCTTTAATTTTATTTTTGTTTATAAATCCAAAAACTCGTGAAATTGATGAACTAGGTTGGAAATAATTTAATTGCATCTTAATTTTGTTTTCTAAATTAGATTAAGATTGTTTATATTTTTATATTAATTCCACCATCTTAATTAAAATTAGTTAAATTGTTAGATTCTATGTTTAAATTTAGAATGTTTCTAAATTAAGATTAAAATTCATAGATTAGATTAACAATTCCACGTTCATGATTTATCTCCATATTTATCAAAGTTCTTAAAATATATAATTCAATGGTGTATTTTCATGGATATATTTTCCTAAGTTCCGATGGGTTCGACCTCGCACTTAATCGCTATACTATCTAATGGTTCGTGCGCTTGCGAGTTATAAATTTAAAATTTGCACAACACATCCATTGCATTTTGTGCCCACACGGTAGGCCCATTGAAGTTGTAAACTCTTCCGTACAAATGGGTTTCAATGATCGGTTCATAAGCATATCATATTGGTTGTAAACCTCATTCATTGCGAAATGAGAAACTTTTCCCTTCAATTCATCAAAGAAAGGAATAGACACATCACATGCAAACTAAATCTTCTCATCCTCAAGTTGAATTTTGAACTCTTCAAATTGATTTTCAATGACATGGGCTATCTTTCTTCTGACAACATCTAGTTCACCTGTAGATGTAGATATATAACTTTTCAGAATAGCATGTGCACCCTCAACTCTTGAAGTAGCTCGATTCTTAAAATGTAAACTCCATCCGATCCATGCCTTGACGAATTGTTTTCTAAGTGGGATCCATGTCCTTGTTAAGTAGTTTACTGCCTGCGAATCATTTCTAAAATTTTGTTTGAATGCCTCAAACGCTGTATTGAATGCTTCTTCGGTTGGGGACTCAATCAGGCCATTCCATTCGGTAAAAAATGCATTCCAGTCTTCCATTCTCTTAAACAAAGGTTTACAACGAGCGACAATATTCTTGTTGATATGCCAGGAACACAAAATATGTACAGCATTAGGGAACTTCAAATCAATGGCATTCTTTAACGCCAATTCCCTATCAGTCAAAAGAACTTGTCGATCATGGTGCACTCCGAAGACCTTTTTAAACATCTGTAATGCCCATACATAATCTTCAAATTTCTCATTTCTTAGAAATGCAAAGCATGAGCAGAAATTCTTATTGAAACTTGTCACACCAACGACATGAAGCAATGGCATATGATATCTGTTGGTTTTGTACGTGCAATCCATCAGAAACACATTATGATATCTGCTTTTTCCGAAGCGCAGAACAAAAGTTGTACAAATCAGCCGCTGATATTCCAATATCTGGATTTTGATTTCTAATGGTCGTCAAAATTTGCCGTGGTGGTATATTGCTACTCCTCATTTCAATGGTCATTCTTTTCTTAGAATCTGAAAAACATCTTGTACTTGGATGACCTAATAATACATCCGATATATCATGATTGTGCTCCAAACTCTTTATGGTCAACTTCCATGACCCATCAACAATCTGTTTTCCTTTAACTTCAAAAGGACAATTACATTGGCGAGAGTATGCTTTCCTCTTTCTGTTATCGTCATCCAAGCTAATCGTGCTGCGGTATTTACCTCCTCTATCGCAGCCAAGGACTAATTTATTTTCCTTTTTATATGACCTCTTTATCGTACATACAAATCCTTGTTTAAGAGCTATATTCTTAACATAATTTATAAAGTCTTCACGACTTTCAAAACATCTCTCAACAAACTCCATGCCACTTGAGGATTTAAACCTACCTCTAAAACACTAATAATAATGATTTCTAGAAAAAAACTGAGATAGGACTTACCTTCGATTCGAGATACGAGATCCAGACATTAGCTTGAGAGAGATAACTTCGACCCGAGGTAACAGATTGAGAGAGTGAGTGTGTTGAAAATGGGAATGATTTTTTTTTAAGGGTTTGGGATTTAAAAGGGGTTCATTGTTTTGGGATTAAAAAGGGGGGTTGAAAATGGAGTTTTAGGGTTAAGTATTTACAAAAGGTGGTTCAAAATGGAGTATAAGGGTTTGGGATTGAAATGGGGTTCAAGGGTTTGGGATTGAAAAGAGAGTTGAAAAGGGGGTTGAAAATGAGGTTGTAGGGAGAAGTGTTTGCAAAAGGGGTTTAACGGTGAAAAGTGGGTGTTGAAAATGGGGTTTAAGTTTTAAGGGAGAAGGGATTGAGAAAGGGGTTCAAGGGTGAAGGGAGAGGGAGAGGGAAACGAGGGTTTAGAGTTTTGAATGGAATGAGACGAGTGGAATTTCGTGGATCGATTTATATATAAGTTCCATTCATTCGAATGAATCAGCCCATTCATTCGAATGAATGCCTTAAAAACATGCATTCATTCGAATGAATGGTCTGATTCATTCGAATGAATGCATCAGAGACTGCCTGAGAATGGCAGTCCAGGAATTCATTCGAATGAATCAGGCCATTCATTCGAATGAATTCACATTTTCAAGCATTCATTCGAATGAATGGTTTGATTCATTCGAATGAATGCATCAGAGACTGCCTGAGAATGGCAGTCCAGGCCATTCATTCGAATGAATCAGGCCATTCATTCGAATGAATGCTTGAAAACGTGCATTCATTCGAATGAATGCATCAGAGGCTGCCTGAGAATGGCAGTCCAGGCCATTCATTCGAATGAATCAGGACATTCATTCGAATGAATGCACATTTTCAGGCATTCATTTGAATGAATGCACATTTTCATTCAAATGAATGAACATTTTCAGGCATTCATTCGAATGAATGGGCTGATTCATTCGAATGAATGCCTGGACTGTCATTCTCAGGCAGCCTCTGATGCATTCATTCGAATGAATCATCCCATTCATTCGAATGAATGCTTGAAAATGTGCATTCATTCGAATGAATGGGCTGATTCATTCGAATGAATCCGCTGAACCAGAGGGACTGTCATTCCGTGAGAGCCTCTGATACATTCATTCGAATGAATCATCTGATTCATTCGAATGAATGCACGTTTGAAGGCATTCATTCGAATGAATGCTGTGTATGCGAATGAATCGAATGATCGGGCTGAACAGTACTCCGTGTTACTGTTCAGCCCATTCATTCGAATGACTGGACATTCATTCGAATGAATGTATTTAGCGGAATCGTGTGCGAATGATTCGAATGATCGGGCTGAACAGTAACACGGAGTACTGTTCAGCCCGATCATTCGAATGAATGTCCAGTCATTCGAATGAATGGATTCATTCGAATGAATGCCAAAATGAACTGGGCATTCATTCGAATGAATCCATTCGGCGGATTCGAACGACTGGGCATTCGAATGATCGGGCTGAACAGTACTCCGTGTTACTGTTCAGCCCATTCATTCGAATGAATCCAAAATGAACCGGTGATTCATTCGAATGAATGGATTCATTCGAATGAATCGAAAATGAACTGGGGATTCATTCGAATGAATCCATTCATTCGAATGAATGACAAAATGAACTGGGGATTCATTCGAATGAATGGAAACGCGGGGGCAGAATCATAATTTCACCCGAATTTCCGAATTCGGGTGTGTAGAGGCAGAAAAACCGGGTGTGTGTAAGTGCTCTCTATGAGAAAATGTATTAGCTCCAAGGATATGAAGGCTGCAATGTTAGGTCGAGAAATGGGTTGTAAGCAGTTCTATTCTCCAAGTCCTCGAACATGCTTTTTCAGTATTGGGTTTCTGTTTAGTGGGCCCAATAATAATTTCTTTCCATCCAATCACGATTGTCTTTTCTTATCAACAATTTCTTCCCATGTGGAGTGGACCCATTTATCAAAGGCTTTCATTAATTTTCTCCATCAGACTTGTGTAGATGTCTTACACCTCTAATGAAGATTTTGTATTAGAATGGCAGATTATGTATAGCGTAAGATTTCGGGGAATTATTGAGTTTGTGCGACCAGGAAATTTTTTACGAGGTCTTGTCATTTGCAATGTTTGGACACTTCTGGACCTAAAAAAAATAGCCGATTCCTTTCATGCCACTTGAGCACCTCTAGACCTCAAAAAAATGTAGCTGATTCCTTCCATTTTTTCTCTCCATCCTCTAATCTGCGACTGAGTTAGTGAGTCTTTTGAAATTTAGAAGTGTCATGAGATTGTATTAATTATAATAACATGGAGTTATTTACAGTTATTTTTTCCTGCTATTTTTTGTTTAATTTTATCATGCCTTCTTCTTTTGGGATAACAAAATGAGCATCCATTTCAATGTAAAATATAAATGACCCCCAAAATCAAATTATCAAATGATAGCTATGATTTCTACATTAGCTGCCTATATTCCATTGGTGTGGGTAGACATAGAATTAGTAGATTCATTTTAATATTGAGATATATATTATTTACTTATTTATTTAAAAAAATAATAATATGCAAAAATAACACTATTTTTTTTTTTAATTTACGTGTGAGAAATCGCCGGATACACAACGTAAAACCCTCACAGGTGAGCCTACTATTTTTAAGGAATACTAGGGTTAAGCCATGAGGGCTCACGAGACAATTGGGAATAATCTAATGTGGAAACATTGTGATAACCATGCCTAAGTTCTACATTGCCCTCTACTAGATCGTTAAATTTATTTACTATATTCAAATCCATGGTAACCTAATTAAAAGTTAAAACCATCGAATTTGGCAAGAAATTCCAAAAAAAAAAGTCTGTAATGCATACTGTTTTTGGTTTGTTTTAATTATGAACATATATTATATTTTGCTTGGCAATTTACATCTTTCTTCCAACAGCAAAGATCTTATAATTTCTCTTGTATTACCTTACAGTGATTATGGAATGTGCTAGTCTGCAATTGAAGTTGTGACATTACTCTGGCATCAATCAATTATATAAGGAATGTTGGTGACAATATGAAGGAATTGGAAAGAAAAACTGATGAATTGGCAAGTTCAGAGAATGATGTGAGAGACAAGGTTACTAGTGCAAAATGGAAGGCAAAGAAACCAATGGCAGTGGTGAATAATTGGTTAAAAAATGTGAAAGAAATGAAAGATGAGGCAAGTGAAATAAAGAAAGAACTCAAAGAAAATAGAAGATGCCTGATGGGATGCCTACCGAATTGTTGCTCACAACGAAAGATAGGCGAAAGGACTCTAAAACTTATCGAAGAAGTAAATGAACTCAACATGAAAGGATCTTTTGAGGATGTCGTAATTGCCAACCCACCACCAACGACATCACATGTCATGCTTACAACTTCATTAGTCTGTTCAACAGCTAAACAAAATTTCAATTTGATTTGGAATCCCTTAATGGAAGAAAATGGTGGAATAATTGACATTTATGGAATGGGAAGTGTTGGAAAAACAACTCTCATGAAAAAGATAAACAATCAGCTTGAGAGCACTAAGAAATTCGATATCATTATATGGGTGATTGTGTCTAAGGATTTTAATTTGAAAAGATTACAAAGTGCTATAGCAGACAGACTCAAATTGCCTAAAGACCTTGATGAAGAGAGCTTGTCAATCCAACTCCACGAAGCACTGCATGGGAAGAAATTTCTACTACTTCTAGATGATGTGTGGGATCGAATCTCTAGTCCCTCCAGGATTGGAGCCTCTAGGATGGAAGTTGAAAGGGGTCAATCCAATGCGCAGGGCCTCTAGGCTCGGTGAAGGCTGTTGGTTTTGGCAGGAAGGGCTTGAGTTGAATAGGATTGGACGGGGCCTGAAGTTTTGGCAGGAAGGGCTTGAGTTGAATAGGATTGGACGGGACCTGAAAGGGACAGGGATCTAGCTGTTGGTTTTGGCAATTTGACATTGGCACACATTTTCAAATTGCGAAAGGAACCGTTGAAGTGTTGAACCATGTCTTGCATGATCATCATACCTCTAGGTGAAATGGCTAATTTACATGCTTTTGAAATTTAACTAAAGCCAAAAACAAATAGGTTAGCAAGTCAAATATGTTTTTTGAACTTTTTGACGAGATTTTCCCAGTGGAATTAAGGTATGTCTGTTAAATACTATATTTATTACTCGATCAAAAAGAAATCTTTTTTAAAGTTCCAAATGTATGTAGTTAGAAAACAATACAAATAAATATAATGTGATATGTGCTTTATATCATTTTCTAAATGATATGTAAGAACTTCTGTCCAATTTTTCTTCCAATTCAAGGATTTGACGAGGTGATGAAGTGTCTGATTTGGATTATTCAAACTATTTGGTGTTGAAACCATGGTATTTTCCTCAGTTCAAGGCAACGAAAAAGGTGATGATGGATCTGATTTGCAGAATTCAAATTGTTTGGTGCTGAATTATGGTATCTTGGTTGAAGCAGTAATAATTTTCAGTTATATTTTTTTTTGAAGTTGAGACTAGAAACAATAAAATATTATAAAAAATAAAGACCAAAATTACATAGATAAAAACAGACAATAAAAACCTGGAAAACAGTCCAATCCCACAATGCCCATTACACCCCTTCATTACAGTAGAAAAGAACTATACTAAAATAAAAAAGACAGAGTCAGCATCATACAAAAAACTAGCTAAAACAGACAAACAACCAATTACACTCAGTTAGCAAACTTTCCCATTCCTACCTTTCTCAAGAAGTCCGCAACAACGTTTACTTTCTAATAACATGTTTGAATGAATCACCTACCTCTGTACTCTTTCTGATAATACATTTATTGAATCTTTCTCCATCACCAAGCTACCCCACGACCTTGCATACCGACAACTTTAATGTTCTTTTAATATTCAACAGATCTGCCTCATTGGGCTCCATAACCTTTACGAATTCTTAGAAAAAAAACAAAGTAATTCCTCCTCTTTGTCATTCTGTAGCACACCTACCCTACAAGATTAGTTTTTCCATTGCCTAATGGCAACCTAAACCACATTTTCAAAGATCTCTATCTTCTTCTACGCTATTATGCAGTCATCCAAAGAAGAGTATATATAATTAGTAGAATATCCCTCACTCTTTAGAAAGGCTAACTCAATGCGCTAGTCTCCACTTAGCATCCTCTATCATTTCCCTCATTTCCTTCACTTTGCTTTCAACAATTCTTGAATGCCTTTCTTTCCAAATGGACTGAAGGACAATTGATGGGGTGAGGTTCAATATTATTTCTTTTTTTACGCTAAAAGGAACCCCATGGCAAGGTACCAACCCTCTTTGACCTCTTGGACAAATCTGTTTTAAACCTTTAAGCAACCCTTCTGGTTTAAAAGGCTAACCCAAATCCTAGTGACAAAGGTACACCGACAAAAAGATGATTGATATCCTCTTCAACCAAACAACATAAGAAATAGCCCGACGAGACCCCATCAAGAATGATCATTCTTTAAGTTTCATTTCGGCTGGATTCTACTCCTGATAGCAAAGAAAACTCTTGACACGTGGCAGTGGTTTGATTCTCCAAGTGAAGGGGCGCAAGGAGGGTGGCCCCTTTCGACTTGACCCATCGCATTATCTAATCTAGCTTTTATATAATATTCTATACAAGGATCCCTTGCCCAGATTCTTTCATCTTCATGCTTTACTGAGATAGGAGAATTGTATAATTATTCTTTTAAATTCCTGATGTCCTCCATTTCACACACCGTATTAGCCCTTCGGAAGGTTACCGATCACAATATCCTTCCCTTAATCACCTTTTTTTTTTTTTGAAATGGTTTATATATATAAATATTAAAAGATAAAGAGCACAAGAAGTTTATATACAAGAGAATCTAAAACAAAGAGATACATGAAAGGAAACAACTGATAAAATAAGCGTCCATGAAGGCACCCACGAAAATAAAAAACCACTAAGATCTCAGGTAAGATCAACACAATCTTTCCATGCACGCAAGATATCTGACATCTAGATGTTTCGGAATTCCTAAAGGGAGACAGCGCACGATGCATACTTGGTGAGGCTACGTCTTGCAACCAATATACTTGACTCGGCCGTACCTTTGAAGATCCAATTATTGCATTCCCACCAAAGACTCCAAACAGTGGCAAAAAAGGATAGTTGCCACAAGAAAGAGCATTTAGTAGAGACGGAAGTAATGTCCCAAGCAAAAGATATCTTATCCACCATCGAAGGCATAACCCAAGCCACACCAAACTGATCTAAGATAGAGTTCCAAACATCAGAAGGCATGATACTACCCGCTACTCTTGTAGTCCATTCTATCTAGCATCTAGGGCTCTCCTGAAAAGCTTTCTTTACTTTACCCTGACCATCATTAAGCTTGCAAACAACTCTAACCTTGCAGAAACCTCCCTTTTTGCTTTCTTACCTAAATCCCATCCACTGGTACTTTTTATTCCTTATCTTGCAACTAAGACCCTCCTCCCTAACGCTTCCTAATCCCTATAAAATCTCGAAGGCCACTTGCATAGTAAAACATGTTTTCTATCTACAATGATACTATTTTCAAACTCTACCCGCCCTTGGGTTCGTGCCTTCTCAATTAACAACATGCAACCTTCTTTTGTTCCTTTTGCATTCCAAATGAAATCCCTACGCAGTTCTTGTAACTTCTTTTTCACTGCCTTTGGTATCTCAAATAATAACATAAAATTGGTTGGTAAGTTAGTTAACACCAACTCGGTAACTGTTAATCTCCCACCCATTGAAAGATAGTTCTCCTCGAAGAAGCTAACCTTTTTTGGATCTTTTCTCTAATAGGACTCCAAATCCTCTTAGATCTAGGATTGGTCCCTGATGAACCCCTAATGAACCCCCAAGTATGTTAGAGGGAGTATTACAATCTAGATCCAATCTTTTCCACCAAGTGCCTCCTCAACACTAGCACCAATTACCACACTTAGACCATCTTAAATTGCCTTGGCAACTAATAAATCCTCTTCTGAAGCTTTACAAGAGTAGGGTATTTTCTTCAAATTGCAAATGAGACAACTATCCCCCTATTGCTATCTCCAAATCTCTAGTCCGATTTCTCTAACCTTTAGCATCAGCATACTAAATACTTCCGCCACCACTATGATGATAAGGGGCGATAATGGATCATCCTATCTAAAACCCCTTGTTGCGTTAATTGGTTCAATAAGAAACCCATTTACAAAAATTGAGTAATAAGATCTCTCAGGCAGTCTCAGCACACGCCTTCATCCACCTCCACCATTGTACCCAAAAGCCCATCCTACCAAACATATAATCTACAAACCCCCATTCCAAAAAAAAAATGTAAGTTTTCTCTATATTTCTAAACAAAAGCCCCTCCCTTTCATCGTTACGAATGGCATGGATTCTCATTAACAACCAATGTGCCATCACTTCAAAATCTCCTTCAGTCTATGAGCTAGCACTTCTGCAAAAAGTTCATAGAAAGATCCCATCAAAATAATTGTTCTTAAATGAGTCAGCTCTGATGGCCCTTCTCTCTTAGAGACTGGGGTGATGAAATAATTGTTAAGCTCTCTCTTAACAATTCTCCTGGAATTCCTCATAAAGTCTTAAAAAATTGATTCACACTATATTCCAACAAGACATGAGAAATTTAAAATTAGAACCATCTGAACTTGGCCCTTTGTCCCCCTGCTATCCAAAAACCCTTTAAATTTCCTCATCTTCAAATCTCCTCTCCTAACTAAAGTACTCATTTTAAACAGAAACAAAGGTTATCCCCCATCCATACGGGGTGACCGCTATTAACAGGAGCAAAATAATGCTCCCACAATCTCGATGAAGGAGACCTAGACCCACCAGCATCATAAACATCCGAGGGTTGTGAATTCAACGCCAACACAGTACTCTGTGGAAGGGAATTAGGATATTTAGAAACAACTATTATTCAGTAGGGACAGTACTTGAAAACAAACCCAAAGACGAAGAAACTACTGCAGGTCGAGGCAAAAAAAGTCCAGAAAGAGGCCAACCACCTTGCTGATGCAGTTGAAGGCATGCTGGAGCCAATTGATGTCACAAGTGGGGGACGAGAGGCGAGGCAAGGAGTTGTGTCATTTGAAGAAGTTGGTTGGAATACTCTCCTGGAAGTGGAAGTGATCACGACTGTATCTGAAAATATAGCCTATGCTGTCATCTGAAGTGTTTGTTTTATTTAGTAATGATGTTTTGGGATTCGGTTGTAAAGGAGGGTTGGCTCCTTGTTAGGATAGGATTAGAATTGTCGGTTTTCCTTTTATTACATGAGAATGTATTGTAGACAGTTGACGGGTAGACGACTAGTGCAATAAAATTTATCCTTATTTCTTAAATACAAGAGTCGTTGTGTGTTTGTTTGCTGCAACACGTTGCAGAGTTTCTTCCTGGTGTTTGGCAACACGTGCACCCCGGTTAAAATTGAATCCATTTAGGTTGAAAGCCATGGTGCTGATACCTAAAGCGGTGAACCAAATACCTACTACAGGCCAAGCAGCTATGGGTTCGGCCATACACCATGGCCGAACCCATGACCCATTGGTAGGTCATGTTATGGACTAAAAATTGAATTAGATGATTGGAAATTTAATTAAATTAAGTGGCTAATTTAGGGATGTTATGTCATGGTTAACGAATCATTAATGGGGCTAAGCATATGGATGAATTATGGACAAAAATGAACATGGATGGAGGAAATACCAAACCATGGAAGTGTAGTGGCAAAACCATAATTATTGGCCACAATGAAGAACCATGGGTTCGGCCAAGGTACATGGCCGAACCCCATGTAGGTTGGACATGAACTTGGACGCATTAAGATGATATTATGAATGATTAAATGAAGCTTAAGGTTGCTACCTTTTAGGCTCACAAAATTAGAATATTTAAATAGGCAAAATTTGGAATTATGTATGTGTTTAAATCAATGGAAAATGAGGCTAAGTTAAGGGCTGATTTTGATAACCTTTTAACATACTTAGGGATGATTAATGGATGTAAGGTTGTGATCAGTTAGGGACTTAATCATGGATAAAATATGGACTAATTTGGTAAATGTATAATAAGGTATCGGGACGTCACAAACGGTACGCGATCGGCGACTGGATTATCGAACGAAAACGTAAAGGGACGCTAAGCGGTATTCGGTAGGATTCCTACCTTTTTATAAGCCGTGGATTATGTGTATGTGATGGTTTCCTTATTTTATTTCGGTAATTATATGATTTATTTTAAGATGGGTTTTAAATGCTACGGATTATATTTTACTGCTATGGATTATATTTTAAATGCTATGGATTATATATTAAGGATATGAATTATATATATATACTACATAGATAATGCACTTATATCTCATGCATGGCATGGACCGGAAAATAAAGGAACTGGAGTCCATACTCCGTCGGGGTGACCGAGAACAAACATGGGAATAGCCTGAGGTGCTATAACCGGAGTCCATGCTCTGTCGGGGCGACCGAGAAGCAAACATGGGGATAGCTTGATATGCTATAACCGGAGTCCATGCTTCGTCGGGGCGACCGAGAACAAACATGGGGACACCTTGATGAGGACTTGCCGTCAAGGGGGATACAATATTGTTTGATGATACGGATGATGGGTGGGACACATGACACAGGCACCCATGGCATGGCATTCATTTTATAGGATTTATTATATTACTATATGTATGCTTGTTATAACTAATCCATGTGCTAGCCCTACTCGGAGACCTACTGGGCGCGTTGTCTAACGCCCTACTTCTACCCTAGCTGATGACGCATGAGACGGCGGAAACGGTGGACGCGACGGGAGCCAAGCGTAGGAGCTTGGGAAAGCGGCTACTTTGTTTATTTAAGTTTTATTTTGGAAAAATTGTAATTTAAGTAGCTTAGCTTGTTGGCATGTAATAATTACTATTTTTTGCTATGGTTTGGACTATACTCTGGACGTTATCATTTTGAGACATAATTATGAACATAGGGGTATTTTAGTAATTTAATGATGTATCTTCCCTTCTATCTAAAAACTGGTAGGATTGTCTCTATTATAATGTTCCGCATCTAATCATTTTCTGCAAACTTACTTCCTACGCGTGAACCCTTCTCGTGGACTTTGTTCCTCCCACGCGTGGGGTTGGCCAGTTAAGGGCCGGGCTTTAGAAGCTCGGACTTATCTCACGTCGTGACGTCCGCGCCTGTTGTCACTTTTATTTCAAAAAAAAATAAAATTAGACTCTGATTTCGGTGAAAATGGGGTGGGCGTTACAGAAGTGACATTCATTTAATTGCTAAAATACTTCAAAATCATAATTATATCTCAAAATGAAAATGTCCAAAGTAAATACCAAACCATAGTAAGAAATCTACATTATTACAGTCCGACGAGCTACATTACACAAATTACTTTTCCAAAATAAATTAAATAAACTATTTAGCCCGCCTCCCCAAGCTCCTACGCTTGGCTCCCGTCTCGTCCTTCGTTTCCGCCATCTCCTGTGTCATCAGCTAGGGTAGAAGTAAGGCGTTAGACAACGAGCCCAGTAGGACTCCGAGTAGGACTAACACATGGATTAGTGATAACAAGCACATAGGTATAATATAATGAAAACCATAAAATGAATGCCATGCCATGGGTGTTTTATGTCATGTGTCCCACCCATCATCCATACCATCATGCTGTCATATCCCCCTTGACGGAAAAACCTCATCAAGATATAAACAATCACAAATCATCCCCCTAGAGGGCAAAACCTCATCAAGATATAAACAATCACAAACCATCCCCCTTGACGGCAAAACCTCGTCAAGATATAAACAATCACAAATCATCCCCCTTGACGGCAAAACCTCGTAAAGATATAAACAATCACAAATCATCCCCCTTGACGGCAAAACCTTGTCAAGATATAAACAATCACAAATCATCCCCCTTGATGGCAAAACCTCATCAAGATATAAACAATCACAAATCATCCCCCTTGACGGTAAAACCTCGTCAAGATATAAACAATCACAAATCATCCCCCTTGACGGCAAGGCCTCATCAAGGTGTCCCCATGTTTGCTTTTCAGTCGCCCAGACGGAGCATGGACTCTGGTTTCTTTATTTTCATCCTTCCCACGCTATATCCCTCCCATGTCATGCATGAGATGTAGATGCCATATGCCATGCAATATATATGATACCACAAACCATGGCATTTAAAGTCCTATCAATAAAACATATAATTTGATTATCAAAAATAGATTAAGCAAGGCATCAATATACACATCATAGTCTTAAAACCCATCTTAAAACAATCATATGCTTACCAAAATAAATTAAGGAAAAACCCATACATAACACATAATCCATGGCTTACAAAAAGGTAGGAATCCTACCGAATACCGACCAGCGTCCTTTTTCATTTTCGTCCGATAATCCGGCCACCGATATGCGCACCGCATGCGACGTCCAATACCTTATTACATATGAATAATCAGTCCCTATTTTTAACCATTATTAAGTCCTCAACTCATGCCTTAGTGGGGTTCAGCCATACACCATGGCCGAACCTCACTAAGTAGTTTTGTGGGTCCCGTTTAATCCATTAAATCATTTAATCCCATGAGTCTTAAAAATCAGCCACCCTAGGCTTTATTAATCACATACTTAAGGTTATTATAATTGCACTGAAGTCCATGATCATTCCCCATGGAGTTCTTGAATTTGGCCATTATTTACGATTTTGCCACTACTCCTTCCCATGATTAATTACTCATTTACCCATGCACACTTAAGTCTAAAATTGATCCATAACTTAGATCTATTAGTGACCCACCAACCATAACATGGACACATTAAAATCAGTCCTTAATTTAATCTAAACCCCATTAATTTTAAACACATGCACATACCTTAATTCTTAGCCCAAAATGACTCTCAAATGAGTCATGGGTTCGGCCATACACCATGGCCGAACCCATGATGTCTTCTCCTCTTTTTCCTTGGGTCTATTTCACCATATTTAGATCCATAATAAGTCCTCCCATGAGGAGGTTTAAATCACACTTTTAAATCATCATCCTTAACTACATTGAAGTCCATTACAACTATCCACATTAAGTTCATTTTGTCCATCAACACCACCAACATTCCCCATTTATTTTTTCCATTATTTTACATCCATATCATTCCACATTCATCACCATAGGTTTCAAAAACATTCCATCCATAAAATTATGAATACATTATCATAGGGTTCATCATTCATTGGTGACATTTAAGACCATAAAAACATTAACCTTCATCAATGGATTCTTTCATTTAAAAGCCCCTTTCAAAATTTCTATCATTCTTTCATTTAAAACTTTTAAACATCAATAACTGTAACACCCCGCCCTTTCCGAGAATTTCAGAGTCTAATTTTTTTTTAAAATAAACATCGGAAGAGAGCGAACGGCGTCACGACGCGAGTTAAGTTCAGACTACCCAAGTCTGAACCTTAACTGGCCACCCATGTGTACATGGAATAGACCATGATAGTGAATCACACATGGAACTAACATCAACATGCGGAATAATCTAGGTAATTGCGGAATAGAAAGACGAGATAGCAAGTAACAGTCTTAAATATTAAATAACATAGATCAACCATCCACAGGTTATTATCCTAATCAAACCATAGCAAATAACGAATTATTACATGTCCAACAATAGTATTCAAATGACAGTAATATAACGTAATCCAAATCCATCATTAAAGCACTTAGGCTCAGCTCCCCTCCCGGTCAATGACCTTTCCTTTCCCTTTGCTTGTACCTGCAATCTCCTCTGAGGATAGAATTAGGGCGTTAGATCAACGCGCCCAGTAGGTTCCCGAATCAGGGCTACCACATGTTAGCATATAAAACATGCATATACATATCATAATACATGATCATCAAAATAGGTAAAACAATGCTATGAAATATGCACATGCAATGAGCATCCCCCATCATGTACTTTCATAGCCATCACTTGACGTGCCTTGCACCGACAAGGTAAATTACAATACACCTTCATCTCTTCTATAAGCGTTGTACATGTAATGAGCAACCCCCATCATGTACCATCTCGTAGCCATCACTTGACGTGCCTTGCACCGACAAGGTAAATTACAACAACATTCATCTCTTCTATACAATATGTACATGCAATGGGCAACCCCCATCATGTACAATCGTAGCCATCACTGTAGAACTTCATTCATTATCCCATGACTATGCATGAGATGCCAATGCCTGTATGCCATTTGTTAATGCATAATATATCATTTGAAACACATATATTAAAAACAAGAGTATCATAAGAAAAACTGGGTAAAACTGTGGTTACAAGTAGGTAGGAAACCTACTCAAACTTTGCTTAAGTGTCCGTTCCTTTTTTAGCTTCACCTGGTCACGACTCGCTCGTCGTTCAACTTCCGGTACCTTATCCATATATCAATCAATAAGTCATAACATCATTTACTTATTTAATCACATCATAGACCCATCCACATCAGGTGGGGTTCGTGTCCGTACATCCAACCCTATGATCATTTCCATCATTGATCATTCGACTAGTATTTACAGTTTTTGCCATTGTCCATAATTATCATGAATGATCCCCTAATTAAAAACAACCATAAGCTCCCATTTAAAACAGCCCATTAATTATCAAAACAGCCCCATGGGGTTCGGCCATACTCATAGCCGAACCCTAGGGTTCACTTGATCCAATCATCACCATGATCACTCATGGTTTAATCATGCTAATTCAACCATGATCAATACATGGTTCAGCCATCCCAAGGCTGACCCAAATCAGTAACCATAACCCTAAGTAAACCAAATAAAAACCATAAAGCAACGCATGGGGTTCAGCCATTCACATGGCCGAACCTCATGTCTCTTTGAGTTTCAATTCTTCTAATAATCTTTCATCATTTATCCTGTATTTTAGGCATAAAAACCAGCAAACCTAATTCTATTTAAACTCCTATAGAAAGCCCATGGTATTACATGGTTTCTAACTCTTTGATTTCACAACAATCATCAATCTCTTTCATGGGGTTCGGCCATTCAAGTTGGCCGAACCCTATGTCCATGAATTGATCCTTCAAACATGCATTAGGTGTTATTTAAATCATGCAATATCAGTACCCTTTTGCTGCCCTTATAACTCTTAGAAACCCTCTAATTAAATTCATCCAAACAGTACATAAAAGTCCATGGTTTCCATGTTTCCCAATGAAAACCAAGATTCTTTTACATGGGGTTCGGCCCTCCATGGTGGCCGAACCCAATGGTTATGTTTACTGTTTTTAAACCTCAGATAATCATGTAATAACAGTAAATAAAAAAATCAGGTTTTACCTTTTAAACAAACATCCAAAATCAACACAAATCCATGGGATTCGGCCATCCAAGATGGCCGATCCCTATGGTCCATTTTTTTTCCAAATTTAATCCACTGATTTAGACCACATAACTTCCACCTTTTCTGATATCCAAACCCATGTTTTAACCCTCTTTAAAACATGTATTTTAAATCTATTACAAACATCTAACATCAGTCCCAACTTATATGGTTTTAACTTCTAAAAACATCAAAACTAGCCACTTGTTTTCATGGGGTTCGGCCATGCTAAGTGGCCGAACCCAATGGTCCATTTCCATCTTTTAATCCACTGATTTTAGACCATATAAACTTCAGTCCCTATGTCAATCAGATCCATGTTTTTTAACCATTCTAAAACATGTATTTAAATCTTAAATCAAAACCCAAAAACAGTCCACAAAATCCATGGTTTTCATGTTTCAAAACATGAAAACCAAGCCATCTCTTACATGGGGTTCGGCCCTTCATGGTGGCCGAACCCAATGGTTATTTTTACCATTTTAAATCCTCCATAATCAAGGTTAAACATTGGTGTATTCGGCCATGACCATGGCCCAATACATACCCTACTTGTTTTATGTTTTTAAACCAAAATATCATAAAGATACTTACCAAATTTTCCAAACTTCCTCCTTGTCTTTGATCCTTGTTTTCTCCCTTTTATTTCTTCTTTTCTTTTACTGTTTTGTGCTTGAATACTTGATGCCAAAACCTCTGCTATTCCAGCCAAGAAGAACAACGAATTGGAGAGAGGAGAGAGGGAGAGAGAGATGAGGAAAATCTTAGGCTTTGCAATGATAAATTGGCCAAGTGATGGTGTTCATTGATTTTGTATTTCAGCCATCAACACCCCCATTACTCCTCATCAAGCCTTGCACAAACCAAGGAGTAACTTGCAGCCAAGCAAAGCACCCCTTGGCATTCTACCCATGCAGCCATTCATATTCCCAAACAACTCACCTCAAATCCATGCATTTACATTTAATTTTCACCATGGAACCCACCAAAACAAGTCCCCAACGTGTGGGACTTGTTTTGGTTGGGTTGAGGCCAGCCAACCTCTTCAACTTACCCTTAAACTCACTGATTTACAGTCCCTTGAATTTCCATTTTGACTCACCCAACTCAAGGTATTTTTATTCCAACCCAACTCATCACATTTAATGCATTTCATTTAATGCACATGAGTTAACTCACTTTTTGATTTAATTTCAACTCACCTCAGTCCCACTCAACTGATTTGACTCGTGTTTGAGCTCCCTTGAGGGTTCAAACGATCAACAATAGTCAACTCGACCCGTTGGGTCCACTTTTAGCTCCTTGACCCATTTTGACAACATGACCCATTTATGGTATTTTGGTCATTTCTAATTGGTTTTTACCTATGGATCAAGCCTACCCATTTTTCCTCCACTTGATTTCCAATCAAATAGGCTTAACCCTATTTAATTTAAAATCACAAAACGGTCAAATAACCCAGCAAGACCCGATGGGCCCCATTTGGGCCCTTTGACCCATTTAGCCATTTTTGACCCAAATGATGAAAATTACCCAACCAATCAAACTTAACATTCATAATGTGCTCATATGATTTTATTTTGATCAATGGGCCCCACTATTTCCTTACTTAACATCACAAAATAATTAATTTAACAACTCAGGGGCATTTTGGTAATTTTCCACTTCATTGAGAAATTGGGGTTTTACAATAACCACTTAACATGGCCTCCATTCTCTAACCCCATTAAAATTCTAAAACCATCACCATAAGTTCATGGTCCATCATTCACTCATGTCTTTTAGGCCATTAAGAATCATCAACGTTTCCCATGATTTTTCTCATAGAAATCCCTTTTAAAATTATCCACATTTAATTATTAACAACTTAAAACCCTAAATTATTCTCCATGGGTTCCATTCTTATAAACCCTAATAAATTAATCAATCACCTACCATGGGGTTCGGCCATACTACTGGCCGAACGCTATGGTCCATGGTTCTTTCCAAATTTTCATCTCTCCATGCTTAATTAACACCTAATGTCCTTTATACCTCCATTCATTTTTCTTAACCCTAATTTATCCATTAGGGTTTTGTCCATTTTTCATCCTTCCATTGGATGGATTTGAAATCCAAGGCCCATGATAATTTGGCCACCATCAAATCTAAGAAGAATGGACCCCAAATCTTAAACCCTAAAAAAATCCAATCTCTTGTTTAGAAATACTTACAATCCGTCGGCTCCTCCGATTTTATTTGCTGCCTTCGGACTCCTTGGCCTCCTTTCTTCTTCTTCTCCTTTGTTGATCGGCTAGGATGCTTGATCAAGATGAAAAACCTCCAAGCTTGGGTTCGGCCATCATGGGTGTGTTTGAGAGAGGGGGAGGAGGAGAATAGGATGTTGAGGAAGATGATACTATGGCTTGATCTTGGGGTGATGGCCAAGCTTGGCTTCTTTCTTCTCCTCTACTCTTTTTCTTCCAAGCTTTTCTTCTTCTTTTCCCTTGGGTGTGGGATGGCAATGTGGGAGAGCAAGAGAGGAAGAGAATGAGATAAGAATGGGATTGAAAGATAAGATAAAAAACAACACCTTTTGGTTTCTTAAACTTTACTCCACCATTAAGGCTTCCAACCACGAACATGGGATTTTTTTCATGCTTTATGGTGATGGTTGAGACAAACCACCATTAGCCAACGGTTTTGTGTGTTTGAAATGGGTGGTTTGGTCTTCCCATTTTGACTATTTGACCCTCATTTGATTAGTTTAATTAATTATTTAATTAGATCATTAGGTTAATTAATTCCCATGTAACTTAATTCCATGTTCTTAAATTCCCTCCATATATCCACCCATGGTTGACCAATTCAACCATGGTGGCCGGCCCCACCAATCCTTGGTCTACACGCCACCTCACTTGGTGAGGTGGAGGTGGGTCCCAATTGGCCATGTCACCTTGGTCAATTTATCACTAAATTAGGTGATTTAATTTAATCCATTTTCAACTACTTGGATCACCATTGGGCCCATGGCCCAAATACATTCACCTCCTACCCATTTACCTTTGAGCTTAAATCATTTTGACCCATTGGGATTTGAATTGACCATCATGACCTTTAAATGAATTTAAATCCAATCCATAGTCCATTGGGCCATACTTGGGCCTTTGTCCATATTTTGATCCATTCACCATTTATTCCATCAAATTTCCAATTTCCACCATTAAAAATAAATAATAGCCACATATTCATTGATTTAAAAATTCCGGGCCATTACAGATCCACGCTCCGTCGGGGCATCCTTAAGGCATTCGTGGGGATACCTTGATGTGCATTATCTGTAATACCCTGGATTTTTTGAGTTATAAATATTTACAGAATTTGCCATTGAATTTGTGAATTAAAGGATATGAACCAAAGATGGGTAAGTTGTGGGGTCAATTGTCCAATTAAGACCTAATGTACATGTTGTAAGGTTCAATTTAAAATAAATGGGTAAGATGTGTTTAATGGGGTCAATGGTGTTATTTGGGTCAAAATGCCCAAAAGGGACCCAATGGGTCGTGGTTGACTTGGTTGACCACCAAGTGAGCTCAAGCCTAATTAGGTTGGTGCTGAATTAAATGGGAATGCAATCAAGTGAATGAGTTGAGTTAAATTGAATTAAAAAGGTGAGTTGAGTTTAAGGGATGAGTTGAGTTAAATGGATAAGTTGAGTTAAGTGAGTTAAATAGATTTGAAATAAATTACATAAGAGGTGAGTTGGATGAAAAGGTTTTTGGGGTTACACATTTCAAATCCAAGGGTACACGTTGGATGCATGGGAGGTTTATCTCATGCATGAAACTCCAAGATGAATAATGAATGGGAGGTGGCGTTTTCGTGGGAGTTACACAAGGGGTTCACACTTGGAGGGGGGTGTTTCATCTTATGGATGAAACGCCCAAGATGGAAGATGAAGGAGGTTTGTGGAGATTACACAAGGCACCCCATTGCAACCGTTGGAGCCTTGGGAGTTTCATCTCATGGATGAAACCCCCAAGGGAAGCATTAAGGAGGGAGATTAAGGAAATGAGAGTTACACAATGGGCTACACCAAAGCTATCACCTTGGCCGACCATCTCATTTGGAACAAAACAATTGGACATTCATCTCATACTCTCCCTCTCCCTCTTGGCTGTTCTTCTCTCCCTCAAAATCATCTTTTGGCCGATCACTCCTCAAGACCAAAGGACTTAGAAAAGTGTTGATCTCAAACTATTATGCAAGGCTGAATTCT
This sequence comes from Chimonanthus praecox, assembly GCA_022113865.1. Lineage (NCBI taxonomy): Eukaryota > Viridiplantae > Streptophyta > Magnoliopsida > Laurales > Calycanthaceae > Chimonanthus > Chimonanthus praecox. The sequence goes on along the minus strand of CM039095.1, from coordinate 16,792,196 downwards.
ATCTCTCTCTCAAACCTATGCCCCTCTTGGCCGAACCACTTTTGGAGGTTTTATATTGATCAAGCCCACACTCGGCCAAAGGAACAAGAAAGAAGAAGGAAGAGGCTAAGGAAAGGATCGGAAAAACAAGTAGGAGGGAAAGAACCGGAGGAGTCGCGGAATTAGTAAGTGCTCAATAAACTCTTATTAAGTAAAATGGTCAAGGAAACATGATCCAGCCATTGTATGGCCAAGCCCTAAAGGGGATATGCAAGAACCATTAAGAATAAAAAAGGGGTTGATTAGGTTCGGCCATGATGTATGGCCGAACCCATCAAAGGTTAAGATCATGGCTATTGGATTTAAAAGAGAAAATGAGGAATCATAAGGGTTCGGCCATGGTGTATGGCCGAACCCCATGGAAAATGGTTTTAATGGATTTATCATTTTAGTAAAGGAAATGATGAACCATAGCACAATGGCAGAACCCCATGGAAGAACAATGGGTATAGTTTTAATGGTTTTTGAAAAGATGAAAATCATAGATGTATGCATATGATTTCTAAAAAGGTTTTTAAAGGTTTAAATGAATGAGAACCATCAAAGGTTATGATCATGGTGATTGAATTTAAAAGAGGAGATAAGGAACCATAGGGTTCGGCCATGGTGTATGGCCGAACCCCATGGAAGAAAAAATGAAGGGATATATGATATGTTTTAATGGAAGGTTATCATAGATTTTTAAAGGGATTAAATGGAGGTATGAATGGGAAACATCAAAAGATCAAACCATATGTGTATGTTTCATTTTGAAGGAAAATAAGGAACCATAGGGTTCGGCCATGTTGTATGGTCGAACCCCATGGAAGGTTATTGATGTTTTTAAAAGGTTTAAAATGAATGTAATATGATGGACTTGGATGCATTTTGATTATAAAAAAAGAATGGAAAAAAGGAGCACCAAAACCGAAGGGTGAGGTTCGGCCATGGTGTATGGTCGAACCCCATTAACCATTTGGTGGATCATTTTTGGGACTTGGTCATAAGTAAATAAACCAAGTAATTAGCCATGGATGATTAATGGCATAGAATGTAATTATGAAGAAAAAATGAAAGATCATGGGTTCGGCCATGGTGAATGGCCGAACCCCAAGAGGAAGGTTTTATGGATTAGGTGGTTACCAATGGTGGATGATTTATGGTTAAGTGATTAACTAAGAAATGAGGGAGTAATGATCAAAGGAGGGATTAAAATCAAATAGGTGAGGTTCGGCCATAGTGTATGGCCGAACTCCACAAGTTGTGTTTTTGGGACTTAGACACTATTACAAATCAAATGGGTTGATTTGACTCATGGATATGTTATGAGGTAACGGGACTTCACAAAGGCGGTACGATCGTGAACGGTTGCCGGATTAAAGCTCAAGGACACCTTAGTTGTCTTGGGTAGGATTCTACCTCATTGGAACATGGTTATGTAATATGTTTTTATCTTTATTTTGATGATTTATGTTGTAAATATATTATGTTTCAAATGTGGAGTTTTTATATTACATAGCATATGAACATGTACATCTCATGCATGGCATGGGAGGGAAGTTTGTAACCGGAGGCCACGCTCCATCGGGGCTTCCGTAAGGCAATTGTGGGAAGACCTTGATGTGTATAATCCCATCAAGAAGTATCCGGAGGCTACACTCCGTCGGGGCGTCCGAAAGACCACTGTGGGGATACCTTGATGAGGAGAATTCCATCAAAAGGTTACATGTCAGTGATGGGTGGGATTCATTGCATAAGACATAAGGCATGGCATGATTTCATATGGTTTTGAGGAAATGATATTATATATGATTTTCTTACAAACCCATGTGTTAGCCTTACTTAAAATTCCTATTGGGCGCGTTGTTCTAAATCCCTACTTCTACCCTAGTGAATGACACAGGAAAGGAAGGGATCGATGATTATGAAAGAAGCCAAGCGTAGGATCTTGGATATGTGATTGGATGTCTTTTGTTATATGAACTTGTAATTTGAATAGTTAGATGTCGGCATGTAATAACTTAGATAATTTTGCTATGGTTTGGAATGGTTGTTTGGATGTTTAAGTTAAGGTAATTTTGGTTAAGTGACTAAATACTTTGCTATCTAAAATGGAGTAGCCTTAGGTTCAATTATAATCCGCAGTCAGTTTATGTTATATTCTGCACATATAAACTTAATACGTGTGAACCGAACCATCTCAATGGACTTAGTCCACGCACACGTATGGTTGGCCAGTTAAGGGTCGGGCTTTAGAAGCTTGGACTTAACTCACGTTGTGACGTCCCCCTCTCTATCACTTTTTTTTAAAAAAATAGACTCTGATTTTCAGAAAGTAAGTGAAAAGGACGGGGCGTTACAGTTGGTATCAGAGCTAAACGGGAAGATTGAATCTTTCGAAGTATGATTAAGACGGTTTCATGTCTCACTGACAGATAAGAATCCCAACTGACCGACTCTTCGGAGTCCGCTGCACGGGGGCCGGATTAATTTACTTCGTTAAACTCAGACTGAACATTCAACCTGAGAACAACAATGAAAGATAGCAAAGGAAGTACAGTCAAAATAATTAATTTATCAAACATAGCAAAATAGGATTATATTTCCCCGATATTCCCAAATTGAGAAACAAACAATAGGTACTTAGGAATTTTCCCCAAAAACAAAGAAAAATCAAGAGTGCTTATTTTGAAATCTTCCCAAATTTGTGAAAACACAAACTGTACGAGGAAACTAAGTCAATAATGTTTTCATGACTTAGGAAAAAATGGCTCCAAAGAGAAAGACCCGACAAAACCAGAATGGGAAGGAAAAAGTGGTACAAACCTCTCAACATGAGAAGGAGATAGAAAATTCTCAACATGAGAAGGACGTGGAAAAGATCTCAACATGAAAATGAGGCAGAAAAATCAGAACATGAAGAGGAGGAACAACACTCACGGCATGAAGAGGAAGAGCAACCCTCTCAACATAATGAACAACCATTCCGCCAAGAGGAAGAGGGGCAAAACAGCGTGAATATACCAGTAGTGCCTCCTGAACTACAAAGCATAGTTCAAGCAGTAGTTACTTTTGTTCTCCAATAGCATCTGAATGGAAGTGGAAGCACTTGTAACGCCCTACCCTCTCCGAGAAATCAGAGTCTAATTTTTTTTTTTTTAAATAATAATAGAAACACCTGAAGAGAGCAGGCGGCGTCACGACGGGAGCTAAGTTCGGACTTCCTAAGTCCGACCCTTAACTAGCCACCCATGTGTGTATGGACTAAACCCACGATAACAATCCACACATGGAACTGAACAAGTTTATACATAATAAACTAGACTAACTAGACATCCATTGTCAATACCATAAACAAACCATAGCAACATTTACTAGCTGTTACATGTCCATAAAATATAACTCAAAAGACAGCAATAAAGACATCCAAATCATCAATCAAGCGCTTAAGCTTGGCTCCCCTCCAGGTCCACGACCTTCTCTTTCCCTTTTCCATTTCCTGTATTATCCTCTATGGATAGAATTAGGGCGTTAGATCAACGCGCCCAGTAGGATTTCTGATTAGGGCTACCACATGATTAGTATATAAAAACATGCATATATCATAATATATATGGTCATCAAAACAGCTAATCAATGCTATGTAAATATGCACAGGTAATGAGTCCCTCCCATCATGCATATACATAGCCATCACTTGACGAGACTCTCATCGTCAAGGTAAATCACAATATACTTTCGTTTCTTCTTGATGATATTCCTCCTAGCGGGACCCTCATCGCCTAAGGAGGCCGATGTGGCTCTCATCATCATAATATTTCTCCTGGCGGGACCTTCATCGCCTAAGGAGACCAATGTGATTCTCATCATTATAACATTTCTCCTGGCGGGACCTGCATCGCCTAAGGAGACCAATGTATTTCTCATCATTATAACATTTTTCCTGGCGGGACCTGCATCGCCTAAGGAGACCAATGTATTATCATCATCATGATACTACTCCTGGCGAGACCCTCATCGCCTAAGGAGGTTTCACAGTTGCATCACAGCATATCACCGGAGTGTGGGCTCCGGGTTCCATAATCATCATCCCATGTCCATGCATGAGATGCTAATGAATAGATGCAACATGTAAATAAATCTCATCCTTCAAAATATGATAAATAATAGTATAACAATGTCTCATAAAAAACATCATGAAAACAGGTGTAAATGTGGTTACAAGTAGGTAGGAAACCTACCTATTGAAGATTAGCTTTGGTGTTTGTTCTTTTTCACTTGATCACGACTCGTACGCCGTTCAAGAATCCGTCACCCTGTTCACATAAACCATGAATCAACTTTAATCTCAAGCATTTATTTTGATGGGGTTCGGCCATACAACATGGCAGAACCACATCATCTAAGTTTGGTCCCTCATTTCATCTCTTGATTGTTACCCTTATTCACAAAACTGCCATTGTTACCAATACTTAGTTATATCATGCTTTTAACTTTTAAAACCACCGATTATTTCCATGAAATGTATTCATAAAACCCATAGTCATGGTCCATGGGGTTCGGCCATACATATGGCCGAACCACCTTTGAACCTTCATGTCACAACTTAGCCATAGTAACGCCCATGACTTATCCAAATGTTCACTCGGAACCCTTTTTAAACACATCATATTGTTCCATGATCTTCAAGTTGAAACCCTTTAATTCAACAAAACAGTCCATATGAATTGATCCATGGGGTTCGGCCATTCACATGGCCTAACCTTATGGTTCTTTTGATGCAATTCTTCCAATAATTCTACATAATTTATCCACTGCATCTTAGCCATAAAAACAGTAGGATTCAGCCATCAATAGTCGATCCCATAATAATAACTTAATTCTATTTTACAATCCTTTAAAATCTTCACACATGGTATGATTTTTATCCCCCAACAACCATACCATTTATCAAATTACTTTCATGGGGTTCGGCCATCTAAAGTGGCTGAACCCTATGCTCTAAGTTTCTATCCTTTTAAACCTCATCATCATAATTTAACCGTTGATAAATTCGGCCATAACATGACCCAATTAAAACATGTAAACACCTCCACCATCGGTATGTTTTGTAGACTTCAAAACCATAAACCTAACCAAATGAATTTCATGGGGTTCGGCCAACCAATGTGGCCGAACCCAATGATATATTTTTTTCTTTCCATTTACACAACCTTTATCCAAGGTTAATTTCCTTGAAACATTCGGCTATTCCATGGACCAAAACATGACACTCAATTCTATGATTTAAACCTTTTCAAAACATGCATCTTAAGTCTAATTAAACATCTAAAACAGTCCATTATTTGCATGGTTTTATCTTACAAAAACCATCAACATTATCATAACATTTCATGGGGTTCGGCCAGCCAAGGTGGCCGAACCCTATGATCCATGTTTCCTATCTTTTAAACATCAATTTATATACTTCATACCCTTGGTAGATTCGGCCAACCCATGGCCAAATCATGTTCCATTAATCCCATTTTATTAAACAAAAATCCATGGAAATACTTACCAAATTTTTCCAAGCTTTTCCTCTTGCCTTTGCTCTTTACTTCCTATCTTTCTTAGCCTCCCTTCCTTTTCTGGTTTATGCTTGATCAATGGTGAAAAACACCAAGTATAATTCGGCCAAGAGAGTGTGTTCTTGAGAGAGGGAGAGAGATGAGAAATCCAAGGTTTTGGCAATGTCCATTCGGCCAAATGATGGTGTTTTTCCTTTTGTTAAACAGCCCCATATGCATTCATTTAATCCTCATCAAATCTTGCTCATAGCAATGAGACATTTGCTGCCAACCAATGCACCCATTGGCATCCCAACGTTGGAGGCTTGGGTTTCCATATGAGACAGAAACCCCTCCATATTCCCATGAGATCTTTATCTCATTCCCATCAATTCCATTTAAAACTTAGCATAGAAGCTCACACCACAAGTCCCCAACGTGTGGGACTTGTCTTGTGTGGCTTAAGACCCAAGTAACTCTTCATCTCCCCCTTTAACTTACTGAATTTACAGCCCCTTTGATTTCCATTTTAACTCATCCTAACTCAATGGCTTAACTCACCATATTAATTGCCATTCATTTATTATACTTGAGTCAACCCAACCATTTAATTTAAATGCAACTCATTCCAATCCAACTCAACCTGATTTGACTCACAATTGAGCTCACTCAAGGGTCCACACGGTCAGCCATGGTCACAATGGTCAATCCGACCCATTGGGTCCCCATTTAGCCCATTGACCCAATTGGCGCCATAACCTAATTATGGGTGATTTAGCCATCTTAAGTGTGGTTTTCATGTGTGCATCTAGCATACCCATTTATACTCCACTTAATCTCAAATCAAATCAGCTTAACCCCATTAAATTTGGGCTCACCCAATGGTCTAATAAGTCCATTATGACCCATTGGGTCCAATTGGGTCCTTCGACCCAATTAACCATATTGACCCAAATTGATGTTCATTACCCATTCAATCAAATTTGACACTTATAATATGCTCATAGGGTCTTAATTTGAGCAATGGACCCCAACATTTCCTTATTTATAAACACATTTATTAAATTCACCAATCCAGTGACATTTTTGTAAATATTCCTATTGTTGAGAAATTGGGGTGTTACAATATAACCCTCTTTTTAAAATTTTCGTCCCGAAAATCGAAGTAGGGTTCCAAAATAAATTACATAAATAATTCAGGGTGAGATGTTCTCATCTCCGATTCAAATTCCCATGTGGCCTCTTCAACACCATGTCGGTCGCATACCACTTTTACAAACTGAATCGCTTTATTTCGTAACACCCTTTGCTCAGTCTCTAGTATTCTAACTGGTTTCTTGACGTATGTCACATCGCTTTGTACTTCTATGTCTTGCACATTCAATACATGGGACGGATGGGGATTGTATTTCCTTAGCATCGACACGTGAAACACATCGTGTAACGCTGCCAATTGTGAAGGAAGTGCTATCTGATAAGCCACATCCCCCACTCTTCTCATGATGGGAAACGGTCCCACAAATCTTGGTGACAATTTTCCCTTGTTCCCAAACCTCATGCGTCCTTTCCGTGGCGAAACCTTTAAGAATACCATGTCCCCCACTTCAAATTCCAGAAACCTTCTTCTTTTGTCAGCATAGCTCTTTTGCAGACTCTGTGCAGTCAATAAGTGCTGACGTATCAAGTGAATTTGTGCTGTAGTCTCCGCGACTACTTCAGGTCCAATCAATGCAGGCTCACCAGCCTCTGTCCAGCACATTGGGTGATCTACAAGGCCTACCGAATAAAGCCTTGAATGTGTAATGCCCCACCCTCTCCGAGAATCAAAGTCAATTTTTTTTTTAAAATAATAACAATATAATAACACCGGACGAGAGCGGGCGGCGTCACGACGCGAGCTAAGTCCGGACTACCCAAGTCCAACCCTTAACTGGCCACCCGTGTGTGCATGGACTAAACCCACGATAACAATCCACACATGGAACTAAACAAGTTAAGCGGAATAATAGTAGACAAATTGCGGAACTAGCTGATTGCTGAATTATACTGAGTAGATAGCAAGTACCAGTCTCAATATTAAATAACTTAATCCAAACATCCATTGTCAATACCATAAACAAACCATAGCAAAGTTTACTAGCTATTACATGTCCATAAAATATAACTCAAAAGACAGTAATATAAAACTCCCATATGTCATTCAAGCTCTAAAGCTTTGCTCCCCCCTAGTCATCAACCTTCCCTTACCCCTTCCTTGTTCTTGCATTATCCTCTAAGGATAGAATTAGGGCTTTAGATCAACGCGCCCAGTAAGTTTCCGATCAGGGCTACCACATGGTTAGCATATAAAACATGCATATATATATATATCATAGTACATGATTATCAATAAAAACATATGAAAACAATGCTATGTATGTAAGTGCAAATGTAATAAGTCTCACCCATTAACAGTATACATAGCCATCAAGTTCTTTCACAGTATTCTTTCATTGGGACTCACACGATAAGGTAATCCACAGTAATCCTCATTTCCTATGGAAAGACTCTCATCATTGAGTTGTTTCATAGTGTTCTTTCTTTGGGATTCACACGATAAAGTAATCCACAGTAATCCTCATATCCTGTGGAAAAAACTCTCATCATTGCATTGTTTCACAGTGTTCTTTCATTGGGACTCACACGATAAAGTAATCCACAGTAATCCTCATTTCCTGTGGAAAGACTCTCATCATTGAGTTGTTTCACAGTGTTCTTTCATTGGGACTCACACGATAAGGTAATCCATAGTAATCCTCATTTCCTGTGGAAAGACTCTCATCATTGAGTTATTTCACAGTGTTCTTTCATTGGGACTCTCAAGTCAAGGTAATCCATAATCATCACCCCATGCCATGCATAAGATATCAATGTATATGTATGTCATTTGTAAATGCATATCTCATCATTCAAAACCAATTTGAAACATAATATCAATAACAACATATCTCATAAAAACATGGTAAAACCAAATCATAATTGTGGTTACAAGTAGGTAGGAAACCTACTGAAGATTAGCTTCGGTGTTTGTTCTTTCTTAAAGCATCACTTGCTCACGACTTGCACGCCGTTCAACTTCCGCTTCCTTGTTATAAAATCAGGAAATCAATACTTAATCTACTTGATTTCTAATCAAGTTTAGGTCTCATATACTATCTTGTGGGGTTCGTATATCCAATCCTATGATCATTTCATCTTTGATCATTTCATCCATAATTACCATTATGCCATTTAGGCTAACCTTTTATTTAATTTTCTTAAAACCAATAACCATAACTAATCCACCTTAGTTTGGTCCTTTACATCATTCATACATACATATAAATTAACCACTAAGTCCATCCATCAATATTACCAACTACACACTAGGGTCACCAATGACCATTAGTGGGGTTCGGCCATACTTCATGGCCAAACCTCACCAATCTGATTTTGGTCCTACGTTCCATCATTATCATGGTTGATCAAATTAATATTAGATCCATAACTAAGCATAGGTGTTTCTTAGAACAAAAGCATAAAACAAACCTTAGCTTCCATCATTATTTTCATCCAAATCTCCCATCAAAACAGTCCATGGGGTTCGGCCATACACATGGCCGAACCCTTATGGTTCTTTTGCTCACTGATTCCATTATTTATATGCCAATTGGACTCTACCCTTTAGCCATGTTAACCACATGGTTCAGACATCCAATGGCCAACCCAAAACAGCAAACTTATATTCATTTAATTCCCATAAAAACACAATAATCTTGTATGGTTTTTATCTCTCGAAACCATCAAAATCACCATACAATAATCATATGATTTCATGGGGTTCGGCCATACTCATTGGCCGAACCCTATGGTCTTTGATTTGAACCTCTTAAACATTTATCTTATGTCTAATTTAATCATCCAAAACAGTACATCATTTGCATGGTTTTAACTTACAAAAACCATCTACATAACCATAACATTTCATGGGGTTCGGCCACCTTGGCCCATATTTTCTAACTTTTAAATCTCATCATACAATTTTTAAACCAATGATTAATTTGGCCATACATATATTTTGAGTCTCCTTAAATCATGTACAAATCTCCATGATTTTTGTATGGTTTTTAGCCTTCAAAAACCATCAAACCAACCAAATAATCTCATGGGGTTCGGCCATCCAAAGTGGCCGAACCCTATGGTCCATTTCCAACCTTTTTAGACACCATCTTCCTTTTAGACACCATCTTCCATGGTTTAGACCTTTGACAAATTCGGACATAAATGGCCAAATTATATCATTCAGATCCATGACTTAAAACCCTTTACTTAAACAAAGTTCTATGGAATGCTTACCAATCCTTTTAGCTCTCTTCTTGCCTTTTGCTCCTTGCCTTCTTCCCTCTTGCTTCCTTCCTTCTTTCTTCCTCAATCTCAGCTGATTAGAAGCATGAACCAATGGTGAAATCACCAAGGTAAAATTCGGCCAAGAGAGTGTGTTCTTGAGAGAGGGAGAGAGAGATGAGAATTCCAAGGATTTTGGCAATGTAAATTCGGCCAAGTGATGGTGTTTTTCCTTTTGTTAAACAGCCCCTCTTCTTCTCATAAATCCTCATTAATACTTGACCAAACCAAGGAGGCATTTGGTGCCAACCAAAGCACCCCTTGGCACCAACCAATGCATCCATTGGTACTCCCAACGTTGGAGACCTTGGGTTTCCATATGAGATGGAAACCCCTCCATATTCCATTGGTTTTCATTCACCAAAAGTTAATTCTAACCCACCAACGTGTGGGACTTGTTTACTTGATGATGTATGAGATCAAGACACCCCCTCAAATTCCATTTGACTCACTTGAACTCAAGGTCCTTTTGATTTCATCTCAACTCACCCAACTCACCATTCTTAATGCATTTCATTTAATGCACTTGAGTCAACTCATTATTTGATTTTATTCCAACTCACTTCAGTCACACTCAAACTGATTTAACCCATTTAGCTCCTTAACCTGTTTTGACAACATGACCCATTTATGGGCTGATTTAACCAATTGTATGTGGTTTTCCCATGTACCTCAAGCCTACCCATTTTTGTTCCACTTGATTTCCAATCAATCCAGCTTAACCCCATTAAATTTGGGCTCACCCAGTGGTCTAATTGTAACGCCTCGCCCTCTCCGAGAATTTCAGAGTCTAATTTTTTTTTTTTTAAAGTAATAATAAAACATCGAAAGAGAGCGAGCGGCATCACGACGCGAGTTAAGTTCAGACTACCCAAGTCTGAACCTTAACTGGCCACCCATGTGTACACACATGGAACTAACATCAACTTGCGGAATAGTATAAGTTAACTGCGGAATAATATGTAAAGATAGCCAGTACCAGTCTCAACTAATAATTACATAAATCAACCATACATTGTCAATATCCTAAACAAACCATAGCAAGTAACTACTTTATTACATGTCCAACAAAAGTATTCAAATGACAGTAATATAAAGTAATCCAATCCATCATTCAAGTGCTTAGGCTTGGCTCCCCTCCCGGTCATCGACCTTCTTTTTCCCTTTACTTGTACCTGCAATCTCCTCTGAGGATAGAATTAGGGCGTTAGATCAACGCGCCCAGTAGGTTCCTGAATCAGGGATACCACATGTTAGCATATAAAACATGCATATACATATCATAATACATGATCATCAAAACAGGTAAAACAATGCTATGAAGTATGCACATGCAATGAGCATCCCCCATCATGTACATTCATAGCCATCACTTGACATGCCTTGCACAGTCAAGGTAAATTACAACACACTTTCATCACTTCATCATTGACTGATTCATATCACGTATGAGTCCTCCTGGCGGGACTCTCATCGCCTAAGGAGACCAATGTGACTATGATCATCATGTTACTCCTCCTGGCGTGACTTGCACCACCGAGGCAGGACGTAACCCATAAATTGCAACACTGTAGAACCTCATTCATAATCCCATGTCTATGCATGAGATGCCAATGCCTGTATGCCATTTGTTAATGCATAATATATCATTTGAAACACATAAAATAAAACAAGAGTATCATAAGAAAACTGGGGTAAAACCGTGGTTACAAGTAGGTAGGAAACCTACTGAAGAATCACTTCAGCGTCCATTTTTTCTTAGGCTTTATCCGGTCACCGCTCGCAATCGTGCACCGTCACAGAGATCCGTCACCTTATTCACATAAATCATGGATCAACTTTAATCCCTTACTTTATTTGATTCCCTTTTTTTGAGTCCAAGTCCACAAATACCAACTCATGGTTGTGACCCTTATTTCCAAACATGCCATTGCTACCAATACCTTGATTAAACTCTACAACCTTAACCGCAACCTTAAACATGGTTCAGTCATGTTTTGGACGACCAAAACAGCAAACATAATTCCATCTTTAATCACATACACATCCATAAAATGACCCATGAAAACAGTCCATGAGGTTCGGCCATACTCATGGCCGAACCCTTATGGTTCTTTGTTCAATAATGTCCTTTATTTAAATACTAATTGGCTCTACCCCTTAGCCATGTTAAACCCATAGTTTAGCCATCCTACGGCCAACCCAAAATCAGTCACCATAACACATAAAAATCTCCACCATTTGATATGGTTTTATCTCTCCAAAACCATACCAACTTATCAACCAATTTTATGGGGTTCTGCCATCCAATGTGGCTGAACCCTATACCCATGTTTTGGACCCTTTTTCACTTACATTTCATGTCCATTAAATCATGTAAGAATCAGCATAATATTATCGGATTTTACCTTTCAAAAACCATACAAAAACAGTCCATAAAAAGTCTATGGTTTACATGTTTTCCAACATGAAAACCAACATTCTTTTACATGGCGTTCGGCCCTCCATGGTGGCCGAACCCAATGGTTATGTTTACTGTCTTTAAACCTCAGATAATCATGTAATAACAGTATATTAAAATCAGGTTTTACCTTTCAAACAAACATCCAAAAATTAGCCCAATTTCATAGGGTTCGGCCATGCTCATTGGCCGAACACCATGACCTTTGGTTTTGAACATTTAACCCTTTATCTTAGGTCTGAAACCAACACCCAAATCCATGTTTTAACCTCCTTAAAACATGCATTTCAAATCCAACAATAACATCTAATATCAGTCCCAAATCATATGGTTTTAATTTCCAAAAACTATAAAAAACAACCACTTGTTTCCATGGGGTTCGGCCATGCTAAGTGGCCGAACCCAATGGTCCATTTCCATCTTTTAATCCACTGATTTTAGACCATATAAACTTCAGTCCCTATGTCATTCAGATCCATGTTTTTAACCATTCTAAAACATGTAACCAGCGTTATTGAGGCCAGCTTCTATTCACCTAGCAGTTGGTTGCGAGTCCAGGGAATTGCCTGAGAAATCAATGGAGTCTTGTACGTTCGGAGCTCTGCTTGATTCTCATCAGCAAGTGTGTTTGTTTTCATAAGCCTCAAGTGCAGGCTATCTGCAATTTTCTCCAAGCATCACCGTTGCTGAGTTGCAGATCAGCCAGAGTCAAAATTGGACGGTGGTTCTGTAGCCCTGTTGAATTCAGCCTTGTCGAAACTTGATCTACACACCTCCTTGGGGAAGCCAGGCTTCCTTGAAAGGAAGCCCACCTTGCAGGCGAAAACCACCAGCTGACTGTTGCTGCCTGGCAAAACAGTCTGGGATTGTTTTAAACCAAGTCATTTGTTGGTCGTTCTGCCGTGTCAAGCAGATCGGGCCCATTAGTTCGTAAGAGGGCTACAATATTTATTGGTTTTCTCAGCAGGTCTATTTGCTTATGTCAGAATCTGCTCGGGTAAAAAAAAAATGGTGGACTCGAGATCTCGGACTCACGAATATCGCTCGATATTATCTCTGAATCTGATTCAGATATAGCCATTGATTATTTGACTGGATAATCTTGAAACTTAATTTTTTTTGGACCATTTCTCGATTTAAATGCTTGTTTTTGGAGTTCAGTTGATGGCACCGAATACATGTAAATATTTTTTTAGCCATATCCAAAAAAATGAACTGCAAAAACTCATTGAAAACTCCATCAAAATGGATCGTACATACTGTAGCCCTGGTCTTCATTTCAGAGAAATTATTCATTATAAACTATTTATATGGTAAATTTTCAATCAGAACTCTTGATTACAATAAATTAAAAAAAATTACTTTTAAAGTTGACTAATGTCTTCATTCAAAAGATTCTTTTTCAGTACCGATCTTTGTTGACTGGGCCCAATATCCAATTCTTTCAGTCCAATCGCAGTATGTCCTTTTTTCATCAATAATTTCTTGACAGGTGGAGTGGGTCCTGTTTGCAATGACTGACTGCTTTTCAAGACTTACACCGATGGTGAAGGTTTTGCATTATTAAACCTGATTCCTTCCATCTATCCTCTATTGTGCGACTGCGTTACTGAGTCTATGAAATTTTGCAAGTGCAACTGCAACTGAGTTAGCTTGCCTTCATCTTGTGCGACTGACTTACTGAGTCTATGAAATTTTGCAAGTACAACTGCAACTGAGTTAGCTTGCCTTCAGCACGCTACTCTATGAAAATAAACTTTGAATTCCTTCTTGTCTCAACTTTCTTTCTCTCTCATTCTTAACTGTTTAAATCTTGATTTTGATTTTTGAATGTTGATTGCAAGAACCCTTCTTTTGAAAATTCAGATTATTTGCTTATTCAGAATAAATATTGGATTTTACTCTCCAAGGCTGCTCTCTCTCTCTCTCTCAGTATTTTACCTAAATCAGTATTCTTTTTAATACTATGGGCTGCTTTTTATTACTTCATTTTTGCTTAGGATTATCAAAGATTGCATTCATGGTCTAAAATCTATAAGTCGACATGTCAATTGTGATTCGATTTTGAAAAACTGTGTGGTATGGAGGAAAAAACAAACTCTATAATGTTAAAAGAATACCCTTTAATATACTCTTGAGTGGATCTGTATGATCTTTCTTTCTTTTTTTAAATAAATTTTTGTATACAACTAAATTAAAGATATTTCATTTGGTGAATGGGTCAAGAGAAAAATCTTTATATCCGTTTGAACTTTGTAATTCATATTTGAACTCAATAGAGAAAAGGTGTTGGTTGCAAGGCTATGAAGGTGTGATTGCAAGCAGGGTGACAAACATCACTGATATTTTCATTTTTATCATAAAAATATCAGTAAAATATTCTCACTTTAAAAATGCATTTTTATTGCAGCACCATGAAAAATGAGAATTTACTGTTAAAAATGTATTTTTAATGCAAAAATGATAAAATTGCATTAAAAATGTAATTTTGAAATATAAGCTAAAATATTGAATAAGTTAAATTATAGTTTTTTTTTTAACGTTACATAAATTAGAGTTTTGGTTAAATTATTTTAAACTTTCAGTTTAAATTCAACTCATTTATTAAACAATTTCAAATTATTATACGTCTAATTTTAGTTATTCTAAAAAAATTAAATTCTAATTTCTTAAGATAATATTAAATTAGTTAAATTAGTTAGTCGGGGTAAGAAAATGTGGTTCTACTCCGACAAAAATATAAAAGGAAATTATTTATATATAATTTTATTTTTTTCTTGAAAAATACAATTAAAATTTCAGTCATAAACAGTAGATATGTCAAAAATTCCATAATGGAAGTGTATATGTATAATATATATTCAAGCTAAAAAATTAGGCGACCAAATATTTGGCTGAACTATTATATAAATTTAATATATTTGTATGTTTTATATAAATTGTATAACGTATTTTAAATTAATAGAAAGACTTAAAAGCTGCATGTTTAATTTTTTGATAATTTTTTTAGAAGAAACTAACTTTAGAAAATTATTTTAAAATACTTTTTATTTGTAATTTTCTTTAATTCAGGAAAAAAAAAGATTAATAAAATATTTATAAATCTTTCACCTTTTTATCTTTTTCTGATTCTTTTATGTTTAGACATATATCAATTATTTTATAAAATATTTAAGTATATATTTATATAAGATAAAAAATAAAGAATATGTATATTATATATTATATAATATAAAGTATGTACTTCATTTATTCATGTCAAATATGTATTATATATAATTAGAGTATCTTTAATTATATAATATGAAGTAGTTTAATAATTTGTAAATTATATCATACAAGTATAATTTAATGAAAGTACTTTTAGTAAACTCAAGTTGAATTAAATTTTCTTGGTGGCTGGATGACTTTGATATAATACTTAACGATGAACTCATGTTGAATTGTATGAATTTTTTTTTAAACTTAAGAAATAATAGATGAGAATTATCTATTTATTAAATTTATTTTATTATTTTTAAATATTTA
Source organism: Chimonanthus praecox (assembly GCA_022113865.1). Classification (NCBI taxonomy): domain Eukaryota; kingdom Viridiplantae; phylum Streptophyta; class Magnoliopsida; order Laurales; family Calycanthaceae; genus Chimonanthus; species Chimonanthus praecox. The sequence goes on along the minus strand of CM039095.1, from coordinate 16,776,221 downwards.
TATTTTTTACAAGATTTTTCTGTTAAATTTTTAATAAAAATTTAAAAATATTTCATTATTAACGATTGCCGATTCTCCAATGTTAGGTCGAGAAATGGGTCTTAAGGCGGCGGTTGAATGAGAGGTCTATTTCTCAACGTCTCTAACATGTTTTTTCATTACCTGTGGGGTGGGCCCAATAATTGTTTCTTTCCATCCGATGCAGTTGTCTTTTCTTATCAATAATGGAATGGGTCAATTATGAAAAAAAAAAATTAGATTTAATTAATATTTTTATTCAAAAAATTATTTTTCAGTACTTGATCTTTGTGGGGGTAAGCCCAATATTGAATGTCTTTCCTTCCAAGTTACAGTTGTCAATTTCTTCACAGGTGACGTAGGCCAATTATCAAAGTCATTCCTTTCTTTTCTCCATAAATCTTCTTTTTCATTCAGTTGTCTTTTCTTATCAATACTGGAGTGGGCCAATTATGAAATTTTAATTTTAGATTTAATTAATATTTTTCATTCAAAAAATTATTTTTCCGTACTTGATCTCTGTGGGGATAGGCTCAATAATGAATGTCTTTCCTTCCAAAGTTGCAGTTGTCAATTTCTTCACAGATGAAGTGGGTCAATTATCGAAGTCTTTCCTTCCTTCTCTCCATGTATCTTTTCATGTCTTACACCTCCACTGATGGTTTTGCATTACAAGAGCTGATTCCTTCCTTCTATTCTCCTTCCATTACTGTGTGACCGAGTTAGTGAGTCTACGAAATTTGCAAGTAAATTCTTATTTTTAATCTAATTTCATAAGTACTGATTATAAGATCTATTAATCATGTTAAATAAATTATTTTGTTACATCTAATTAACTTTTAGAGTTTATTTTAGAAGAGTTTCCATAGCTTTGATATTAATCCATAAAATGTATTAATTTTATTTCAAAAGTTTTCACTTTAATATTTGCCCATCAAATATTCTATATCAGATGATTATGGTCTTCTTTAAAATAATTTTTTTATACAACTAAATTAAAAATATTTCATTTGACAAGATTAATAGGTCTCATAATTCATGCCATACGTCGATATTTAAAAGAAAAACTATTTACCCATTTCAACTTTGTGCTGCAAATTTAAATTGAATACGAGCAAATATAGTAGTTTCAAGGCTGCAATCAATCAAGTTAGTCCAGAAACAGGTTGAATAGAGTTATATTATTTAATTTTCAATCTAAAGGATGCAATTGGATGAGAGGTTTATTCATTAAATACGAGAAAAGTTCATGTTTTCTAGTACTTGGTCTTTGTCGTGTGCGCCCAATATTCAATTCTTACCGTCCACTTGCAATTTGTCTTTTTTTGTTTTTACTAATAATTTCTTCACAGGTGGAGTGGAGTGGGTCCAATTAGCAATGACTTTACATCCTTTTCTCCATCACAATGTTATTAGAATCAGATCGTGAAGAGAACTGTGTTGATAGAAGGTGGGATTAAATAAAATTAAATCAAGTTCAACAGTAGTTAAATTTGATTAAACTCGTAACCTGAATATTATATTATAAATAATATTAAATTATCTTTGATGTCTCCATAAGTTGTGAAGGTATTTTTATTTTCTATTGAGACTTGAAAAATAACTTTTTGTGAAGAATTTTATGGAACATAAAGCATGCACTAAAAAATATATTTTAAAATATCTCTTTTACTTTGCTATGGTAATGAATAATAATATTTTTATTATAAGTTATTATAATCGGATTATATATTGAATCATTTTTTAGGAAGGTTAGGTTAAATAAAGTTCAACCAGATGCAATCGTGATTAAATCCGATCAAACTCATATCATTAATATAATAATATAAATAATATTAAAGTATTAACTAAACTTTAATAGATAGAATGAAATAAAATTTTAAGAAAAAGTATTTTTAAAAAAATTAAAAAGATGTTGAGCTTTTTGAGAATTTTTTTTTATTTCATAAATTTTTTGAAATGGTTTTTTATAAGTAGTTCACCATTTTTTGAAGAAGATCATAACTATAATTATTAACAAGGTTACCTTTAAAAAAGAGTATTAATATTAAATCTTAACCTAAAAAATGTCAATGGATGTTTTTTTTCTTTCTAAAAATTTTCTTATATTTATTGGCTACTAATCTATTAATGAAAAGTTTGTTTGATCTTCTAAATTCTTTTCTATTTTTTACATTGTGTTTGGATTAGGACTTTTATTTCTAAATTATTTTTTACCAATAATTTTTTCACCAGGTGGTGTTGGCCCATTATTCAACTCTTACCGTCCACACCCAGTTTGTCTTTTTTATCAATAATTTCTTCACATGTGGAGTGGGTCCAATTAGAAACGACTTGACTTCCTTTTCTTTATAACACTTCTTTTCATGTCTTCCACCTTCCACCGATAGTGAAGGTTTTACATTGTAATAGCTGATCCTTTCCTTTCCATCTATTCTGCAGCTGAGTTGGTGAGCCTGAAATTTGTAAGTGCAAGTGCGACTGAGTTAGCTTGATTTCAGCACTCTACTCTATTAAGGTGAAAATACACTTTGAATTCCTTCTTATCACAGCTTTCTTTCTCTCTTTCTTGCTTGTGTATATGTTGATTTTGATATTTGAATGTTAATTGCAAGAGCCCTTCTTCTGAAAATTTAGATTGTTTGCTTATCCTAAGTATCTATTAGTACAACTCTCTCTCTCTATTTTACTGTTTTACCTCAATCAGTATTCTTTTTAATATTATAGGCTTCTTTTTATTACTTCATTTTTGCTTAAGATTATCAAAGATTGCATTGATGGTTTAATATCAAGACAATAACAAAATAGCATGAGAGTGATATTTTGGAAATATCAATTGAAACATTGGGCATGCATCAACTCATTTTGCTTAGGGCTAATTTGTTGGGGCACATGTGAACGAGTTCCATGTTGAAAGTATAGAAAGAGATTTAGGAGTTTATAAATTTGTCAGTCTAATCTTTTGGGTCAGAAGTTCAGATCCTAACACAATTTGGGCCCAAAATAAATTTTAAGACTTTTAAACCTACTTTCTCTTACCCACTTCCTTCTTCTCCATCATTTCTATTAACTTACCCTCTTGGTGATAATCTAGATATTTTTCTAAAGCCATATTTGACATTTTTTATTCTAAATAATCTCTATCTTGAGTTTTTTTTTTCTTGCAAAAATATTGGAAAAAATCTTTAAGATGTGATATTAAGATTTAGACAAGTTGGTGATGTTTGTTTATTTTTCTAATATTTTCAAGAATTTCATCTAGGGTACTTTTGGAATTTGTTAAATACCAAGAGAAGATAAGGCTTTGTATGCACTTAGATCTAATTATTTGAGGTTTTTAGAGATTAAGGCATGGATGATTTATTTTGTTAATCTTTTATTTTTTGGAATTTAGAAGTAAGATAATTTTCATTTTATATCCTTTTGTAAAAATAACTAAATTAAAGCATGTTGGATGTCTTGAAAATTTAATGAAGCTGTGATATAATTCATATAATGTGGATAGTGTTTGATTCATTTACATAATTTTGAAATTTCTTTTACATTTTTTGCATACCTTTTTTCATATGGATATCATTGACTTCGGCATTTTGAATTAAAATTATGGAAAATAGGTTTTTCTTTTTTTCCTACTTTTCTATTTTTCAATTTTTTTTACTAATTGCAATAAGAAAATTTGAGGGTGATATGATCTTATAGAAAATTAACTATAAGAAATGTTTTTAAGTATTATTTTAAAGCTTTTCAGTAATAGTACGTTGAGATAAGTTTTAAAAAAACGTTTTAAAACTCCATCTCAGTAGACAATTTACCCCAGTGTTTTCGGCACAACCTAGGGATACCCTTATTTGTGAAACATTCTGTTTTAATCATTTGGGAGTGTCAAAAGACCTTTAAGTGTTAAAGTATTTTTATCATATTATCGTAATTAGTCCGGATATTCAATTTGAGAAATTTTGAAAATATACAGTGATTAAAAAATAACTTTAAAGTTTTAAAAGGAAATATAAAACTTTAACGTTATTTTTTAAGCACTGTGTATTTTCAAAATTTCTCAAATTGAATATCCGGACTAATTATGATAACATGATAAAAATACTTTAAGACTTCAAGGTCTTTTGACACTTCCAAATGTGTTTTCGGCACAGCCTAGGGATACTCTTATTTGTGAAACACTCTGTTTTAATCATTTGGGAGTGTCAAAAGACCTTGAAGTCTTAAACTATTTTATCAGGTTATCGTAATTATTCTGGAGATTTAATTTGAGAAATTTTGAAAATACACAGTGATTAAAAAATAACTTTAAAGTTTTAAAAGAAATTTTTTTTTATTTAAATAATGTAGTTACTGTAGCACACTTTTTAAGTAATCAATCGATCGGTTGATCGATCGATTTCTTCAGGAAATTGTTTCGCTCTTATTGACAACCGATCGATTTCTTCAGGGAATTGTTTCGCTCGTATTGAATCAATTGCACGATCGATCGATCAATCTTTTCAGGAAACTATTTCGCTCATATTCACGTGAATCGTGAATCAATCGCACGATCGATCGATCGAAGCAAAATGCGCTGCGGAATCGATCGTACGATTTCACGCGGAGAGGGCAGAATGGTAATTTCCACTTAATTTTCGAAAATCGGTGTCTACTGGCAGAAATCCGCGGTGTCTATATGCCCAGCCTAAACTTTGACCTTTATCAGTTGTGGGTTGGTTATCTTTTAAGGCTGCGTTTGGATGGGGGTAAGAGGGGGTAACCCCCCGTTACCCCCGTTTGGTAACAATGAGAGAAGGGTAAAAATTCAAACTTTTACCCCTCTTGTCTCCCTTTTGAATACCCCCACAGGACAAGGGGTATTTAAGAATGAATACCCCTCTTTACCCTCCCTTTTGCTCATAAGATTTTTTTTTTACATTTTATTTATTTATTTATTTTGGTAAGTACTTGGCTTTTATTTTTTTTTTAAAAGCACTCCATTATTTTCATTTGATAAATTTCATATCACCAAAAAATAAATTATATTTTTTTATGAAGAGATATGAACAATTTTTTTATTCATTTATTAAAATTTAAAATAATAATAGTGATTTTTTATTTAATTTTTATTTTTTAAGAAAACATTTCCCCTATTTATCCCCCATTATATAATTTTTCGCAACGTATTTGACAAAATGTTCTATTTTTAAGGGGTGATTCTGTCAAAATTTCAATAGGGACTCAAGACTTTGAAAATTTTAAGATTCATGATAATCTCTTTCAGGGTAATTAATAATTTATTCTGTTAGAAGATTATTTTAAAAATGTGTCAACATTTTCAACGTGATGCATTTGGGTGATGGGTAAATTTTTACAGAGGTTACCCTTGAGTAGGGGTAAACTGACATATTAACAATTTTATGAGAATTAATAATTTTATTAAATCTATATAATATAAAAAAAAATTTCTACAACATTTTCAACATGATGCATTTGGATGAGGGGTAAATTTTTACACGGGTTACCCTTGAGTAAGGGTAAACTGACATATTAACAATTTTATGAGAATTATTAATTTTATTAAAACTATATAATATAAAAATAAATTTTCTGCAATATTTTCAACGTGATGAATTTTAGTGAGGGGTAAATTTTTATAGGGGTTATCCTTGAGTAAGGGTAATTGTATGTAGGTGTAAACTGACATATTTACAATTTTATGAGAATTAATAATTTTATTAAATCTATATAATATAAAAATAAAATTTCTACAACATTTTCAACGTGATGCATTTGGGTGAGGGGTAAATTTTTACAGGGGTTACCCTTGAACAGGGGTAATTGTAAGTAGGGGTAAACTGACATATTAACAATTTTATGAGAATTAATAATTTTATTAAATCTATATAATATAAAAATAAAATTTCTGCAATATTTTCAATGTGATGCACTTGGGTGAGGGGTAAATTTTTACAGGGGTTACCCTTGAGCAGGGGTAATTGTAAGTAGGGGTAAACTGACATATTAACAATTTTATGAGAATTAATAATTTTATTAAATCTATGTAATATAAAAATAAAATTTCTACAACATTTTCAACGTGATGCATTTTAATGAGAGGTAATTTTTTATAAGGGTTACCCTTGAGTAGGGTAATTGTACGTAGGGGTAAACTGACATATTAATAATTTTATGAGAATTTATAATTTTATTAAATCTATATAATATAAAAATAAAATTTCTGAAACATTTTCAATGTGATGCATTTGGGTGAGGGGTAAATATTTACAGGGGTTACCCTTGAGTAGGGGTAATTGTAAGTAGGGGTAAACTGACATATTAAGAATTTTATAAGAATTAATAATTTTATTAAAACTATATAATATAAAAATAAATTTTCTGCAATATTTTCAACGTGATGAATTTTAGTGAGGGGTAAATTTTTAAAGGGGTTATCCTTGAGTAGGAGTAATTGTACGTAGGGGTAAACTGACATATTTACAATTTTATGAGAATTAATAATTTTATTAAGTATATATAATATAAAAATAAAATTTCAACAAAATTTTCAACGTAATGCATTTGGGTGAGGGGTAAATTTTTATAGAGGTTACCCTTGAGCAGGGGTAATTGTAAGTAGGGGTAAACTGAAATATTAACAATTTTGTGAGAATTAATAATTTTATTAAATCTATATAATATAAAAGTAAAATTTCTGCAACATTTTCAACGTGATGCATTTGGGTGCGGGGTAAATATTTACAGGGGTTACCCTTGAGTAGGGGTAAACTGACATATTAAGAATTTTATGAGAATTAATAATTTTATTAAAACTATATAATATAAAAATAAATTTTCTACAATATTTTCAACGTAATGAATTTTATTGAGGGGTAAATTTTTAAAGGGGTTATCCTTGAGTAGGGGTAATTGTACGTAGGGGAAAACTGACATATTTATAATTTTATGAAAATTAATAATTTTATTAAATCTATATAATATAAAAATAAAATTTCTGCAACATTTTCAACGTGATGCATTTGGATGAGGGGTAAATTTTTACATGGGTTACCCTTGAGCAGGGATAATTGTAAGTAGGGGTAAACTGACATATTAACAATTTTATAAGAATTAATAATTTTATTAAATCTATATAATATAAAAATAAATTTTCTGCAACATTTTCAACGTGATAAATTTGGGTGAGGGGTAAATTTTTACAGGGGTTACCCTTGAGCAGGGGTAATTGTAAGTAGGGGTAAACTGACATATTAACAATTTTATGAGAATTAATAATTTTATTAAATCTATATAATATAAAAATAAAATTTCTACGACATTTTCAATGTGATGCATTTGGGTGAGGGGTAAATTTTTACAGGGGTTACCCTTGAGCAGGGGTAATTGTAAGTAAAGGTAAACTGACATATTAACAATTTTATGAGAATTAATAATTTTATTAAATCTATATAATATAAAAAATTTGACATTTTCAATGTGATGCATTTTGGTGAGAGGTAAATATTTACAGGAGTTACCCTTGAGTAGGGGTAAATTGACAAATTAACAATTTTATGAGAATTAATATTTTTATTAAATTCATATAATATAAAAAATAATAATTTTAATTTTTATAAAGAGATATGTTGATATTTTTTATTTATTTATTGAGATTTAAAATAGTAAGATAAAAAAATATTTATTTATTTTTTTAATATTGGAATGTAAGTGTTTATTTTAAATTATAATTATGAAAAATAATTTATAAAATTTAGATAATATTATTATAAGTTATATTATTAGAATTTACTTCATAAATATTATTTAATAATTATATTTTATAAAAAAAAATATTAATATATCATGTTACCTTGTTTATAGTTACCAAATAAGATTTTTTACCTTTATGGTAAGGTTTTACTTTACCACTGCAATTATCAAAGAAGATAAAGATAATCTCAGTTCAAGAGTCATCCCTCCTCAAGAGTTATCCTTAAATTAGAGATAATCTCTACTTAGAGATAACTTTATAAAAATTACCCCTCATACAAATGCAGCCTAAATCTTTAGTTTAACTTCTAAGAAATCTCAATGGTCCATGGTCAATCGACCATGGGTTTACTCATTTCACATGCTTGGATTCTGGGATTTAAAGTTATTTATTTATCTATTTTTTTTCTTATTTTAAAAGACTACGAGCAAAGAACGAAATTTTCTTGTAGATGAAAAAGCTATCTTTCATCTACTTAGAATTTGTAAGTTTATCTTTTAACTGTAAGTTTCATCTATTTATTTTTTGAATTTAGGTCCAAATATATCTTAAGATTGGGTAGCGATCCTCTTACATATATTTTGTGTAACCAGATATACGATTTAAGATATTGCTCATTTTACCCTCACACTGTGGTATAAATCAACTCACTAATCGGCTCACCGGATCATTGACCCTTCCACTGCAATATAAATCGGCTCACTGACCTTTCCACTACAGTATAAATCGACTCACTAACTGATTGATAGGATCACTAACTGGCTCACTGAAATTTATCTAAGTGAGATTATTTTTACATATTGAACAACAAATCGGATCATTAAAATCAAGTCACTGAATTTTTTTTAAATGCTTTCACAATTGAAGGGTAAAATGAATAATACTCTAAATCTCGTGTCTCATTACACAAAATATCTTTGATCTTTATTTCAAAAAAATTATTCATTATAAATTATTTATATGGTAAATTTTCAGTCAGAACACTTGATTAAAATAAATTATAAAATTTATTTTTAAAGTTAACTAATATTTTTTTCAAAAGATTCTTTGTCAGTACTCGGTCTTTGTGCGGGTGGACCCAATATTAATGCCTTTCAGTCCGGTTTAAGTTTTCTTTCTGATAAAAAAATTCTTTTATTTTCTCCATGACACTTCTTTTCATGTCAGTGAAAGGTTTGTACGACTGAGGTAGTGAGCCGTATGAAATTTGAAAGTGCCATGGGATTGTATTAATTAAGAGATTATTAATTTAAAAATTTTAGTAACTTAAACACTTGTCATCAATGATTCAATAAAAGAACTTTAAAATGTGTTTTTCACATTGGCATGGTAATGCATAATGATATTTTCTCATAACTAAACACTTTTGGCAATTTTGTTTGTTATTTGGAAAAATAAATTTATAATTTTTTGATGGGAAAATTTTCATGAGAAAGTAATTCATAGAAATTTGCTTTCTTATCTAAAATTTTCTTATATTTATTGTCTACTAATTTACAATGGAAAGCTTGTTTAATTATAGGTTGAATTAGGATTGTAACTATAAACTAATAATTTAATATTTAGACTCAACCTAAAATCTTATCAAATCAAGTAAGTCAATTGAGTTTTTGTACTCCACTCAAAAAACTCAATCAAGCTCATTGAATTGTTTGACTCAAAATCTCATGATGTGATATCAAATTAGACCGTCTCATCTCATTTTTTTTTTTTTTTTGAGTTTTTAAATTATGGCTGACACTCAAACAACTTCAAAAAATTCAACTAAAGTGAAAATAAACTTTGAATTCCTTCTTATCACAACTTTACTTGTTTATATCTTGATTTTGATTTTTGAATGTTGACTGCAGGAACCCTTCTTCTGAAAATTCAGATTGTTTGCTTATTCAGAATAAATATTGGATTTTACTCTCCAAGTCTAAGCTTTCTCCTGTCTCATATTTTCTTTATATCGGTTGGTACAACTACTCTCTCTCTCAGTATTTTACTTAAATCAGTATTCTTTTTAACACTATGGGCTGCTTTTTATTGTCTGTCTGTGATCCATACTCATTGAAAACTCCATCAAAATGGATTGTACATACTGTAGCCGTTGTCTTTATTTCATATTTTCAGAGAAATTATTCATTATAAATTTATTTACATGATAAATTCTTGATTACAATAAATTATGAAATTTTATTTTAAAGTTAACTGATGTTTTCATTCAAAAGATTCTTTTTCAGTACTGATATTTTTCTCTCCACCCAATTCTTTTATTTTTAATTTTTTCAAAAAAATTACAGAAAATGAAAAAAATTATGGACGATATGTTCTTTTTTTCATTAAATATTGCTCAGTTACATGTGCAAATATTATTTCTAAGTTATGATCTTAAGATTTTCAAATGTTTAAAAAAAAATGTTGAAAAATTACAAAAAGTTATAGAAAAAATTTTGAGCGATCATTAAATAAATCTTGATTATTTATATATTAAATGTTTATGATTTGTTTTCATGTTAGTAAAGAAAAAATAAAAAATTATTAGAAATAACTATTATTAAAAATAATTATAGATTTCCATTGACAGTTCTTACCAATATGGAGTGATGATGATTTGAGATTAACATTGGTTGAAATCGTGTAAACAAAGGAGGATTTGAGCAGTTATTTTGATTTGTTTACAAAAAGGAAATAATTCAACAATCTTACCATATGTAATTTATTGTTGTTTTTGTCATAAAGGTGAATTTTTTTTTTTTTTCTAATTTACAGATGTAAAATCGCAGGATAAATCTACCACTTCAAGAAGAAATCACTTGAACCAAACGCATGTGAATACACTTTACTGTTTTCCTTACTATATAAACACCAACCTTATCTTATGTACACTTTCTAATTAAATTGTGTCAGAAAGTATGGAAATGCGTGTGTAATTTATCACCTGCAATTGGAAGAAATCAAGGAATAACTGTTAGTTCAAAGGAGAATTGCACCAAGTGATGAGCAATGCTCACCATTACCATTTTTGGCAAATAAAAAATATGAGGTGATATTATTGATTTTTTATTAAAAAAATAAAATATCGGCCGATTTTATTTATTTAATATTTTTTTGTAAATTAAAAATCTAAATAATAGCTGATTTTATTGCATTTTATTTTTAAATTTAAAAAATCAAATATCGGCCCTTAAAAAACCAATATATAGTTGCCAATATATTTATTTATGATTAGAAACAAATATCTTTACCATTAGACTATAATAACTTTCATGTCTTATTAAACTATAAAATAATATATAAAAGAGAAAAAAATATATGCTACTTGTCAGATATATGGGCTAGCAATCCAATTTGTGCACTAGTTTTAAATAGCACACAACTTATGCATAAGCTTTTTAGTCTAAAAAAAGTTTGATTGGACAAACAGACATTTTGAAGGTACTCTTAACGTAAAATTGCATATTTTGAGATTATGGTCTTCTTTTAAAAATAATTTTTTGTGTACAACTAACCCTAAAAATATTTCAATTGATGCCATATGTCGATATTTAAAAGAAAATTTATTTATCCGTTTGAACTTTGTAATACATATGAGTATTAAAAGGTATTAGTTTCTCTAACATGCTTTTGCAGTACTGGGTCTCTATGGAGTGGGCCCAATAATGTGCCAGGTTTAGGATTTGATTGAGCTTAGGTTTCGATTGCAATTAAAGAAATTATTTTATAAAGTAATATATATAAAATATGATAAATTTGCAGTCAGAACATTTGATTAAAGAAAATTATGAAATTTTCTTTTTAGATTTAATTAATATTTTTCATTCAAAAAATTATTTTTCAGTACTTGGCCTTTGTGGGGTAGGAAATTCTTCTTGGAGAGTTAGGAGAAACAATGATTTCCTCAACTCTCTCCTTGCTCTTGATTTTACTTATTTTCCATTCATACATTTTTGTATAGAATTACTAAATAATTACACGAGAAATCCTCAATAAAAGAATATCAAATATCTTAAAGATCTTTATTCTCATCAATTTTAATTTCATCCATGTAATAAATGCAATATCTTATTTCAAATTTTTTATATAAGTTAAAGTTCTTCTAAATTCTTTTCTATTTTTTATATTGTGTTTGGATTAGAAATTGCAACTAGAACATGTGCTATTCATTTCACACGCTTGTCTTCTGGCATTTGAAGCTATTTGTTTATCTATTTTATTCTTTTTTAGACAATTATGGGCAAAAAATGAAAATTCTTGTAGATGAAAAAGCCGTCTTTCATCTAAATTTATCTTTCAACTAAAGTTTCTATTTATTCTATATTTAAAATTATGAAATTAACATTAAATATAGAATTATACTTCTTTCATTAGTTGTCTTATTTGAAATATTTAAATTTTTTAAGTAACTCTCTATATAAGACTAGTATTTTATGTGATGTCATCTATTTTCCACACACTTTATACTCCTCTAATATGAATGAGACAATAAATCTCTCTTAATTTCTTTTTTCCAACAAATCTCGACTTTTATTATAAAAGTGTATTGACTGATATCAGTGAGATCTCAGACATATCAGTTGATATCTCGTCAGGACATCAATACTGTACGGCCGTCAATTTCTACCTGTGAAGGATCCAAACTCATCGAAAACTCCAGCAAAATGGATCGTAAACACTGTAGCCCTGGTCTTTATTTGTGAGAAATCATTCATTATTAACTATTTAAGTATTTATATGGTAAATTTTCAGTCTGAACTATTGATTACAATTTTGAAGTTTTATTTTTAGAGAGCACTTACACACACCCGAAAATCCTGCCTCTATACACCCGAATCTAAAATTTCATAGCAAATTACTATTTTACCCCCGCATTTCCAATCATTCGAATGAATGCCTAGTTTATTTTGGCATTCATTCGAATAAATGGGCTGAACAGTAATACAGAATACTCTTCAGCCCTATTCGTTCGAATGAATGGAGCCCATTCATTCGAATGAACATAGTTTCAACTATACATTCGAAATGAATGAAGTCCATTCATTCGAATGATTCCTACACCAGCAAGCAGTAGTAACATTATTTAAATAATAAAATTTATTTTTAAAATTTTAAAGTTATTTTTTGAACAGTGTGTATTTTCAAAATTTCTGAAATTAAATATCCGGACTAATTACGATAATCTAATAAAAATACTTTAAGACTCCTAAATATTTAAAACACAGTATTTTACAAATGAAGGTATCCCTAGGCTGTGTCGAAAACACATTTGGAAGTGTTAAAAGACCTTGAAGTCTTAAAGTATTTTTATCAGGTTATCGTAATTAGTCCGGATATTCAATTTGAGAAATACACAGTGCTTAAAAATAACTGTCTATATTTTAAAACATAGACCGTTATTTTTTAAGCATTGTGTATTTTCAAAATTTCTTAAATTAAATATCTACACTAATTACGATAATTTGATAAAAATACTTTAAGACTTTAAGGTCTTTTGACACTCCTAAATATTTAAAACACAGTATTTTATAAATAAGGATATCCCTAGGCTGTGTCGAAAACGTATTTGGGAGTCTCAAAAGACTTTAAAGTGTTAAAGTATTTTTATCAAGTTATCGTAATTAGTCCGGATATTCAATTTGAGAAATTTTAGAAATATAAAGTGCTTAAAAAATAACGGTCTATATTTTAAAAGAATTTAAATAAATGTTCTACTGTAAATTCATTTGAATGAATCATTCGAATGAATTGATCGTTCATTCGAATGAATGGATGGAATGAAGGTCATTTTATTATTAGTCATTCGAATGAATCATCCATTTCTTCGAATGAATGGGACTGAGCAGTATTCCGTGTTACTGTTCAGCTCATTCATTCGAATGAATTGAAAATACACTTGAAGATTCATTCGAATGTATTTTCAATTCATTCGAATGAGTGCCAAAATGAATTGATAAATTATTCAAATGAATGAAAATATAAGAGTAAAATAATAATTTGATACTAAAATTTAAAAATAAGTGTCTATTGGCAGAAAAATCGAGTCTACGTATACGCTCACTATTTTTTAAGTTAACTAATGTTTTCATTCAAAAGATTCTTTTCAGTACAGATCTCTGTGAAGTGGGCCCAATATTTTGTGGGTGGGCCTAATGTTCAATGTCTTTCTCTCCCGTCGCAGTTGTCTTTTTTATCAATAATTTTTTCCCCAGATGGAGTGGGCCCAATGTTCAATTCTTTGTCTTTTTCATCAATAATTTCTTCACAGGTGGAGTGGACCAAATTAGAAATGACTTTACTTCCTTTCTCTCATGAGGACTTCTTTTCATGTCTTCCACCAATGGTGAAGCTTTTGCGTTGTTCCTTCCATCTATTCTCCATCCTCGCAACTGAGTTAGTGAGTGTATGAAATTTTGCAAGTGTAAGTGCGACTGAGTTAGGTTGCTTTCAGCACTCTAGTCTACTCTACTCTACCAAGGTGAAAATAAACTGTGAACCCTTCTTATGAGAATTGACTGTTTGCTTATTCAGATATTGTTTTCTCCTATCTAACATATTCTTTGTATCGGTTGGTACATCTGCTCTCTCTCCCTCTTAGTATTTTACCTAAATCAGTATCCGTTTCAATATTATGGGCCTTTTTTTATTACTCCATGTTTTCTTAAGATTTTTTTTTTTAATTTACATATGAAAAACTGTGGAAACTCTAGCGTAAAATACCCACGAGTGATACCACTGCCTATAGGACACACCAGGTTAAGCCATAGGGACTCGAATCTAACCACCCGCTTCCAAAAATGGATTATCGGTTGAGCTATACCGACGAAAACTTTGTGATATGATTGAGGAAAGAACAAACTCTATATACCCTTTAATATATTCTTGAATAGTCACTGAGCTCAAAAGGTCTAAAAATGGATGACTTGATCTATAGTAGAATTAAGGACTCGTATAAGACTAACTGAAGAAGAAGGGAAATTAAGTTGACTTTGAACCCTTAGATTTTATTGAAAATTGAGACAATATTCAAAATAACATGAAAGTGATATTTTGGAAATATCAATTGAAACATTGGGCATGCATAAACTCAGTTTGCGTAGGGCCAATTTGTTGGGGCTACTGCAAACAAGTTTCAATTTAGACGAGTAGAGAGAGATCTAGAGTCATTCTACCTAACAGGTTAGTCTTTTGGATTGGAAGTCCAGATCCTAACACAATTTGAGCCCAAAATAAATTTTAAGACTTTTTTAAATCTACTTTCTCTTACCTTGTTTCTTGTTCACTATCATTTCTATTAGCTAACCCTCTTGGGGAGAGTCTAGGGATTTTTCTAAAGCCATTTTGACATTTTTTACACCCTGTTTTTTTTCCTTGCAAAAAATATTGGAAAAAATCTTTAAGATGTGATATTAAGATTTAGACAAGTTGGTGATGTTTGTTTATTTTTCTAATATTTTCAAGAATTTCATCTAGGGTACTTTTGGAATTTGTTAAATACCAAGAGAAGACAAGGCTTTGTATGCACTTAGATCTAATTATTTGAGGTTTTTAGAGATTAAGGCATGGATGATTTATTTTGTTAATTTTTTATTTTTTGGAACTTAGAACAAAGATAATTATCATTTTATATCCTCTTGTTAAAAAAAAAAATTTAAAGCATATTGGATGTCTTGAAAATTTAATTAAGCTGTGATATAATTCATATAATGTGGATAATGTTTGATTCATTTACATAATTTTGAAATTTGTCATACATTTTTGGCATACCTTTTTTCATCAAAATGCCTATTGGTTTTTAACTAGAATTATGGAAAATAGGTTTTTCCTTTTTTCCTACTTTTGTATTTTTCAATTTTTTTTTTTACTAATTGGAAGAAGAAAATTTGAGGCTGATATGATCTCACAGTAGTAAGATATCACCTACATGTATATGCTGTGAGACTCGATACTTGGACCCTTGATAGAAAATTAACTAGAAGAAATGTTTTTTAAGTATTATTTTAAAGATTGTATGTTGAGATAATTTTAAAAAAGCATTTTAAAACTCCATTTCACTGGACAATTTACCCCCGTTTAAAATCTTTTTGAAGTTAAAACTCTAAGAAACCTCAATGATCCGTGGTTTGCAAAGATTGTGACATTTGACCCTCACTAACCCATGGAAGTTTGGAACTTAGATGAAAAATTATTAGATTATTGTGTTATTTATAATTTTAATTTGCATAAACAAGATATATTTAGCGAAAATGTGATTATTAACTTTTTACATTTTATGTATTTTATATTTGAAATTCACACTTAAAGAACCTAGTTAAACTACTAAAATCAAACTGAAATCAAACTGAAAAATAGTCAAAATGGCAATTTTTTAAAATGAATTAAAAATATTTGAATAGAGTTAATACTATGGCATATTGGCTGATATGAGTCTATTCAAATGAATTAAAAATATTTGAAACTTTTTTTGCTTTACCCTATACATATTAACTGGGCAAGAAAGAGTTATTGAGTTTGCAATAAACTAATTCACAATTGACAATTTGGTTATTATTATTATTTATTTATTGATTTAGTCCTTTTCTTTCATAACTTTTTTTTTTTTTTTTATCGATTCTTGAAATTTTAAAACAAAGTGTTTCATTTTCCCTTTTTAATTAAAAATGAGAGAAAAAAGAAGAATATCTTCATTCATAAGTCTTTTGAAAACCTTGATTTGTCATCATTTATTTATTTGTTGAATTAGCTATAAAATAATTGTAATAACATGGAGTTATTTACTATTATTTTTTCCTGATATATATATATTTTTTTAATTTTATCATGCCTTCTTGTTTTGGGATAACAAAATGAGCACCCATTTCAATGTAAAATCTAAATGACCCCCAAAGTCAAATTATCAAATGATAGCTATGATTTCTACATTAGCTGCCTATATTCCATTGGTGTGGGTAGACATAGAATTAGTAGATTCATTATAATATTGAGATATATATTATTTATTTATTAATTTTAAAATAAAATAATATGAAAAAAATCGCAGAATATCTAATGTAAAACCCTCACGGGTGAGCCTATTACCCCTAGAGAACACCAAGGTTAAGCCATGGGGCACACGAGACAATTGGGAACAATCAAATGTGGCAACATTGTGATAATCATGCCTAAGTTCTGCATTGTCCTCTACTAGATCGTTACGTTAAATTTATTTACTTTATTCAAATCCATGGAAACCTAATTAACAGTTAAAGCCATCGAATTTGGCAAGAAATTCCAAAAAAAAAAAAAAATTGTAATGCTTACTGTTTTTGGTTTGTTTCAATTATGAACATATATTATATTTTGCTTGGCAATTTACATCTTTCTTCCAACAGTAAAGATCTTATGATTTTTCTGGTATTACCTTACAGTGATTATGGAATGTGCTACTCCTGCAATTGGAGTTGTGACATTACTCTGGCATCCTGTAGTTCGACAAATCAATTATATAAGGAATGTTGGTGACAATATGAAGGAATTGGAAAGAAAAACTGATGAATTGGCAAGTTTAGAGAATGATGTGAGAGACAAGGTTACTTGTGCAAAATGGAAGGCAAAGAAGCCAATGGCAGTGGTGAATAATTGGTTAAAAAATGCGAAAGAAATGAAAGATGAGGCAAGTGAAATAAAGAAAGAATTCGAAGAAAATAGAAGATGCCTCATGGGATGCCTACCGAATTGTTGCTCACAGCGAAAGATCGGCAAAAGGACTCTAAAACTTATTGATGAAGTAAATGAACTCAACAAGAAAGGATCTTTTGAGGATGTCGTAATTGCCAGCCCACCACCAACGACATTACAGGTCATGCCTACAACTTCATTAGTCGGTTCAACAGCTGAACAAAATTTCAATCTAATTTGGAATCTCTTAATGGAAGAAAATAGTGGAATAATTGGCATTTATGGAATGGGGAGGTGTTGGAAAAACAACTGTCATGAAAAAGATAAACAATCAGCTTGAGAGCACTAAGAAATTCGATATCGTTATATGGGTGACTGTGTCTAAGGATTTTAATTTGAAAAAGATTACAAAGTGCTATAGCAGACAGACTCAAATTACCTAAAGACCTTGATGAAGAGAGCTTGTCAATCCAACTCCACGAAGCACTGCGTGGGAAGAAATTTCTACTAGTTCTAGATGATGTGTGGCATCGAATCTCTATGGAACAAGTAGGAATTCCTAATCCTTGTGACAATAATGGTTGCAAGCTAGTGTTGACAACTCGATCACATCGTGTATGTCAATTAATGGAGACAGATGAAGTCATCAAGATAAAGGAACTCTCTGAAGAAGAAGCATGGTTATTGTTCAAAGAGAAAGTTGGGGCCACTGGATTGGTTGATTTTGTTGTTGAAGTTGTTGCAAAACAAGTGGCAAATGAATGTAAAGGCTTGCCATTGGCATTAATCACTGTTGGACGAGCTTTGAGAGGTGTCAGTGATGTTAGACAGTGGAGGCACGCACTAAAGCAATTGCAAAACTCCAAGCCAGAAGTTGGAGATATGGAAGATGAAGTCTTTGGAAGGTTACACTTCAGTTACCAAAAATTAAAAAGTGAAAAGCTTCAAACTTGTTTTTTATATTGTTCGTTATTTCCTGAGGACTATGAGATCGATGAACGCAAATTAATTGAGTTATGGATATGTGAAGGGTTTATTGAAGAGGATGGAGACAAACAAGCAATGGTTGATGAGGGGCAATCTATATTGAATGAGCTAGTGGAAGCTTGCATGTTGGAAAAAGGTTCCCTTGGTGTTAAGATGCATGACTTGATGAGAGATATGGGTATTGGCATCACAAGAAAGAGTCCAATTTTCATAGTCAAAGCTGGGATTAGATTGGAAAAAGTGGTAGCGGACAAGGAATGGGCGGAAGACGTTGAGAGAATCTCTTTGATGAGGAACAAAATTAAAATGCTCTCTGGTGAACCACCAAAATGCCCTAAACTTCTGACATTGTTTTTGAATGAGAATCCAATCTCACATTTTGAGTCTCATTCATTCTTCCAACATATGAATCAACTAAAAGTTTTAGATATATCAGGAACTGAAATTGAAGAGATGCCTGAGTCTGTTTCAAGCTTGGAGAATCTCCATATGCTTTATTTAGGTGGTTGTAAGAAGTTAAAGGGGGTCCCATCTTTGGCGGAGCTCAAAAACCTAAGGTGCTTAGATCTCTCTGATACTTGCATTGAAGAGCTGCCAGAAGGGATGGAAGAATTGGTTGAACTGAGATTGCTTAATTTGGAATACACAAAAAGACTGAGGTGGTTTCCGATTGAGATACTTCCCAAGCTCTCCCTTCTTGAAGTGTTTAAAATGAAGGGCAACACATTTCTACCGTCATCATCATCTTCTAATGAGGGTGAGAGAATAGAAAGAAGAATTTGGTTTGAAGAGGTCACAAGGTTGACACGATTGGTTGATGTTAGCTTTGATTTTGATTTTGCGGACAATTCCTCATTTCGAAAGTATGTGGCATCTATGCTAGGGTCGATTTCAAAAATAGAAACTTTTCAATTCAGAGTGGCAAAGTCAATTACCCACAAATCCAATGGAGATTTCATCTTGACCCTTTACAAGGATCAAGATGTAATTCGAATACGCATAGAGAAATGCGAGGAGGACACGAAGACATGGATACCACAGTTCCTATTGGACTTCAGAATCATGGAATTGGCTGAGCTGATGAGAGATGTTTTAATTGAAATGAGAGAATGCAAAGGGATGGAGTGGCTTCCTGTGGCCCATGATTACGACCACCTGCTACTGTCAAAAGTACAAGAATTGTATCTTTTCTACATGCCTGACCTTAGAGCTCTCCAAAAGGGAACCCTTCTCCATGGTACTTTGGCAAATCTCCAGCACTTATGTATCAATGGATGCCCCAAATTGAAAAACCTATTCTCCCTTGGAACGTTGCAGAGCCTCCAGAGTCTAAAAATGATTCGAATTTGGCATTGCATCGCAATGGAGGAGGTGGTAGCAGGAGAAGAAAATGAAAATAGTGGTTTTAATACCGTTGTGACACTCCCCAATCTAAAGTCAATCACACTTGTAGGTTTGGGAGAACTACAAAGCATCTGCAGTAGCACAATGGTCTGTTCTTCTCTGACAACAATTGATATAACCTCATGCTGTAAGCTGAAGAAGATCCCTCTGATCATAGACAAACCACGTGATGATTTCACAGCAGATTTAAGGGGAACGAGAGAATGGTGGGATGCATTGGACTGGGCTGACCATGCATATACAAAAGATCTGTTGAAATCCTTCTTCCATGAAAAATAAGGCAAATCTAAAGAAGAAAATTGCAAGGCAAATCTGATAAGCTTGGAGAAAAATAGACTGCTTCTTAAGTTTTTCTTCTTTCCTGATGATTCCCATCTACTTCTTCAGTCCCTATCTATTTCTTCATTTATTTTCTTCTTCTTTTGAATGCAGCTCAAAAAGATAAAAAAATCGAGCGGAAATGGAGACAAAAGGCCAAAAAATAAACAGTGTGATTGAAGGATTGGAGAAATGATCATGTAAAGGAGAGTCTACAATTGCCTCATCTCACTCTCTGCAACTGCATCTCTTCTCAGCACTCAGTTGATGTCTTACGCATTCACTGTCTAAAATAAATAATGTTTTTCTCATTACTGTATTGCATTGGTGTTAAGAGTTTGTTGGACTTGTTTTTGAGTTGTCTATTACTATTACAGATGCCTTGTCTGGCTTCATCAATTGTGTCTATTTTCTAGTAATGAAATCACTGTATTTAAAGAAAAGTTTGTCATGTCTTGTGTGCAAATAAATGTGCCGTAAGTGTTTGATTGGATTATCCTTTACTTGCATTATCTTACACAGAATGGGAGAATGTTAGCTTACGAAATCTTGTATGGGTAAAAAGGAATATTTGATGTATGGAATATATGAGACTCTTAATGGCCCAAGTGAATTTATTTAAAATAATACTACATCATTTTTTTTAGTACTATAGAAAAGTAAATTTGTAGTGAATTCTTAATTAATATAAAAAATATTGAGATGTTGTTTAAATGTAATTTTCTTAAAATTGACTGGAACTTTTAGAAAGATTTTTAGTATATAGAATTTTTTACCAGCCTCATTTTAAATTTTATTAATTGAAGCTATCATATATGGGATGGGATGATTATAAGATTCTCAGAAATTGTATGCAACATATGTTATATAAATAAATAAAATTAATAATAGATTAGAAACTACACTTCAACATTTTTCTTTTTTTAAATTTAATAACACCAATAGCCTTACCATAATAACCATATGTACAATTTCTAATTAAATTGTGTCATAAAATATGAAAATGCGTATGTGTAATAATGCACGCAAGTGATGAGCAATGCTTGATGTTTGATGGCGAGCACCATTACCATTTTTGGCAAGTAAAAAAAATATCCGGCGATATTAATATTTTTAATTAAAAAAATGAAATATCGGCCAATTTTATATACTTAAAACTTTTTGTAGATTAAAAATCTAAATAATAGTCGATTTTATGGCTTTTTATATTTTAAATTAAAAGAATCAAATATCGGCCCTTAAAAACCGATATATATATATTGGCCTATATTTTTTATTTATAATGAGAAAGAAATATCTTTACCATTAGACTATAATAACTTTCATCTCATCTTAAACTATAAAATAATACTCCCACCCTATAAGACAACTAATTTGGGATACAGGGAGTATATAAATTTGAAAAAACATGTGCTACTTACAGATATATGAGCTAGCAATGGTGTACATTTAAAAATGTTTGATTGGACAAACAGATATTTTGATCCGGTTAAATTTTTTGAAGGCACTCTTACCATAAAATTGCATATTTTGAGATATCAGATGATTATGGTCTTCTTTTAAAAATAATTTTTTGTGTACAACTAAATAAAAAATATTTCAATTGATGAATAGGCCTCGTAATTGATGCCCAAATATCGATATTTAAAAGAAAAATTATTTATATATTAAATGTTTATGATTTGTTTTCATGTTAGTAAAGAAAAAATAAAAAATTATTAGAAATAACTATTATTAAAAATAATTATAGATTTCCATTAACAATTCTTACCAATATGGGAGTGATGAGGATTTGAGATTAACATCGGTTGAAATCATGTAAACAAAGGAGGATTTGAGCTGTTATTTTGATTTGTTTACAAAAAGGAAATAATGCAACAATCTTACCATATGTAATTTATTGTTGTTTTTATCATAAAAGTGAAAGGATTTTTTTTTTAGAATTTACGTGTGGAAAATCACAGGATACACCTCCCGCTTCAGGAGGAAATCAGTTGAACTAGGGGTTCAAATATCGGCCGATAAGTTTCTCTCTCCTCCGATATTTCCATTTATTTGCATTTTGGTCCGAAAATTTTATGATAATTTCAGAAAATTTGGGGCTTCTTGAAAATGTAATTTTTCATTAAATATCGGTCATATACATATTCAAATTATTTATTTAAGTTTCAAATACGATTAATATTAAAATTAACAATAAAATGAAGAGAAATGATAAAAAAATTAAAAATATGAAAAAATATGTAAGAAATTTTTGATAAATTTAGTGATTAAGGCATTAAGCATTTTACATACTTTTATACTAATTTAAGATAAAATAATTAATAATAAATATTTAAGATCTCATTTAAAAGCTATTTATTTGTGATCCCATTCCCATTGACCTTGTCCGGATGCTTGTATGTGATTGATATGTGGTTTTAAATTCATCTAATTTTTTAAATTCTTAATCTTAGAGGTAGAAATTTTAATGGATTTTAATGGGTTGTGGGCCCCAGGATCAATATTATTACTTTTAATTTAAAAAAAAAAAAACCGATACAGCCAAATAATATGAAATATCGGCTGATATTTCAGACCGATAAACGGTACATATATCGGTCGATATTAGGACATAATATCGCCGATATCGTGTGGGCCCACAACTCATATAGATTTTTTTTTTTTTACCACTCTTTCCAGACCCATACAACCAATATCGGGCGATATGTGAACCGATATACGGGCCGATATATCGTCCGTATCGGCCGATTTTGGTTTTTTTTTTTTTTAAAGGAAATAAATTTCAAAAATCGATATATATACATATCGGCCGATATGGTGACCGATATTTCCAACCGTTTATCGGTCATATCGGCCGATAACCTTTATGTACGACTGAGACATAGCGTATTGATCGATATAGTGTGGTCCTAAAAAACCACTACATATCGGCCGATACGCTATGTATCGGGCGATATATCGACCTCTAAATTGAACTACACCCATGTGAATACTTTATTGTTTTCCTTACTATATAAACACCAGCCTTATCTTATCTTATTTACAATTTCTAATTAAATTGTGTCAGAAAATATGGAAATGCGTGTGTAATTTGTCACCTGCAATTGGAAGAAATCAAGGAATAGCTGTTAATTCAAAGGAGAATTGCACCAAGTGATGAGCAATGCTCACCATTACCATTTTTGGCAAATAAAAAATATGAGGTGATATTATTATTTTTTATTAAAAAATAAAATATCGACCAATTTTATTTATTTAATATTTTTTGTAAATTAAAAATCTTGATTATAGAAAAAATAAAAATCTTTATTTAATATGAGGTGATATTCAATTTGAGAAATTTTGGAAACACACAGTGCTTAAAAAACAACTTTAAAGTTTTAAAGGAGATTTTATTATTTAATATACTATGCACATTATTTTTTAAACATTGTGTATTTCCAAAATTTCTCAAATTGAATATCCGAACTAATTACGATAACCTGATAAAAATACTTTAAGACTTCAAGGTCTTTTGACACTCCTAAATGTATTTTCGGCATACCATAGAGATATCCTTATTTGTAAAATACTGTGTTTTAAATATTTAGGAGTGCCAAAAGACCTTGAAGTCTTAAAGTATTTTTTTCGGATTATCGTAATTAATCTGGATATTCAATTTAAAAAATTTTAGAAATACACAGTGTTTAAAAAATAAGTTTAAATTTTTTTTAAAAAAATTATTATGTAAATGAATGATTCTACTGAACTGAACATTCATTCGAATGAACGAATCAACGTTCCGCTCGAATGAATGAATCAACGTTCCGCGTTCTGCTCATTCAAATCAACGTTCATTCGAATGAATAGAAGGAATGATGGTCATTTTATTACTATTCATTCGAATGAATCATCCATTCATTCGAATGAATGGGGCTCGGCAGTATTCCGTGTTACTGTTCAGCCTATTCATTCGAATGATTGGAAACGCGGGGGTAAAATCGTAATTTCACCCGAAAATCTGATTTCGGGTGTATAGAGGCAGAATTTCCGGGTGTGTGTAAGTGCTCCCTTCTTGAATACCCCTACTTACCCTCCCTTTTGCACTTTTAAGAGATATTTTTTTTTTTTACATTTTATTTATTTATTTATTTTGGTGAGTACTTGACTTTTTTTTTTTTTAAAGCACTCCATTATTTCCATTTGATAAATTTCATATCACCAAACAACAAATTATATTTTTTTATGAAGAGATATGTAGAATTTTTTTATTCATTTATTGAAATTTAAAATAATAATAGTGGTTTTTTATTTTTTAAGGAAACCTTTCCCCTATTTATCCCGTGTCTTCCTCTATTTTTCAATTATATATTATATAATTGAAAATTTAATAGATTTCAAATAATTAGCAATTTATTTTTTATATTATATAGATTTTCAACATAATGCATTTGGATGAGGAGTAATTTTTTACAGGGGTTACCCTAGGTTACCATTGAGTAGGGGTAATTGTAAGTAGGAGTAACTTGACATATTAACAATTTTAGAATAATTAATAATTTTATTTATTCCATATAATATAAAAATAAAAATAAAATTTTCTTAAACGTATTTGTCAAAATGTTCTATTTTAAAGAGGTGATTCTGTCGAAACTTCGATAGGGTCTCAAAACTCTGAAAAAGTTTGAGGTTTATGATAATCTCTTTCAGAGAAATTAACAATTTATTATGTTAGAAGATTATTTTAAAAATGTGTCAACATTTTTAACGTGATGCATTTGAGTGAGGGGTAAAATTTTATAGGGGTTACCCTTGAGTAGGGGTAATTGTAAGTAGGAGTAAACTGATATATTAACAATTTTATGAGAATTAATAATTTTATTAAATCTATATAATATAAAAATAAAATCTACAACATTTTCAACGTGATGTATTTGGGTGAGGGGTAAATTTTTACAGGGGTTACCCTTGAGTATGGGTAATTGTAAGTAGGGGTAAACTTACATATTAACAATTTATAAGAATTAATAATTTTCTTAAATCTATATAATATAAAGAAAAAAATTCTGCAACATTTTCAATGTGATGCATTTGGGTGAGGGTTAAATTTTTACAGGGGTTACCCTTGAGTAAGGATAATTGTAAGTAGGGGTAAACTGACATATTAACAATTTTATGAGAATTAATAATTTTATTAAATTTATATAATATAAAAATAAAATTTCTGCAACATTTTCAACGTGATGCATTTGGGTAAGGGGTAAATTTGTACAGGAGTTACCCTTGAGTAGGGGTAAACTGATATATTAACAATTTTATGAGAATTAATAATTTTATTAAATCTATATAATATAAAAATAAAAATAAAATTTTCTAAAATATATTTGTCAAAATATTCTATTTTTAAGGAGTTCAGCCTGTGACAATTTTTAATATTAATTTTATATTTGTTGTGATTTATTAAACTATTATAATAGTTTATTATATTATATATTTCATGTTACCAATGAACAAATTATATATTTTTTTATAAAGAGATATGTTGATATTTTTTTATTCATTTATTGGAATTTAAAATAATAATATCTATTTATTTTTTTTCTGTTAAAATGCAAGTGTTCATCTTAAATTATAATTATAAAAAAAAATCTATAAAAATTAGATAATATTAGATTTACTTAATAAATATTATTTAATAATTATGTTTTATAAAATTTCTCATAAAATTGTTAGTATATCAAGTTTTTATTTTACCACTGCAATTAGCAAACAAGATAAAAGTAACCCCATTTCAAAGATGACCTCCTACTCAAGGGTGACCCATACTCAGGGGTAACTCCTATAAATACTCAGGGGTAACCCCTATAAAAATTACCCCCATCCAAAACCAGCCCTAATATTGAATATATTTGCTCGTACTCAGTTCATATTTGCAGCACAAAGTTGAAATGGGTAAATAATATTTCTTTTAAATATCAACGTATGGCATGAATTATGAGACCTATTAATCTTGTGAAATGAAATATTTTTAATTTAGTTGTATACAAAAATTATTTTAAAAGAAGATCATAATCATCTTATATAGAATATTTGTTGGGCAAATATTATAGTAAAAAAATTTGAAATAAAATAAATACATTTTATGGATTTATATCAATTCTATGGAAACTCTTCTACAAATAAACTCTAAAAAATAATTATATGTAACAAAATAATTTATTTAACATGATTAATAGATCTTATAATCAGTACTTATGAAATTAGATTAAAAATAAGAATTTACTTGTAAATTTCATAGACTCATTAACTCAGTCGCACAATAGTGGATAGAAAATAGATGGAAGGAATAAGCTCTTGTAAGACATGAAAAGAAGAGATGTCTCATGAAGAAAATGAAGGAAAGACATTCATAATTGGCCCACTTGACCTATGAAGAAATTGACAAAAGCAACTGAGAAGGAAAGACATTCAAATGTTGGTTTCAGGGCTGCAATCCATCAAGTTAGGTTCCAGTACTTGGTCTTTGTGGATCCAATTACCCATGACTTTACTTCCTTTTCTCCATCACAAGTCTTGTCATGTCTTCCATGGATGTTGAAAGTGACATGGAATTGGATTAATTTAAAAATTTGACTAACTTAAACACTTGTCTTTAATGATTTAATAAAAAATAATTGATCACATCTCAAATTAAAACTCCAAAAAATGCAAAAAGTCTAATAATTAAATTATAATTTATAGTTTTCTCCTTGTATTTTAAATCAACGAATTTTGGTGTTCACAAACATCAGTTATGATTATAATTTAAAATTTAGACTTAATTTGAGATCGATTTAAAAAGTCAGTTGAGTTTTGTACATGACTCAAAAATTCAATAAAATTCATTGAGTTGCTTGACTCAAAATCCCATCGAATCAAATCAAATTGGACTGACTCATCTGAATTTTTTAAAGGTTTTAAAATATGGCTAACATACTGCTCAAAAAAAAAAAAAATATGGCTAACACTCAAACAAAGTGGCCTAGTTTTGGATTTACTTGAGCCAATCTATAAATTACAATTAAAGAAATTATTCATTATAAACTAATTCTTGTAAAATACAATAAATTTTCAATCAGAACTCTTGGTCAAATAAAATTATGAGATTTTATTTTAGATTTTATTAATCCTTTTTTTTTAAACTACTTTTTAAAAACTATGGGTATCCAACGTAAAATCTCTATGGATGAGCTCACTATTTGTAGAGCATACCAAATTAAACCATAGAAATTCCACCAATGGTGAAGTTTTTGCATTATTCCTTCCATCTATTCTCCATCCTCTGCTGTGCGACTGAGTCAGTGAGTCTATGAAATTTTGCAAAGTGCAAGTGCGACTGAGTTAGGTTGCCTTCAGCACTCTAGTCTACTCTACTAAGGTTAAAATAAACTTCGAACCTTTCTCTTGAGAATTCAGACTGTTTGCTTATTCAGATATTGTTTTCTCCTATCTGACATATTCTTGGTATCGGTTGATACATCTGCTTTCCCTCCCTTTTAGTATTTTACCTAATCAGTATTCTTTTCAATATTATGGGCTGTTTTTTATTACTTCATTTTTTCTTAAGATTTTTTTTTTTAATTTACATATGAAAAATTGTGAAAAACTCAGTGTAAAACACTCATAAGTGGTACCACTGCTCTTAGGGCACACTATGTTAGACCACATGGACTCGAACTTAGCCTCTCACTTCCAAAAGTGAGAGATTATTAATTGAACTACACTATATTGATGAAAACTTTGTGATATGATCGACGAAAGAACAAACTCTATATACCCTTTAGTATATTCTTGAATAGTCGCTGAACTCAAAAGCTCTAAGAAATGGATGACTTGATCTATAGTAGAATTAGGGACTCATATAAGATTAACCGAAGAAGGGAAATTAAATTGACTTTGAACCTTCAGATTTTATTGAAAATTGAGACAATATTCAAAATAACATGAAAGTGATATTTTGGAAATATCAATTGAAACATTGGGCATGCATCAATTCAGTTTGCTTAGGGCCAATTTGTTGGAGCTGTTGTGAATGAATTCTACATTCAAAGTGTAGAGAAAGATCTAGATTCATTCTATCTAACAAGTTAGTCTTTTAAACTGGAAGCCAAGATCCTCACACAATTTGAGCCCAAAATAAATTTTAAGACTTTTTTAAACCTACTTTCTCTTACCCTGTTACTTGTTCTCTATCATTTCTAATCAGCTAACCCTCTTGGTGAGAGTCTAGGGATTTTTCTAAAGCCATTCTGACATTTTTTACACTAAATAATCTCTATCTTGAGTTTTTTTTCCTTGCAAAAATATTGGAATTTTTTTTTAAGATGTGATATTAAGATTTAGACAAGTTGGTGATGTTTGTTTATTTTTCTAATATTTTCAAGAATTTCATGTAGGGTACTTTCGGAATTTGTTAAATACCAAGAGAAGATAAGGCTTTGTATGCACTTAGATCTAATTATTTGAGGTTTTTAGAGATTAAGGCATGGATGATTTATTTTGTTAATTTTTTATTTTTTGGAACTCAGAACTAAGTTAATACTATGGCATATTGGCTGATATGAGTCGATACAAACGAATTAAAAATATTTGAAACTTTTTTTTTTAACCCTATACGTATTAACGGGGCAAGAAAGAGTTATTGAGTTTGCAATAAACTAATTCACAATTGGCAATTTAGTTACTATTATTATTTATTTATTGATTTAGTCCTTTTCTTTCATAACTTTTTTCTATCAATTCTTGAAATTTTAAAACAAATTGTTTCATTTTCCTTTTTTTTTAAATTAAAAATAAGCGAAAAAAGAAGAATATTCACATTCATAAGTCTTTTGAAAACCTTGATTTGTCATCATTTATTTATTTGAAGAATTAGCTATAAAATAATTATAATAACATGGAGTTATTTACAGTTATTTTTTCCTGATATATATTTTTTTTAATTTTATCATGCCTTCTTGTTTTGGGATAACAAAATGAGCATCCATTTCAATGTAAAATCTAAATGACCCTCAAAATCAAATTA
The DNA here is from genome assembly GCA_022113865.1 of Chimonanthus praecox. Classification (NCBI taxonomy): domain Eukaryota; kingdom Viridiplantae; phylum Streptophyta; class Magnoliopsida; order Laurales; family Calycanthaceae; genus Chimonanthus; species Chimonanthus praecox. The sequence goes on along the minus strand of CM039095.1, from coordinate 16,747,065 downwards.
TCAAATGATAGCTATGCTTTCTACATTAGCTGTCTATATTCCATTGGTGTATGCTAGGAGGTGTTTGATCCCTCAAATGCGGAAACATAGAATTAGTTGAGATATACATTATTTATTTCTTTATTTTAAAATAAAATAATATGACAAAATAACACTAATTAAAAATTAATGAATAGACATATAAGAATTGAAGATAAACTTTTTGATTTTTTGGTAGATTTAGAAAAAGGGAAAGGGTGACTATTTTCTAATGAAGCAAAATGATATTAAAAAGGGAAGATGTTTCCGTCAAATCATCATAATTATTCCTTTTACAATTAGAAGCTTATAAATTTTACTTTTATTTTATTTTAAAATATAACAAAACTTGATTGATACAATTATTTGAAATGGCTCAAGTCAAGCAAATATCGTTTTCATAATGTCTCTTTTTGAGACAATTGGGAACAATCTAATGTGGCAACATTGTGATAATCATGCCTAAGTCCCACTTTGTCCTCAATTAGATTGTTAAGTTTATTTCTTTTATTCAAATCCATGCTAACCTATATAAAAGTTAAAACCATCGAATTTGACAAGAAATTCCAAAAAAAAAAATCTGTAACACATACTATTTTTACTTTGTTTCAATTATGAACATATATTATATTTTGCTTGGTAATGTATATCTTTCTTCCGACAACAAAGATCTTATGATTTCTTTTGTATTACCTCACAGTGATTATGGAAGGTGCTAGTCCTGCAATTGATGTTGTGACATTACTCTGGCATCCTGTAGTTCGACAAATCAATTATATAAGAAATGTTGGTGACAATACGAAGGAATTGGAAAGAAAAACAAATGAATTGGCAAGTTTAGAGGAGGATGTGAGAGATGAAGTTACTAGTGCAGAATGGGGGGCAAAGAAGCCAAGGGAAGTGGTGAATGATTGGTTAAAAATGTAGAAAAAATGAAAGATGAGGTAAGTGAAATAAATCAAAAATTCGAAAAAAATGGAAGATGCCTTGTGGGATGTCTGCCAAATTGTTATTGTTCCTCACTACGAAAGATTGGCAAAAGGACTCTAAAACTTATCAAAAAAGTAGATGATCTCTACATGAAAAGATTTTTTTGAGGGTGGCATAATTGCAAGCCCACCACCAACGACATCACAGGTCATGCCTACAACTTCATTAGTTGGTTCAACAGCTGAACAAAATTTCAATCTGATTTGGAATCTCTTAATGGAAGAAAATGGTGGAATAATTGGCATTTATGGAATGGGAGGTGTTGGAAAAACAACTGTCATGAAAAAGATAAACAATCAACTTGAGAGCACTAAGAAATTCGATATTGTTATATGGGTGACTGTGTCTAAGGATTTTAATTTGAAAAGATTACAAAGTGCTATAGCAGAAAGACTCAAATTGCATAAAGACCTTCATGAAGAGAGCTTGTCAATCCAACTCCACGAAGCACTGTGTGGGAAGAAGTTTCTACTAGTTCTAGATGATGTTTGGGATCAAATTTCTCTAGAACAAGTAGGAATTCCTAAACCTAGTGTTGGCAATGGTTGCAAGGTAGTGTTGACAACTCGATCACTTCGTGTATGTCAATCAATGGAGACAAATAGAGTTATCAAGATAAAGGAACTCTCTGAAGAAGAAGTGTGGTTATTGTTCAAATAGCAAGTTGAGGCCACTACATTGGTTGATTTTGATGTAGAAGATGTTGCAAAACAAGTGGCAAATGAATGTAAAGGTTTGCCATTGGCAATAATCACTGTTGGACAAGCTTTGAGAGGTGTCAGTGATGTTGGACAGTGGAGGCATGCACTAAAGCAATTGTAAAACTCGAAGCCAGAAGTTGGAGATATGGAAGATGAAGTCTTTGGAAGGTTACGCTTCAGTTACGAAAAATTAAAAAGTGAAAAGCTTCGTACTTGTTTTTTATATTGTTCGTTGTTTCCTGAAGACTATGAGATCTCAGAACGCATATTAATTGAGTTATGGATTTGTGAAGGGTTTATTGAAGAGGATGGAGACAAACAAGCAATGGTTGACGAGGGGCAGTCTATATTGAATGAGCTAGTAGAAGCTTGCATGTTGCAAGGAATTGATGACGATTTAGTTAAGATGCATGACTTGATGAGAGATATGGCTATTGGCATCACATGTTGCAAGGAATTGATGACGATTTAGTTAAGATGCATGACTTGATGAGAGATATGGCTATTGGCATCACATGAAAGAGTCCAATTTTCATAGTCAAAGTTGGGATTAGATTGGAAAAATTGGTATCGGACAAGGAATGGGCAGAAGACGTTGAGAGAGTCTCTTTGATAAGGAACAAAATTAAAATGCTCTCTGGTGAACCACCAAAATGCCCTAAAGTTCTGATATTGTTCTTGAATGAGAATCCAATCTCACATTTTGAGTCTCATTCCTTCTTCCAGCATATAAATCAACTAAGAGTTTTAGATCTATCAAAAACTGAAATTGAAGAGCTGCCTGAGTCTGTTTCAAGCTTGGAGAATCTCCATATGCTTAATTTAGGTGGCTGTAAGAAGTTAAAGAGGGTCCCATCTTTGGCAAAGCTCAAAAACCTAAGGTGGTTAGATCTCTCTTATTCTAGCATTGAAGAGCCGCCAGAAGGGATGGAAGAATTGGTTGAACTGAGATTGCTTAATTTGAAAAACACAAAAAGACTGAGGTGGTTTCCGATTGAAATACTTCCCAGGCTCTCCCTTCTTGAAGTGTTTAAAACGATGGGCAGCTCATTTCTATGGTCATCATCATCTTCTAATGAGGGTAAGAGAATAGAAGGAAGAATTTGGTTTGACGAGGTCACAAGATTGACACGATTGGTTGATGTTAGCTTTGATTTTGATTTTGTGGAATTTTCCTCATTTCGAAAATATGCGGCATCTATAGTAGGGTTGATTTCAAAAATAAAAACTTTTAAATTCAAAGTGGCAAAGTCAATTACCCACAAATCCAATGGAGATTTCATCTTGTCCCTTGACAAGTGTCGAGATGCACTTCACATGTCAATAGTGAGTTGCAAGGAGGAGGACATGAAGACATTGATACCACAGTTGCTATTGGACTTTGGAATATTGGAAGTGGCTGAGTTGATAGTTTTTTCAATTGAAATGAAAGAATGCAAAGGGATGGAGTGGCTTCCTGTGGCCAGTCATTACGACCACTTGCCACTGTCCAAAGTGAATTGTTTGTATCTTTTCTTCATCCCTAACCTTAGAGCTCTCCAGAAGAGAACCCTTCTCCATGGTAGTTTGGCAGATCTCCAGTTCTTACGTATCCACGGATGCCCCAAATTGAAGAACCTATTCTCCCTTGGAACATTACAGAGCCTCCAAAGTCTAGAACATGTCGAAATTTCGGATTGCATCGCAATGAAGGAGGTGGTAGCAGGAGAAGAAGATGAAAAGAGTGGTTTTAATACCGTTGTGACACTCCCCAATCTACGGTGGATTGAGCTTGTTAATTTGCCGGCACTACAGAGCATTTGTAGTAGGACAATGGTTTGTTCTTCTCTAACAACAATTCAAATAATCTTGTGCTGTAAGCTGAAGAAGATCCCTCTGATCATAGACAAACCACGTGATGATTTCACAGCAGAGTTAAGGGGAACGAGAGAATGGTGGGATGCATTGGACTGGGCTGACCATGCCAATACAAAAGATCCGTTGAAATCATTCTTCCATGAAAAATAAGGCAAATCTAAAGAAGAAAATTGCAAGGTAAATCTGATAAGCTTGGAGAAAAACAGACTGCTTCTTAGGTTTTTCTTCTTTCCTGATGATTCCCATCTACTTCTTCAGTCCATATCTATTTCTTCATTTATTTTCTTCTTCTTTTGAATGCAGCTCAAAAAGATAAAAAAATCGAGCGGAAATGGAGACAAAAGGCCAAAAAATAAACAGTGTGATTGAAGGATTGGAGAAATGATCATGTAAAGGAGAGTCTACAATTGCTTCATCTCACTCTCTGCAACTGCATCTCTTCTCAGCACTCAGTTGATGTCTTACGCATTCACTGTCTAAAATAAATAATGTTTTTCTCATTAATGTATTGCATTGGTGTTAAGAGTTTGTTGGACTTGTTTTTGAGTTGTCTATTACTATCACAGATGCCTTGTCTGGCTTCATCAATTGTGTCTATTTTCTAGTAATGAAATCACTGTATTTAAAGAAAAGTTTGTCATGTCTTGTGTGCAAATAAATGTGTTGTAAGTGTTTGATTGGATTATCCTTTACTTGCAATATCTTACACAAAATGGGAGAATGTTAGTTTACGAAATCTTGTATGGGTAAAAAGGAATATTTGATGTATGGAATATATGAGACTCTTAATGTTAATTTTTTTTAGTACTATAGAAAAGTAAATTTATACTAAATTCTTAATTAATACAAATCTTAATTTATAGTACTCTTAATTCTTCCTTCTCCTATACATACCAACTTATTTTAACAGCAATTATGAAATGATACTACATTGTCAAAGGAATACGCTGATCTCACATATCTGAGTAATAAGTTTCTTGTGACTTTAAATTAAATTAAATAATATTTTATAATGAATTAGATTTTATTAACCTTATAAAATCAAATAAGTAGTTGTGATTTAAATTAAATAAAACATAGAGTTAAAATGGATTTCTTTTCAACTCATCAATTGTATTTTTCTTAAATCATATAAATAAAATCATTTTTCATGATCGATATATTTACTGTATATATTTTAATTTGATGTAGTTAATTTATCATCATCAATTTAAAGTTAGTTTTATGAGTTCTTTTCTAATTGTCTCGATTATAAATCATATAATCAGTCATTCTATAGTCTAACCTCTCATTTTTTATATATTCTATCTATTATTTCACGCAAGTGATGAGCAATGCTTGATGTTTGCTGGCTAGCACCATTACCATTTTTGTCAAATAAAAAAATATTCGGCAATATTAATGATTTTTAATTAAAAAATGAAATATGAGCCAATTTTATTTATTTAAAACTTTTTGTAGATTAAAAATCTAAATAATAGTCGATTTATGGCTTTTTATATTTTGAATTAAAAAATCAAATATCGGCCTTTAAAAAATTGATATATATTAACCGATAATTTTATCTATAATAAGAAACAAATATCTTTATCATTAGACTATAATAACTTTCATGTCTTCTTAAATTATAAAATAATATATAAAATTTAAAAAACATGTGTTACTGTCGGACATATGAGCTTGTAATGGTCTACATTTAAAAAGAAAACTTGAATGTGATGAGCTTTTTAGGCTAAAAAAAGTTTGATTGGACAAACAGACACTTTGATTCGGTGAAATTGCATATTTTAAGATATCAGATGATTATGATCTTTTAAAAATAAATTTTTGTGTACAACTAAATAAAAAAATATTTCAATTGATGAATAGGCCTCGTAATTGATGCCCACATATCGATATTTAAAAGAAAAATTATTTATCCGTTTGAACTTTGTAATTCATATGAGTATGAAAAGGAATTAGTTCCCACTAACTCCCAAGGCTATCAAATTGTGAGGTGGGCCCAATAATAATTTATTTTCATCCAATTGCAGTTGTCTTTTCTTATCAATAATTTCTTCTCATGTGGAGTGGACCTACTTATCAAAGTCTTTCGTTCATGAGATTCTATTAATTTAGAGATTAAAGTATTAATTTAAAAATTTGAGTAACTTAAATACTTCTCTTTAATGATTCAATCAAAATATTTTTCTTCAAATCTCAAATTAATCCTCTTAAAAATGCAAAAAGTCTCAGTAATTAAATTATGATTTTGAGTCTTCTCCTTATATTTTATATCTACGAATTTTGGTGTTCTCAAACATGAGATATCATTAGGATAATTAAATAGATACGGGAGTAGGGAGCAATGGGTTGGTAATTACATGTAAGTAATAAGAGATCTCACACTAGAAATAAATGTAAGTAATAAGAGATCTCACACTAGAAATAAAAGTGAAAATAAGTAAACAAATCAGCAAAACTCAAAGCCTCAAAGCAAATGAAAAGGTTTAAAATATAAAAATTGTGAAACACACGCTAAAAGCCAAACTTTAAAATGTCTTTTTCATCTTGTTTGATCATGGATGGAGTTAGGGTCGTATGAGTCAAAAATTCAAAACTTAGACTTTGACTTGAAATCTTAATGAAATGAGTAAATCATCTGAGCTTTTGGATTCGATTCAAAGAAATTCAGTTAAATTCATTGTCGACTCAAAATCCCATCAAATCTAGTCAAATTAGATTGAGTGATTTGAATTTTTTAAAAATTTTAAAATTAAACATTCAAACAAGGTCTTCCAGGTTTAGGATTTACTTGAGCCTAGGTTTCGATTGCAAATAAAGAAATTATTTTATAAAGTAATATATATAAAATATGATAAATTTGCAGTTAGAACACTTGATTAAAGAAAATTATGAATTTTTTTTTTTAGATTTAATTAATAGTTCATTCAAAAAATTATTTTTCAGTACTTGATCTTTGTGCGGATAGGCCTAATATTGAATATTTGAATGTCTTTCCTTCCCGGTTGCTTTTGTCAATTTCTTCAGAGGTGAAGTGGGCCAATTATGAATGCCTTTCCTTCATTTTCTTCATGAGACATCTCTTCTTTTCATGTCTTACGAGAGCTGATTCTTCCGTCTATTTTCTATCCACTATTGTGCGGCTGAGTTAGTGAGTTTATGAAATTTACAAGTAAATTCTTATTTTTAATCTAATTTCATAAGTACTGATTATAAGATCTATTAATCATGTTAGAAAAATTATTTTGTTACATATAATTATTTTTTAGAGTTTATTTGTAGAAGAGTTTCCATAGAATTGATATAAATTCATAAAATGTATTTATTTTATGTCAAAAGTTTTTACTATAATATTTGCCCAACAAATATTCTATATAAGATGATCATGATCTTCTTTTAAAATAATTTTTGTATACAACTAAATTAAAAATATTTCATTTCACAAGATTAATAGGTCTCATAATTCATGCCATACGTTGATATTTGAAAGAAAAATTATTTACCCATTTCAACTTTGTGCTGCAAATATGAACTGAATACGAGCAAATGGTCTGAGATTTACACATCCGGTTTTTCTGCCTCTACACATCCATTTCTGGGTGCGGATGGTTAATTACCATTTTGCCCCCACATTTCCATTCTTTCGAACGAATTCCCAGTTCATTTAGTGATTCGTTCGAACGAATGGACGCATACCCCCTCTGTTTTCATTCATTCGAATGAATTTCTAATTCATTTTGGATTCGTTCGAATAAATACATTCATCCTGTCGAGATTTTGACTTATTCGAATGAATACCCATGTGTAAAATCCATTCATTTGAATGAACATTCATTTGAACGAATGAACAACTTCTGCTCATTCATTCGAATGAATGTAATTCACACTGGGGAATTCGTTCGAATGATTTGTTCATTCGAATGAATGGATTTTACACATGAGCATTCGTTCGAATGAGTCAAAATCTTAGAAGGATGCATTTATTCATTCGAACGAATTCAAAATGAAATAGGAATTCGTTCGAATGAATGAAAAAAGAGGGGTATGCATCAATTCGTTCAAATGAATGGCTAAATGAATTGACAATTCGTTCGAACGAATGAAAATACGGAGGCAAAATGATAATTGATCACTTGCATCTAAAAATAAATGTGTGTAAAGACAGAAAAAACCGAGTGTGTAAATCTCGAACCGAGCAAATATATTAGTTTCAAGGCTGCAATCCATCGAGTTAGGTTCCATTACTTGGTCTTTGGAGGGCGCTCAATATTCAATTCAGTTAGGTTCCAGTACTTTGTCTTTTTCTTTTTTTATCAATAATTTCTTCACCGGAGTGGACTGGTCCAATTACCCATGACTTTACTTCCTTTTCTCCATCACAAGTCTTGTCATGTCTTCCATCGATGTTGAAAGTGACATGGAATTGGATTAATTTAAAAATTTAAGTAACTTAAACACTTGTCTTTAATGATTCAATAAAAAAAAATTGATCACATCTCAAATTAAAACTCCAAAAAATGCAAAAAGTCTAATAATTAAATTATAATTTATAGACTTCTCCTTGTATTTTAAATCAACGAATTTTGGTGTTCACAAACATCAGTTATGATTATAATTTAAAATTTAGACTTAATTTGAGATCCTTTTCAAATCACGTAAGTTAGTTGAGTTTTGTACATGACTTAAAAATTTGATAAAATTCATTGTGTTATTTGATTCAAAATCCCATCGAATCAAATCAAATTGGACTGACTCATCTGAGTTTTTTAAAGGTTTTAAAATATGGCTAACACTCAAACAAAGTGGCCTAGTTTTGGATTTGCTTGATCTTATGTATAAATTACAATTAAAGAAATTATTCATTATAAACTAATTCTTGTAAAATACAGTAAATTTTCAATCAGAACTCTTGGTTAAAGAAAATTATGAGATTTTATTTTAGATTTTATTAATCTTTTTTATTTTATTTTTAAACTACTTTTATTAATCTTCAGTATTGGTTCTCTTTTTATCAATAATTTCTTAAAAGTTATAGTGGGCGCCCAATGTCCAATGTCTTTCCTTCCAAGTTGCAGTTGTCAATTTCTTCATAGTTGACGTGTGCCAATTATCAAAGTCTTTCCTACCGTGTCTCCCACGAGACATCTCTTCTTTTCAAGCCTTCCTCCTCCTCTGACGGTGAAGGTTTTACATTGTAATAGATGATTCCTTCCATCTATCCTCTGCTATGCGACTGTGTTACTGAGTCTATGATATGAAATTTTGCAAGTTCAAATGCGACTGAGTTAACTTGCTTTCAGCACTCTACACTACCAAGGTGAAAATAAACAACTTTCTTTCTCTCTTTCTTGCTTGTGTATATGTTGATTTTGATTTTTGAATGTTAATTGCAGGAGCCTTTCTTCTTAAAATTCAGATTGTTTGCTTATTCTTCGTATCCATTGGTACAACTACTCTCTCTCTATTTTACTGTTTTACCTCAATCAGTATTCTTTTTAATATTATAAGCTGTTTTTTATTATTTCATTTTTGCTTAAGATTATCAAAGATTGCATTGATGGTATAATATCAAGACAATAACAAAATAGCATGAGAGTGATATTTTGGAAATATCAATTGAAACATTGGGCATGCATCAACTCATTTTGCTTAGGGATAATTTGTTGGGGCACCTGTGAACGAGTTCCACGTTGAAAGCGTATACAGAGATTTAGGAGTTTATAAATTTGTCAGTCTAGTCTTTTGGACTGGAAGCTCAGATGCTAACACAATTTGAGTCTAAAATAAATTTTAAGACTTTTTAAACCTACTTTCTCTCACCCTCTTCCTTCTTCTCTATCATTTCTATTCACTAACCCTCTCGGTGAGACTCTAGCAATTTTTCTAAAGCCATATTTGACATTCTTTACTCTAAATAATCTCTATCTTTGAGTTTTTTTTTCTTGCAAAAATATGGGGAAAAAATCTTTAAGATGTGATATTAAGATTTAGACAAGTTGGTGATGTTTGTTTATTTTTCTAACATTTTCAAGAATTTCATCTAGGGTACTTTTGGAATTTGTTAAATTCCAAGAGAAGATAAGGCTTTGTACGCACTTAGATCTAATTATTTGACGTTTTTAGAGATTAAGGCATGGATGATTTATTTTGTTAATCTTTTATTTTTGGAATTTAGAACTAAGATAATTTTCATTTTATATCCTTTTGTAAAAATAACTAAATTAAAGCATGTTGGATGTCTTGAAAATTTAATGAAGCTGTGATATAATTCATATAATGTGGATAGTGTTTGATTCATTTACATAATTTTGAAATTTCTTTTACATTTTTGGCATACCTTTTTTCATATGGATATCATTGACTTCGGCATTTTGAATTAGAATGATGGAAAATAGGTTTTTCTTTTTTTCCTACTTTTCTATTTTTCAATTTTTTTTTACTAATTGGAATAAGAAAACTTGAGGCTGATATGATCTTATAGAAAATTAACTTTGACCTTTATCGGTTGTGGGTTGGTTATCTTTTAAATCTTTTTGAAGTTTAACCTCTGAGAAATCGACCATGGGTTTACTCATTTCACATGCTTGGCTTCTGGTATTTAAAGTTATTTATTTATCTCTTTTTTCCTTATTTTAAAAGACTACGAGCAAAGAATGAAATTTTCTTGTAGATGAAAAAGCTATCTTTCATCTACTTAGAATATGTAAGTTTATCTTTTAACTGTAGATTTCATCTATTTATTTTTTGAAATTAGGTCCAAATATATCTTACGATTGGGTAGCGATCCTCTTACGGGTATTTTGTTTAACCAGATATGGGATTTAGGAAATTGGTCATTTTACCCTCACACTGTGGTATAAATCGGCTCACTGATCGGCTCGCTAGATCACTGACCCTTCCACTGCAGTATAAATCGGCTCACTGACCTTTCCACTGCAGTATAAATCGACTCACTAACTGATTCATCGGATCACTAATCGACTCACTGAAATTTATCTAAGTGAGATTATTTTTACATACAGAATAACAAATCGCATCATTGAAATCAGGTCACTGAATTTTTTTTAAATGCTTTTGTAGTTGAAGGATAAAATGGGTAATACTCTAAATTCCGTATTTCATTACACAAATTGCTCGTGGGAGGATTGATACCTTTTTCCATTTACCACGTTCTATTAGTGTATGTGAAGGATCCAAAGTCCAAACTCATTGAAAAGTGAAGACTCCATTAAAATGGATTGTACATACTGTAGCCCTGATCTTTATTTCAAAGAAATTATTCATTATAAATTATTTATATGGTAAATTTTCCGTCAGAACGCTTGATTAAAATAAATTATAAAATTTATTTTTAAAGTTAACTAATATTGTTTTCAAAAGATTCTTTTTCAGTACTCGGTCTTTGTGGGGGTGGACCCAATATTAATGTCTTTGGGTCCAGTAGAAGTTTTCTTTCTGATCAATAATTTCTTCACAGCTCGAGTGGTTTATTGACTTAGTTCTTTTCTTTCATATGCTATAATGATTCTTGAAATTTTAAAACAAAGTGTTTAATTTTCCTTTTTTAATTAAAATAAGCAAAAAAATGAGTATCATAAGTCTTTTGAAATACCTTGATTTTTCATCATTTATTTATTTGAGGAATTAGCTATAAAATAATTATAATAACATGAAGTTATTTACTGTTATTTTTTCCTGCTATTTTTTTTTTCAATTTTATCATGCCTTCTTCTTTTGGGATAACAAAATGAGCATCCATTTAATCTAAATGACCCTCAAAATCAAATTATCAAATGATAGCTATGATTTCTCCATTACCGGCCAATATTCCATTGGTGTGGGTACATTGGAATTAGTAGAGATATATATTATTCATTTATTTACTTATTTATTTTAAAATAAAATAATATGTAAAAATAACACTGATTAAAAATTAATGCATAGACATAAGAATTGAAGATAAAGTTTTGATGTTTTTGGTAGATTTAGAAAAAGGAAAAGTGTGACTATTGTCTAATGAAGCAAAATGATATTAAAGAGGGAAGCTGTTTCCATCAAATCATCATAATTATTCATTTTACAATTATAAGCTTATAACTTTTACTTTTATTTCATTTTAAAATATAACCAAACTTAATTGATATAATTTTCTGAAATGGCTCAAGTCAAGCATATATCGTTTTCATAATGTCTCTCTTTGAAACAATTGGGAACAATCTAATGTGGCAACATTGTGATAATCATGCCTAAGTTCCACTTTGTCCTTATTAGATTGTTAAATAAATTTATTTTATTCAAATACATGCTAACCTATATAAAAGTTAAAACCAGTGAATTTGACAAGAAATTCCAAAAAAAAAATCTGTAACGCGTACTATTTTTACTTTGTTTCAATTATGAACATATATTATATTTTGCTTAGTAATTTATATCTTTTTTCCGACAACAAAAATCTTATGATTTCTTTTGTATTACCTTACAGTGATTATGGAAGGTGCTAGTCCTGCAATTGATGTTGTGACATTACTCTGGCATCCTGTAGTTCGACAAATCAATTATATAAGGAATGTTGGTGACAATATGAAGGAGTTGGAAAGAAAAATGAATGAATTGGCAAGTTTAGAGAAGGATGTGAGAAACGAAGTTACTAATGCACAGTGGGTGGCAAAGAAGCCAAGGGATGTGGTGAATAATTGGTTAAAAGATGTAGAAGAAATGAAAGATGAGGTAAGTGAAATAAATCAAAAATTTGAAAAAAATGGAAGATGCCTCAGGGGATGCCTACCGAATTGTTGTTCACAACGAAAGATCGGCAAAAGGACTCTAAAACTTATCGAAATAGTAGATGATCTCAACAAGAAAGGATCTTTTGAGGGTGGCGTAATTGCTAGCCTACCACCAACGACATCACATGTCATGCCTACAACTTTATTATTCGGTTCAACAGCTGAACAAAATTTCAAACTGATTTGGAATCTCTTAATGGAAGAAAATGGTGGAATAATTGGCATTTACGGAATGGGAGGGGTTGGAAAAACAACTGTCATGAAAAAGATAAACAATCAGCTTGCGAGCACTAAGAAATTCGATATCATTATATGGGTGACTGTGTCTAAGGATTTTAATTTGAGAAGATTACAATGTGCTATAGCAGACAGACTCAATTTGCCTACAAACCTTGACGAAGAGCTCTTGTCATTTCAACTCCACAAAGCACTATGTGGGAAGAAATTTCTACTAGTTCTAGATGATGTTTGGGATCGAATTTCTCTGGAACAAGTGGGAATTCCAAATCCTTGTATCTATAATGGTTGCAAGCTAGTGTTGACAACTCGATCACATCGTGTATGTCAATCAATGGAGACAAATAAAGTCATCAAGATAAAGGAACTCTCTGAAGAAGAAGCATGGTTATTATTCAAAGAGAAAGTTGGGGCCACTGCATTGGTTGATTATGATGTTGAAGTTGTTGCAAGACAAGTGGCAAATGAATGTAAAGGCTTGCCATTGGCAATAATCACTGTTGGACGAGCTTTGAGAGGTGTCAGTGATGTTGGACAGTGGAGGAATGCACTAAAGCAATTGCAAAACTCCAAGCCAGAAATTGGAGATATTGAAGATGAAGTCTTTGGAAGGTTACGCTTCAGTTACGAAAAATTAAAAAGTGAAAAGTTTCGAACTTGTTTTTTATCTTGTTCGTTGTTTCCTGAGGACTATGAGATCCCAGAAGACATATTAGTTGAGTTATGGATATGTGAAGGGTTTATTGAAGAGGATGGAGACAAACAAGCAATGGTTGACGAGGGGCAGTCTATACTGAATGAGCTAGTGGAAGCTTGCATGTTGGAAAGAAGTTGTTGTTACGGTAGGATCAGTAGGGTTAAGATGCATGACTTGATGAGAGATATGGCTATTGGCATCACAAGAAAGAGTCCAATTTTCATAGTCAGAGCTGAGATTAGATTGGGAAAAGTGGTAGCGGACAAGGAATGGGCGGCAGACGTTTAGAGAATCTCTTTGATGAGGAACAAAATTAAAATACTCTCTGGTGAACCACCAAAATGCCCTAAAGTTCTAACATTGTTCTTGAATGAGAATCCAATCTCACATTTTGAGTCTCATTCTTTCTTCCAACATATGAATCAACTAAGAGTTTTAAATCTATCAAAAACTGAAATTGAAGAGCTGCCTGAGTCTGTTTCAAGCTTGGAGAATCTCCATATGCTTTATTTAGGTGGTTGTAAGAAGTTAAAGAGGGTCCCATCTTTGGCGAAGCTCAAAAACCTAAGGTGCTTAGATCTCTCTTATACTTGCATTGAAGAGCTGCCAGAAGGGATGGAAAAATTGGTTGAACTGACAAAGCTTGAGTTGAAGTGGACAAGAAGACTAAAGAGGTTTCCGACTGAGATACTTCCCAGGCTCTCCCATTTTGAATATTTTAATATGGAGGACAGCTCATTTCTATGGTCATCATCATCTTGTAATGAGGGTGAGAGAAAGGAAGGAAAAACTGGGTTTGAAGAGTTCACAAGATTGACACAATTGTCTTTTCTTAAGTTGTATTTTGCGGACATTTCCTCATTTCGGAAGTTTGTGGCATCTATGCGAGGGTCGATTTCAAAAATAATTTTTTTTTACTTTACAGTGGAAAATTCAAATACCTCGTTAGAACTTTACACGGATCCATATTCTGTTAGGATGCAAATAACGAAATGCGAGGACATGAAGACTGAGTTACCACAGTTCCTATTGGAGTTGGGTAACTTGGAATTGGCTGAGTTGATGATATATTTTGAAATTAGAAAATTCAAAGGGATGGAGTGTCTTCTTGTGGCCCCTGATTACGACAACTACAATGCACACCGTCCCCTATTGCTACTGTCAAAAGTACAAAGATTGTATGTTGCCTACATGCCTGACCTTAGAGCTCTCCAAAAGGGAACGTTTCTCCATGGTACTGTGGCAAATCTCCGGCACTTACATATCAAAGAATGCCCCAAATTGAAGAACCTATTCTCCCTTGGAACATTGCAGAGCCTCCAGACTCTAAAAGAAGTCGAAATTTGGGACTGCATTGCAATGGAGGAGGTGGTGGCAGGAGAAGAAGATGAAAAGAGTGGTGGTTTTAATACTGTTGTGACACTCCCCAATCTAAAGTCAATCAGTCTCTTACGTTTGAGAGAACTACAGAGCATCTGCAGTAGCACAATGGTTTGTTCTTCTCTGAGATGCATTGCTATAACCTCATGTTGTAAGCTGAAGAAGATCCCTCTGATCATAGACAAACCGTGTGATGATGTCAACGGATACTTAAAGGGAACGAGAGATGGTGTGATGCATTGGACTGGGCCGACCTTGCCCACACAAAAGATCTGTTGAAATCCTTATTCGGTGAAGAATAAGGCAAATCTAAAGAAGAAAATTGCAAGGTAAATTTGATAAGTTTGGAGAAAAATAGACTGCTTCTTAGGTTTTTCTTCTTTCCTGATGATTCCCATCTACTTCTTCAGTCCCTATCTATTTCTTCATTTATTTTCTTCTTCTTTTGAATGCAGATCAAAAAGATTAAAAAAAAAATTCGAGTGGAAATGGAGACAAAAGGCCAAAAAAGTAACAGAGTGATTGAAGGATTGAAGAAATGATCATGTAAAGGAGTCTACAATTGCCTCATCTCACTCTCTGCAACTGCATTTCTTCTCAGCACTCAGTTGATGTCTTATGCTTTCACTGTCTAAAATAAATAATGTTTTTCTCATTACTGTATTACATTGGTGTTAAGAGTTTATTGGACTTGTTTTTGAGTTGTCTATTACTATTAGAGATGCCTTGTCTGGCTTCATCAATTGTCTCTATTTTCTAGTAATGAAATCACTGTATTTAAAGAAAAGTTTGTCATGTCTTCTGCGCAAATAAATGTGCCGTAAAAAGGAATATTTGATGTATGGAATATATAAGCCTCTTAATGGCCCAAGTGAATTCATTTAAAATATACTACATAATTTTTTTTAGTACTATAGAAAAGTAAATTTATACCAAATTCTTAATTAATATAAAAAATATTGAGAAGTTCTTTAAATGTAATTTTCTTAAAATTGACTGGAACTTTTAGAAAGATTTTTAATATATAGAATTTTTTACCAGCCTCATTTTAAATTTTATTAATTGAAGCTATCATATATGGGATGGGATGATTATAAGATTCTCAGAAATTGTATGCAACATATGTTATATAAATAAATAAAATTAATAATAGATTAGAAACTACACTTCAACATATATTTTTTTAAAATTTAAGTTAAGTAGCTTTTTTATTTTTTATTGAAATAGTGTTTTTTCTAACTCTAACATAAACAACTGCTCATTTGATTTGATAAAGTTAATGGAGTCTAATTTATTATAAAAATAGTATTTATTTGAACTTGAGTCATGAGAAACTCGTGACTTGGCTACGTGAGACTAGTCTCTTCCTTCTCTTAGCACATATCTGAGGCTAGTTGGAACACCAGTGAATTTTGTGGCCTTTTTAAGAGCATTTATGTAATGATACTACATTGTAAAAGGAATACGCCGATCTCACATATCTGAGTAATAAGTTTCTTGTGACTTAAATTAAATTAAATAATATTTTATAATGAATTAGACTTTATTAACCTTATAAAATTAAATAAGTAGTTATGATTTAAATTAAATAAAACATAGAGTTAAAATGGATTTTTTTTTTAAACTCATCAATTGTATTTTCTTAAATCAAATAAATAAAAATCATTTTTCATGATCGATATATTTACTGTATATATTTTAATTTGATGTAGTTAATATATCATCATCAGTAGGAGCAACCAATATCACATCAATTTAGAGTTAGTTTTATGAGTTCTTTTCTAATTGTCTCTATTACAAATCACATAATCATTCCTAGTGGCTTTAATTCATACCCTATCAACTCTACACACTGAGGTTGTATTTGGTCTTCTACTAATATGACTAAACAATTTCAAACAAGTTGATCTTAATTTGTCATTTATAAGAGTTATTTTTAAATTATCCTTAATACGTTAATTTCTAACTCTTTCATTTAGGGTTAAACCACCCATCTAACGTAGCATGTACATCTCTACTGTTCTAACCTCTTTTTTTTTCTTATTAGTTATCACCCAAAACTTTGTTCCGTATAATATTGTAGGTGTAATGATTGTTTGTAAAATCATCAATTTAGGCAAAATGGACTATTTTATCACATAAGACTCTCCAAACTTATCTACAATCTGCTCTCTATAGTATTGTAGGTCTAATGATTGTTTGTAAAATCATCCTTTTAGGCAAAATGGACTTTTTTATCACACAAGACTCTCCAAACTTATCTACAATCTGCTCTGTATCGCATTATAGGTCTAATGATTGTTTGTAAAATCATCCGTTTAGGCAAAATGGACTCTTTCATCACATAAGACTCCACTAATTTATCTACAATTTGCTAATCACACTCCTATCATATTTGTTATATCAAAGTCGAAACCTCCTTGTGATCTTACTATAGAGCCCAAATATCTAAATTTATTACAATGTACAACTAAGTTGTTTTTTATTTTTATTGTGTTACCTCACTATTGTCTAATCAACTAAAGTTACATGTTAGTTGTATTAATTTTCAAACCATTTGACTCTATCTCTGCTCCACAAATCAAGCCTCACATCGAGTTGTTATTTCGTCTAACTAATTAATATTATATCATCACTTCAATTGGATTTTTATGTTAAGTTGTCCATAATTAGTGCAAACATATATGGGTTTAAGTAGATCCTTAATGAAGTCCTACTTGAATAAGAAAACTCTAGTGTCTCACTACAAATAGTATTAACCTTAGTGGTTGGAAATGCATTTATTTATTTCTCAAAGATCTCCAATTTAATTTCTTTGGTACTTTATGATAGGTCTTTTCTAAGTAAATTGAAGTCGTATAATGTTTTTCCTCTTCTTCTTAAGCTTCTCTATAAGTTGACTTAAATAAAAATAACTTCGATTATTGACCTACCCTGTATAAAATCAAATTGATTTTCAAATATATTCGACTCTTGTCTTAGGTGACTCTTTTATTACCTTTTCTCAAAGTTTCATTAAATGACTCATGAGTTTGATCGTTGAGTAATTGACAAAACTTTGAATATTTCCATTATTTATATAAAAAGTGATCATTGATAAAAACATCTTTTTTAGCTAAAACCTTATTAAATAATTAGGTCAATCAACATATTCCACTTTCCCCTTAATTAAACTAAATTTTAATTAGAATGCCTTTCAATCTAGTGCTCTATTCTTCTTCGTCAAAAAGGTTTTATAAAAAAACCTAAGTCATTAGACTCACCCATTCAAGTTTAGGTTAGAGATTTCAATTGCAAAATGCTATTTGAGAGTATTCCTAATATGTCAAGATTCTATAAATATAGAGCTGTGTCTTAGATGAAAAATTAATTCAATTTGACTATCTATTGGAGTCATAATTGTCATAAGAGTATCGTTGCTCAACTTAGACTATATAACATCTATAATTTTATAAATTAACATCTAAAAACTAAAATTAAGATTATTAAGGGCGTAATTTTTTTTACGGATTTTAGATATATTTAATTACCAAAAAATATTTTTAAAATTATTTTTATACATTTTAATATAAATCTATGAAAATACTAAGTTTGAGACACTTATTTTAATTTAACTATTTTCTATTTTCAAATGAAAAAAGTCAACTTTATTGTCTTTTACAACTTGTTAATAATTGAAATTCCGTTACTAGAGTAATGCACGACCTAGAGGGGAGTTAATAGGTCGGTTTTCAATTTTAATTCCCTTTTAAAATTTTCTTACCGATTTATACTTTAAGTACACAAAATGTTCAATCCATGCATTCAATCACATATAATACAAATATTTTATAGTGGTTCGGTTTCAACAAACCTACATTCACTGTCAGACTTCCCAACTCTAGGGTTGTCCCAAATATACTATGTAAGAGTCTCATATCCAAATAGTACAACCTAGTTTTTTATAGAGGTTCAACCCAATTGGTCTAATCCTCTACACCTATTTTTTAGAGTGGTTCGAACACACTGTTCTAATCCACTTTACAATGTTTAAAATAAAACAAGAAGAAAACTTGCCTTAGGCCTTAACCGTTTTCCTTTAAGCTCTTTATTCTTTACTGAACCTGTGTGTTCATTTCCATCAAATCAGCATCATCAACGTATTTATCGGCACAGTAGTAGGACTTGGGTATGACTGGTTTTAGTCCTATATGAACACCTTACTCTTCATTAGGATTGGGGTTGTGATTACCTAAACATCCACTAAGGAGGATGATGAAGAAAGTGTCTAGAGGGAAGGCCGACTGATCACACACTGTAATCTTGTTCGTGGTTTTTCTCTGTGTATTTTCGGTGCTCTAAACAAAAGGCTTACTGTTATTTTATAAGACAGATTAAGTCACGCCCACGAGGTCTCACCGCTTCTGATGAGGCCTCGCCAGCGGTAAGTTAGCAAAGACAGCACATATGTGCAGTTTAATCCAATCAGACAGAATCCAGCTAGATATCAGCCAGATACCAGCCATCTCATATTCACCATGCATGATTTGCAATTCAATTATCTTAGCCATCAATCAAGGTTAGATGGAAGATTGTAAGATGGATTACACCTCATGGAGGAGGCTTTCCATACTTGTCATGGTCAGCTCCCCAAGGGTATTCAAATTCAAATTTAAGTGAGGTGGCAGCATCTCACCACGTGGATAAATTTATTTACCATAATCAACTTCCAATCAATTTACCATAATTACCCATCTCACCATGTGGATAAATTTATTTACCATAATAAGTTTCCAATCAATTTACCATAATTACCCATCTCACCATGTGGATAAATTTATTTACCACAATAAGTTTCCAATCAATTTACCATAATTACCCATCTCACCATGTGGATAAATTTATTTACCATAATAAGTTTCCAATCAATTTACCATAATTACCTCTTAATTAAATAGACACAGATTTTAACTTTCTAAATCTGTAAGAGACTGTCGAGCTGGACTCAGCTCGACACAGGGTCAGCTGGACTCAGCTCAACTCAGTATAACTGGCTGCGAAGCCTCGGCAGATTGCATGAGGCCTCGAGGCTGAAAGTCACTTATTCACTTTATTTTCCAATTGACTTCTAAGGTATTTGACTTAACCTAAGGTCTCCTACGGTTCACTTACCTGTGTGCCAATACTGTATTGGTGTATACGCTTCAAATTCATAGTAGATCTTTTTATTCATCCAAGGCAAGTCCAACTAAGTCACGTAATTGACAATAAGGGTGACTCGGACGAACCGGGGCACTTATAATAATAAATTTAGTACTTATATAGTCTTTATAAATATATTTTATTTATCATGATTTGTAAGTTTTAAAAGATCTAACACACTTTAACATAAGGCTATCAAAATAGATGCTAAACCTTAAAAATCACATTGTCAATCATGAAAAAAAACTAATCATTCAACACAATGATAAAATTATCAGATAGATAGAAATATAGTGATATTGAATTACCAAATAAGTCCGATAACTTGATGAGGAATGACTTTGAGATTTATTTATTTTAATTTACATATGGGAAACCACAGAAAATCCATTGTAAAACTCCCACAAGTGATACCCACTGCCCTTAGGGTACACCAGGTTATGCCGTGGGGCTCTAACCTAGCACCTCTCGCTTCCTAAGGTGTGAGATTAACCAGTTGAGCTACACTTAAATTAAACTTATTGAGAAATTTAATAATACACATGATTGAATTACTTTTGTAAAACACATTTTTGATGATGAGATCATGAGTATGGGTTTATTGATAAGAAGCCTAAAAAATGAACTTGAATAATGTTAAAAGTACAAACTTAATGGAGACCTTGCTAACAAAATTTGGCTTGTTAGTTTGATTCCAGGTCAATTTTTTTTTTTTCAATCTGTCGACTAAATTTGTGAAATATATCAGCTTTATCTATTTGTTTTTTTTATGACCCAACACTCTACTCTTTAAAATATTGAGAATCCGATAATTATTTTACAGAATCATCATTTTAAACCTTTATTTTTAAATTAAGCAACATCTTATTCCAGATAAATTATTCACTATAAACTATTTATATGGTAAATTTTCAGTCAGAACTCTTGATTAGAATAAATTATGAAATTTTATTTTTAAAGTTAATGTTAGAATCAATTAGATTTGTGTTAAGATATTATTAGATTACCTTTGATATTATTCTATTTCCCATTTTTTTGCTTTTCATATTTTATTTTATTTAACTTCTATATTTGTAATCTTCTTTCTGTTATGTAATAAAATCAGGTAAACACATCTTATTTTGACATGATATACAGAGCAGGCATCGATCCTCAGTAGTGATTCACGTTTAGCATTTTTATTCAAAACACATCCCTCCCGTCCCTACGGGACAAAGATCGGGACGAGATCTGGTGTACTAAAAAAAGTAGCCCGTGTAGTAGCCCTTTTATTTCTTTTCTTTTTGTTTTTGGCGTTCCTCTTCCAATTTCTATTTTTCTTTTACCTTTTTTTTTTTCCATTCTTTTAATGTGAGATTGTCTCTTGAGCTGACATTTACACATCCTTTTCCTGGAATTTCCTAAGCAATTTCTATACAAATTACAGAGGAGAAAGAAATAATACTTTTGCTTCATTTGTTTATTTTTTTTCTCTTGAGCTGACATTTACACATCCTTTTCCTTGAATTTCATAAACAATTCCACGAAGCGGTGGTGTATTTGAAGCGGAACTTGAATGGAGTTGGGGTTTTTCTAGAAATGGTCTTGTGGGGCGAGGAAGAGAGAGAGGAAGTGAAGAGAGAAGAGGAGCGGCGGTGAGAAACAGGGTGGGAAAAGAGAGAGAGAGGTCTTTTTGCTGCGGTATGATTCATATAATGTGGGTAGTGTTTGATTCATTTACAAAATGTTGAAATTTCTCATACATTTTTGGCATACCACTTTTCACATAGATATCACTGCCTTCGGCATTTTGATGCTCCATCAAAATGCCTATCGTTTTACTTTTCCTACTTTTGTATTTTTCAATTTTTTTTTTACAAATTGGAATAAGAAAATTTGAGGCTGATATGATCTTATAGAAAATTAACTATAAGAAATGTTTTTAAGTATTATTTTAAAGATTGACTATAGCTTAATCTAATAGTAATTGTACGTCGAGATAAGTTAAAAAAAATGTTTTAAAACTCCAACTCATGAGACAATTTACCCCACTTTAACTTTGATCTTTAGCCGTTGTGGATTGGTTATCTTTAAAATCTTTTTCAAATTTAAAGGCTGACCATATAGGCACTTGACTTTTTTTTCTCTACACACTCGATTTATATTTTTGGATGGCAAATTATCATTTTGCGTTTTTGTCTTTTTTCGTCCAAACAAACAGATAGTCCATTATGTGTTCGTTCGGACGATCACAACGACCGACCAAATGATTCCATGTAAAATGTAATCGTCCGAACAAATGGGCTCTGGAGAGAGATTTTCAAAAGAGATCGTTTTTCGACCGATTTTTACAAAAAAAGGTATTAAGAATCATCTACTCTGAATTTTATGAACTTCAGAACTAATTTGAAGTGAAAAGGGTATAATTTTGGGCTTAAAAAATCATATCCAAAGAATTAAGAGGGAAGACCATTTTTCTTAAATTCTTAGGGTATAATTTTTAAACCTAAAACTATAACTTTTTCACTTAAAATCAGTCCCGGAGTTCATAAAATTTAGAATAGATGAATTTTGTTAGCTTGTTTGTAAAAATCAGTCAAGAAACGGCCTCCCTGCGAACTGTAACATTTGCACGTTTGGCTCGGATTTTCAAACGAGGCGGTTTCTCAACCTATTTATACAAACAATGTATCAAAATTCATCTATCTGTTCATTCAGACGAAAAAAGACAGAAGGACAAAATGGTAATTTCAACCTCTTTTTTTTGAAATCGGGTGTGTAGAAAAAGAAAAGTCGGTTGTTTATATCACTGGCCAGTTTAATTTCTATAAAAAACTCAATGATCCATGGTTTGAAAAGATTGGGACAGTTGACCATCAATAACCCATGAAAGTTTGGAACTTAGATGTTAGATTATTACATTACTGTGTCATTTATAATTTTAATTAGTCTAAATGGCGATTTTTTAAAATGGCGTTTTTTTTATTTTTTTGGATATTTTATGTTTAGGTTCAAATACTTTCTTGTGGTTTACCACATTCTATTATTGTCCCTGTCTGTCTGTGATCCACACTCGTTGAAAACTCCATCAAAATGGATCGTAGATACTGTAGCCGTGGTCTTTATTTCAGAGAAATTATTCATTATAAATTATTTATATGGTAAGTTTTCAGTCAGAATTCTTGATTACAGTCAGAAGTCTTGATTACAATAAATTATGAAATTTTATTTTTTAAAGCTAACTAATGTTTTCATTCACAAGATTCTTTTTCAGTACTGATATTTTTCTCTCCAGGCAATTCTTATATTTATTTTATTTTTTCCAAAATGATTCAAATTTTTTTTACAGAAAATGAAGAAAATTATGAGCTTCATGGATATGTAATTTTTTTTCATTAAACATCGCTCAATTACATGTTCAAATATTATTTCTAAGTTTCGACCTTAAGATTTTCAAATGTTTAAAAAAATGATGAAAAATTACAAAAAATTATAATTTTTTTTAAGAGATCATTAAAAAAATC
The DNA here is from genome assembly GCA_022113865.1 of Chimonanthus praecox. Classification (NCBI taxonomy): domain Eukaryota; kingdom Viridiplantae; phylum Streptophyta; class Magnoliopsida; order Laurales; family Calycanthaceae; genus Chimonanthus; species Chimonanthus praecox. The sequence continues at coordinate 16,723,712 of CM039095.1, read as the reverse complement.
TTGATTATTTGTATATTGAATGTTTATGATTTGTTTTCATGTTAGTAAAGAAAAAATGAAACTTTATCAGAAATAACTATTATTAAAAATAATTATAAATGCGTTTGGATTTAAATGATAAAACATTTACCATATAAACACTTTATTGTTTTCCTTACTATATAAACACCAATAGCCTTACCATAATAACCATATGTACAATTTCTAATTAAATTGTGTCATAAAATATGAAAATGCGTATGTGTAATAATGCACGCAAGTGATGAGCAATGCTTGATGTTTGCTGGCTAGCACCATTACCATTTTTGGCAAGTAAAAAAAATATCCGGCGATATTAATATTTTTAATTAAAAAAATGAAATATCGGCCAATTTTATATACTTAAAACTTTTTGTAGATTAAAAATCTAAATAATAGTCGATTTTATGGCTTTTTATATTTTAAATTAAAAAATCAAATATCAGCCCTTAAAAACAGATATATATATATATATATATATATATATATATATATATATATATATATATTGGCCTATATTTTTTATTTATAATGAGAAACAATTATCTTTACCATTAGACTGTAATAACTTTCATCTCATCTTAAACTATAAAAGAATAATCCCTCCCTACAAGATAACTAATTTGGAATATAGGGAGTATATAAATTTGAAAAAACATGTGCTACTTACAGATATATGAGCTAGCAATGGTCTACATTTAAAAATGTTTGATTGGACAAACAGACATTTTGATCCTGTTAAATTTTTTGAAGGCACTCTTACCATAAAATTGCATATTTTGAGATATCAGATGATTATGGTCTTCTTATAAAAATAAATTTTTGTGTACAACTAAATTAAAAATATTTAGGCCTCATAATTGATGCCATATATCGATATTTAAAAGAAAAATTATTTATCCGTTTGAACTTTGTAATTCATATGAGTATGAAAAGGTATTAGTTCCAAGGCTATCAAGTTGTGGGGTGGGCTCAATAATAATTTCTTTCCATCCAATTGCATTTGTCTTTTCTTATCAATAATTTCTTCACATGTGGAGTGGACCTATTTATCAAAGTCTTTCGTTCATGAGATTCTATTAATTTAGAGATTAAAGTATTAATTTAAAATTTTGAGTAACTTAAACACTTCTCTTTAATGATTCAGTCAAAATATTTTTCTTCAAATCTCAAATTAATTCTCTTAAAAATGACAAAGTCTCAATAATTAAATTATGATTTTGAGTCTTCTCCTTATATTTTATATTTATGCATTTTGGTGTTCACAAACATGAGATATCATTAGGATAATTAAATAGATACGGGAGTAGAGAGCAATGGGTTGGTAATTACATGTAAGTAATAAGAGATCTCACACTAGAAATAAAAGTGAAAACAAGTTGCAAAGTAAACAAATCAGCCAAACTCAAAGCCTCAAAGCAAATGAAAAGGTTTAAAATGTCTTTTTCATCTTGTTTGATTATGGATGGAGTTAGGGTTGTCACTGTGAGTCAAAAATTCAAAACTTAGACTCTGACTTGAAATCTTAATGAAATGAGTAAATCATCTGAGCTTTTGGACTCGATTCAAAGAAACTCAGTTAAATTAATTGCCGACTCAAAATCCCATTGAATCTAGTCAAATTGGATTGAGTCATCTGAATTTTTTCAAAATTTTAAATTTTAACATTCAAACGAGGTGTGCCACGTTTAGGATTTGCTTGAGCGTAGGTTTCGATTGCAATTAAAGAAATTATTTTATAAAGTAATATATATAAAATATGATAAATTTGCAGTTAGAACACTTGATTAAAGAAAATTATGAAATTTTAATTTTAGATTTAATTAATATTTCAATCAAAAAATTATTTTTCTGTACTTGGTCTGTGTGCGGATAGGCCTAATATTGAATATTTGAATGTCTTTCCTTCCCAGTTGCTTTTGTCAATTTCTTCAGAGTTGAAGTGGGCTAATTATGAATGCCTTTCCTTCATTTTCTTCATGAGACATCTCTTCTTTTTATTTCTTACAAGAGCTGATTCCTTCCGTCTATTTTCTATCCACTATTGTGCGACTGAGTTAGTGAGTCTATGAAATTTACAAGTAAATTCTTATTTTTAATCTAATTTCATAAGTACTGATTATAAGATCTATTAATCATGTTAAATAAATTATTTTGTTACATATAATTATTTTTTAGAGTTTATTTGTAGAAGAGTTTCCATAGAATTGATATAAATCCATAAAATGTATTTATTTTATTTCAAAAGTTTTTACTATAATATTTGCCCAACAAATATTCTATATAAGATGATTATGATCTTCTTTTAAAATAATTTTTGTATACAACTAAATTAAAAATATTTCATTTCACAAGATTAATAGGTCTCATAATTCATGCCATATGTTGATATTTAAAAGAAATATTTACCCATTTCAACTTTGTGCTGCAAATATGAACTGAATACGAGCAAATATATTAGTTCAAGGCTGCAATCCATCAAGTTAGGTTCCAGTACTTGGTCTTTGGGGAGTGCGCTCAATTTTCAATTCTGACCGTCCACTTGCAGTTTGTCTTTTTATTTTTTTATCAATAATTTCTTCACAAGTGGAGTGGAGCGGGTCCAATTACCCATGACTTTACTTCCTTTTCTCCATCACGAGTCTTGTCATGTCTTCCATCGATGTCGAAAGTGACATGGAATTGGATTAATATAAAAATTTGAGTAACTTAAACACTTGTCTTTAATGATTCAATAAAAAAAAATTCTTCACATCTTAAATTAAAACTCCAAAAAATGCAAAAAGTCTAATAATTAAATTATAATTTATAGTCTTCTCCTTGTATTTTAAATCAACGAACTTTAGTGTTCACAAACATCAGTCATGATTATGATTTAAAATTTAGACTTAAATTGAGATCCTTTTTAAATCAAGTAAGTCATATGAGTTTTGAACATGATTCAAAAATTTGATAAAATTCATTGAGTTGCGTGACTCAAAATCCCATCAAATCAAATCATATTAGACTGACTCATATGAATTTTTTAAAGGTTTTAAAATATGGCGAACATACTGCTAAAAAAAAAAAAATATGGCTAACACTCAAACAAAGTGGCCTAGTTTTGGATTTGCTTGAGCCTATCTATAAATTACAATTAAAGAAATTATTCATTATAAACTAATTCTTGTAAAATACAGTAAATTTTCAATCAGAACTCTTGGTTAAAGAAAATGATGAGATTTTATTTTAGATTTTATTAATCTTTTTTTTGTTTTTTTTAAACTACTTTTTAAAAACTGTGGGTATCAAATGTAAAACTTGTGTGGATGAACTCACTACCTATATAGCATACAAAATTAAATCAGAAATTCAAACCCACGACCTTCCATGCGAGGCAAATAGTTAATCTAGACACATGTGTCTTCAGTATTGATTCTCTTTTTATCAATAATTTCTTAAAAGTTATAGTGGGCGCCCAATATTCAATGTCTTTCCTTCCAAGTTCCAAGTCGCAGTTGTCAATTTCTTCACAGTTGAGGTGGGCCAATTATCAAAGTCTTTCCTGCCTTTTCTCCACGAGACATCTCTTCTTTTCAAGTCTTCCTCCTCCAATGGTGAAGGTTTTACATTGTAATAGCTGATTCCTTCCATCTATCCTCTGCTCTGCGACTGAGTTACTGAGTCTATGAAATTTTGCAAGTTCAAATGCGACTGAGTTACTTGCTTTCAGCACTCTACACTACCAAGGTGAAAATAAACTTTGAATTCCTTCTTATCACAATTTTCTCTCTCTTTCTTGCTTGTGTATACGTTGATTTTGATATTTGAATGTTAATTGCAGGAGCCCTTCTTCTGAAAATTCAGATTATTTACTTATTCTTCGTATCTATTGGTACAACTGCTCTCTCTCTATTTTACTGTTTTACCTCAATCAGTATTCTTTTTAATATTATAGGCTGCTTTTTATTACTTCATTTTTGCTTAAGATTATCAAAGATTGCATTGATGGTATAATATCAAGACAATAACAAAATTAGCATGAGAGTGATATTTTGGAAAAATCAATTGAAACATTGGGCATGCATCAACTCATTTTGCTTAGGGCTAATTTGTCAGGGCACCTATGAACGAGTTCCAGGTTGGAAGGATAGAAAGAGATTTAGGAGTTTATAAATTTGTCAGTCTAGCCTTTGGGTTGGAAGCTCAATCCTAACACAATTTAAGTCTAAAATAAATTTTAAGACTTTTTAAACCTACTTTCGCTCACCCTCTTCCTTCTTCTCTATCATTTCTATTCACTAACCCTCTTGGTGAGAGTCTAGAAATTTTTCTAAAGCCATATTTGACATTCTTTACTCTAAATAATCTCTATCTTTGTGTTTTTTTTTTTCTTGCAAAAATATTCGAAAAAATCTTTAAGATGTGATATTAAGATTTAGACAAGCTGGTGATGTTTGTTTATTGTTCTAATATTTTCAAGAATTTCTTCTAGGGTACTTTTGGAATTTGTTAAATACCAAGAGAAGATAAGGCTTTGTATGCACTTAGGTCTAATTATTTGAGGTTTTTAGAGATTAAGGCATGGATGATTTATTTTGTTAATCTTTTATTTTTTAGAATTTAGAACTAAGATAATTTTCATTTTATATCCTTTTGTAAAAATAACTAAATTAAAGCATGTTGGATGTCTTGAAAATTTATTGAAGCTGTGATATAATTCATATAATGTGGATAGTGTTTGATTCATTGACATAATTTTGAAATTTCTTTTACATTTTTGGCATACCTTTTTTCATTTGGATATCATTGACTTCGGCATTTTGAATTAGAATTATGGAAAACAGGTTTTTCTTTTTTTCCTACTTTTGTATTTTTAAATTTTTTTTTTGACTAATTGGAAGAGGAAAATTTGAGGCTGATATGATCTCACAGTAGTAAGATATCACCTACATGTATATGCTGTGAGACTCGATACTTGGACCCTTGATAGAAAATTAACTAGAAGAAATGTTTTTAAGTATTATTTTAACACTTTTTTATTAAATTGTTATAGTAATTGTATGTAGCTTAATCTTAAAGTAATTGTATGTTGACATAATTTAAAAAAAAAAGCATTTTAAAATCTTTTTGAAGTTTAAACTCCATTTCACTGGACAATTTACCCCAGTTTAAAATCTTTTTGAAGTTTAAACTCTAAGAAACCTCAATGATCCGTGGTTTGCAAAGATTGAGACATTTGACCCTCTATAACCCATGAAAGTTTGGAACTTAGATGAAAATGTATTAGATTATTGTGTTATTTATACATTTTATGTATTTGATACTTGAAATTCACACTTAAAGAACCTAGTTATATACCTTCCTAAAATCATATCCACTACTAAAATCAAACTGAAAAATAGTCAAAATGGCAATTTTTTAAAATGAATTAAAAATATTTGAATAGTGTTAATACTATGGCATATTGGCTGATATGAGTCGATACAAATGAATTAAAAATATTTGAAACTTTTTTTTTAACCCTATAGATATTAACGGGGCAAGAAAGAGTTATTGAGTTTGCAATAAACTAATTCACAATTGACAATTTGGTTATTATTATTATTATTTATTTATTGATTCATTTGAATGAATGTATCAAAGGCTGCCACAGAATGACAGTCCCTCTGGTTCAGCTGATTCATTCAAATGAATCAGCCCATTCATTCGAATGAATCAGCTGTTTGAAGGCATTCATTCGAATGAATGCATCAGAGACTGCCTGAGAATGACAGTCCAGGCATTCATTCGAATGAATCAGCTGTTTGAAGGCATTCATTCGAATGAATGCCTGGACTGTCATTCTCAGGCAGTCTCTGATGCATTCATTCGAATGAATCAGCCCATTCATTCGAATGAATGCCTTCAAACAGCTGATTCATTCGAATGAATGGGGTGATTCATTCGAATGAATGGCCTGGACTGCCATTCTCAGGCAGTCTCTGATGCATTCATTCGAATGAATCAGACCATTCATTCGAATGAATGCACGTTTTCAAGCATTTATTCGAATGAATGGGATGATTCATTCGAATGAATACGAGCTTAATATATAAGAACTGTCGATTCATTCGATCGACACCGAACCCTAACCCCTTCCCTCATTTGCCGTGAGTCCATTTCGAAACCCTAGATCGAAGCTCTCCCTCCCCCTTTCACTCTCCTGCTCCGGCCGTGTCTCTCTCATCCTCAGCTCTCCCTTTCCTCAATTTAAGCTCGGCCTTCCTCATTCCGAAGTCCCTTTCCCAAGCCCTTCCCTCAATCATTCGAATCACACCCCCATTCATTCGAATTACACCCCATTCATTCGAATCACCCCCATTTCAATCCCAAACCCCACCCCATTCTCCTTATTTCTTCCTTTATTTTGAAAAACCCACCCTTTAACCCATGGCATCGTCGTCAAAAAGGAAAGCAACCTCAACAAGGGGAGGGAAAAAACAAAAGAAGGATACCGCATTCGACCCCACCTATTTCGTATCTTCGGAAGCGGCGACCATGTACAGAGAAGATTTCTCCACACGGTCCTTTATATTTGGTAAAATCGTGGACCTCTCATATTTCACACAATTTGGTTTTAAAGTTGAAGCATTATTTGAAAAAATAGGTTGGGGGTCATTTTTGGCATTAAAAAGTGATATGTATCCGACGATCGTTAAAGAATTTTATGCCAATGTGGAAAGAATTGACGATGAGTCGGTTAAAACATCTGTCCGAGGGCAAGAAATTGTCATTACACGGGATAGGTTAGACGTCCTATACAATTTGCCCAAAGATGCGATTAGAAAGTACGACAGTCGTACATAGCCCACTAATGTTGAGGGCTTTGATGTTTTGGTAGCCCTTAACGAAATCTGTGGGAGGACAGATATTACTGAGAAAAAGACCCCCCCTGACGAATTTGACATTAGAGGCATGAATCATCCACCACATAGTTGTCAACTGTGTTTGCCCTAGAAAAGGGCATACTACTGTGACATGGTTCGATGTCTTCTTGATTTGGTGCATCATGAATGGGAAAAAAATCTCCCTCTCCCATATCATCATTAGTCACATGCGCGCCTGCCGGAAGACCAGAAGATGCAGTCTTCGTACGGTCTATTTCTATGTTCATTTTTTGAAGAACGCGGAATCCCTCTTCTCCCTGATGATAAAGTTTCTTTAGACCGATTTGATTATTTCAATGATTCAACTTTGAATAAGATGGGATTCCAACTAGATACAGTGAATAGGAAATGGGTACCCAAAGTTGTCAAGGCACTTCGACTTCAGGCACCACCACCACCTGAGCCATCTGAGGCATCTGAGGCGCGTGAGGCACGCGAGGCAGGGACTCCTCCTCAAGAAGGATCAACTGGAATCAACACACAACAGATTCTTGATAGCATTTCTTCTTTGGAGGAGAAGATGGATTAGAGATATGATCAGGTTTCTGCAAGGTTGGATGTGATGCAGAATCAGATTATCGATACTTTGAGGTTGGCAGTGCTTATAGCACAAGAGAGGGGGATAACAACAACATTAGGAGCAGAAGCAGATGGGAGTTTACGAGCAAGGGTATCTAAAGAATATGCAGGAGCCGCTTTTGTCCCTATTCGTCCATTTGGATCAGCAGCTTCAGCTTTAGGAGCAACATCTGGCAGCTCTGTTCAACCATTTCGATCAGCAGCTTCAGCTTCAGCAGTAGCATCTGACATTCCTGCTCGGCCATCTCGATCAGCTGCTCCACCTTCAGGAGCAGGATCTGGCACCCATGCTCCTACATCTGGAGCAGGTGCTTCAGCTTCAGCAGCAGGATCTAGCACCTCTGGTCGTCCATTTGGAGCAGTTTCAGGCCCCCAGGTCCGGCCGATTGGATTAGTAGCTTTTGGCCACTCTGTTCGTCAGACTGGATTAGCAGCAGCTTCTGGCCCCCGTATTGGTCCGACTGGAGTTGCAGCTGCTACTGGCTCTCGTTCTGTTCATAGTCGAGCACCAGCAGTTTCTCGCCCCCGTTCTCATCAGACTGCACTTATTCCATATGTACCTCCAGTTCATGCACCACCTGGTGCACCTCCTGCTGCACCACCTGCTGCACCTCCAGTTCATGCACCTCCTGCTGCCCCACCTGCTGCACCTCCTGCTGCACCACCTGCTACACCTCTTGCTGAACTACCTGCTGCACCACCTGCTGCACCTCCTTCTGCACCACCTGCTACACCACCTGCTGCACCATCTGCTGCACCTCCTGATGCACCTCCTGCTGCACCACCTGCTGCACCTGATGCACCTCCTGCTACACCACCTATTGCACCTCCTGATGCTTCACCTTCTACCTCTGATCCGGATATTATTTGTCTTTGATGTACTTTTTTTTTTTTTTAATTGACATGTAAAACAGATGTAAAATTCATATTTTGAATGAACATGTTATATTATTTATCTCCTGTTCATTGTGAATTGGGTCGTTACTTTAAAAATGTTATTTTGAACTAAATTAGCATTTAAATATTCCACTTAAAATGAATACATTCAAGCTGACAAGAGCATTTAAGAGCGTTCCCAACTTAAAAATTGGAATATGTCTACTTCAATCGGAAGCCGTTCAAGACCATGCTTGTAATGGCCTGGCCCTTCAATTAATAGATTTATGATGTAATTTTAGGGATTTCACGTGTGAGGTGCATCTGAGGGTCCCACCTAAGCACACGTGGCCTGTAGATAGTACCCCGTCAGAAAAGAGTTGGAAAATAAAAAATTAAAATAAGTTTTTAATTTATTTGATTTTGGTGGAGTCGGACCGACCGACAAAATGGTAGTTTTAGGTTGGGGTGTTTAAAACCCCCAACTCCTACACCCTTTACTTTTATTTTACTTTCCTTTTATCTCCTTTTCCCAACCCCTCCACATCCACCGATGCATATGCTTGACTTTCCCTTTCTTCACCATCTTCTCAACCCTAGCATGTATGGAAATGAAGAAATCTCATCCCAAGCTTCCTTTTGAGTGGATTTTCTCTTCTTCAAGGTAAGGTTTTCATCTCTTCTCACTCTCATTCCTCTTCTTTGATGGGGCTTTTATGAAATGTAGTGAGAATGACACTTGAAATGGTCAATGGGTTTTGTTTGGAGAGAATCCCATGGAAAAAATTAGGATTTCCTAATTTGGAGTTTTGCTTGGGTATGGATAATGAGGGAAAATGAGTTATAGATTATGGAAAAGTAAAATTTGGGGGAAATCTCTTATGTGGATGATTTGGAGCACCAAGGTTGGAGAAATTTGGGGTTTCTCCTAAGCTTGAGCTTGCATGGAGTTGCTCTTTGGTCTAAAAATCCAAATGGGGACAAATAATTTGGGGGTTTTGCTTTTAAACACTAGTTGGTCTTAGATTAATGCACTAAATGAGTTTTATTTGTGTTTTTATGTTGATTAGAGCCCCCTAATCCGAACCTCGAAGCCGATCTAGTCGAAAATCAACCCGGCACCTCATAAAAACTTAAGGTGAGGAAAGCTACCCACTTATTTGGATATTTAGAGATTTCTATGTTTTTTAGAGATCCTTATATGCATTTTTATAATTAAATGTATGATGATGTTATATTCATGATAGATGTAAATGATTAATTAGAGATAATATTTTTATGATACATGGTGTTGCTATTTTTGCATTATGTGCAGTGATGATGATTATAATGTGTTGAATGGAAATTGACCCTATGGAGGGCTATTTGGTTGTTTGCTAATGAAATGTGGATTTGATTTTAAAAGGAAGAATTATGGGGCAAATTGTGCTAATCCCCATGGGTTGGATGAATATTGGACCCAAATTGCAAGGATGATGTAACAGAGGTTGTGTGGGTCCAATTGAGTGTCCCAAGCATAAGAGATTACTCTCCTCTCAAGACTAATCTAAATAAGACAAATTTGAATGTATGAACTTATGAAATCGGTTATGTATATTATCATGCTTTGCTTAAAGGTGTTTGTATGAGCTTGGTGTGTTTGAGAGCTCATCTATATTGAGGTTGATATTCATGTGTATTGTGTACTCACATCTAACCTAAGATAGGTTAATTTAGTGAGTTAGGAAATATGTACTTATTGGACATGAACAATTTAATGATGCTAAGGTGAGAATGGATCATGGGGTAGTAAAGTGAACCTTACCCCACTTGGAATTCCTACTATTGTGAATACTCAATTCCTTTGCGGGAGTTGGGATGATAATAAAAACAATATTATCTTAGTATCCTTATTGGGATGGTGGCATCGGCTACAGAGACTGGGTCTCGTAGGGTTGCCGTTGAGGAGTAGGTCCCTCACATGTTATGCATTGTAGGGCGCTCTCACGGCTATTTAGCACTTCAGATGTGCTTGGATACGCAGGGCTAGATATACATTCATCCTGTGGGGGATGGTGTTAGCTCCGTAAGTCGTGATTTGATTACCTTAGAATTTGACTGAATCATCCATGAGGTGAAGGGACGCAGGGCGAGGTTGACATGGACACGCTATGCGTGAGTCACCCGCTTAGTAAGTCGTGGGCCCTAAGTCATGTTCGGAGTTGAGGTATATTGCTTGTGATGACCACCCGTCCCATTGTAAAATTCTTTTAAGAGTGGAGTAGTTCCCATAATGATGATGTGGTAATATGATTACGTAGTACAATATGGATTACATTCCCCATTACATACATTATATGTTGTGAGTTCGTTAGTGTGTAGCATGCATGTATTTCCTCATTGAGCTTGTTTATGCTCACCTCCTTGCAATTTCAGGTACCATTGCTCCGGCGGGGTCCGAGGGACCAAGAGGACGTCCATAGACTACATACCTTGTTGATCTAACACTCACTTGACTGTCATTTTGAGATTTTGTCATTTTGGTTACATGGTTATGTGTATTTTTGTTAAATTAGAAGATAAACCATGTATAATTATCATTAAAAATATGTTTAATGTTTTGAAAACTTATTTGAACCTTCTAAACTTTGAGAAGGTAATCTCTATTGTGGTTGGATGTGAATGGTTGTACATTCTTTTACTATGTTGAACAGGTGGATTAATAGTAGAGGCTATGATTGGCCCAATAGCCCAGTTTTTAGGGGAGACTCTGTCGAAATTTCGGTAGGAATCTTACTTCCCTAAAAAGATATGAAATTATTATTGTGTGTTAACACGTGTAATTCCCACGTGTAACTATTATTTATTTGGAGAAATGAAAAATTTTCTGCGTCACGTGTCGATTTTGGGTCGGGGCGTGACAATGCTTAATATAAAAGAGATTACATTCAAGAGCATTCCTAACTTAAAATTAAGTTATTGACACTCCTATCTTCACTTCATTGATTCCACCATTGCAAAAAATCGTCATTATCTCTAAGATCACCAGACCACTGCATAACATTTAAAAAAATGACATTAGAACATATGGAAAAGTTATATGTCGATTGGTTAATACATATAAGCTCTTTAAGGAATGAACTTACTTCGGTCATTTCTGTAGAATTATATGTTGAATCGTCACCAAAGTTGTAAGATCCACTATCCTGTGGAAAACTCGTTGTTTGTGATTTAATGAAATCACCTACATTATAATCAGCATTTAAATCTACACTCGTAGATGCCTGTGAAGAAGGTGGCCTATTCGGACAAGTTCTCCTCGTATGACCAGTATTTTTGCATAACCCACATCTCCTTCCATTTAGTTGATTCTCTACAATCTCAAATGCAGAAGGATCTCGACGTGTAGATATTTGGCCCTGTGATGAATTCCTTAAACCTGAATGACGTCCTCTAGAATATTGCATAATAGGGTGACTGAGTGGCTTATCATGCATGTCAAGATTTTGAAGATGATTTAGGAGCATCTCTTGATCATACGAAGACAAATGTCCATATTTGTTCTTAATACCTTCAAAGTGTACATCTAATACATCCCCAGGGCTCCTCCTTTCAATTTTCAAGTCGGCCAATGAGATTAAGTCGATTCTCCATTGTGGGTGTATGTCATCCAAATGTAATTTGTTCATCCATTGCATTTTGTGCGCACACGGTATGCCCATTAAAACTGTAAACTCTTCCGTACAAATGAGTGAAAATGATCAGTTCATAACCATATCATATTAGTTGTAAACCTCATTCATTGCGAAATGAGAAACTTTGCCCTTCAATTCATCAAAGAAAGGAATAGACACATCACATGCAAACCGAATCTTCTCATCCTCAAGTTGAATCTTGAACTCTTCAAATTGATTTTCAATGATATGGGTTATCTTTCTTCTGACAACATCTAGATCACCTGTAGATGTAGATATATAACTTTTCAGAATAGCATGTGCACCCTCAACCCTTGAAGTAGCTCGATTCTTAAAATGTAAACTCCATCCGATCCATTCCTTCACAAATTGTTTTCTATGTGGGATCGATGTCCTTGTTAAGTAGTTCACTGTCTGCGAATCATCTCTAAAATTTTGTTTGAATGCCTCAAACGCTGTATTGAATGTTTCTTCAGTTGGGGACTCAATCAGGCAATTCCATTCGAATAAAAAATGCATTCCAGTCTTCGATTTTCTTAAACAAAGGTTACAACGAGCGACAATATTCTTGTTGATATGCCAAGAACACAAAATATGTACAGTATTAGAGAACTCCAAATCAATGGCATTCTTTAACGCCAATTCCCTATCAGTCAAAAGAACTTGTCGATCATGCTGCATTCCGAAGACCTTTTTAAACATCTTTAATGCCCATACGTAATTTTCAAATTTCTCAATTCTTAGAAATGCTAAGCATGAGCAGAAATTCTTATTGAAACTTGTCACACCAACGATATGAAGCAATGACATATGATATCTGTTGGTTTTGTACGTGCAATCCATCAGCAACACATTATGGTATCTGTCGGTAAGAAAAATTGACTTCGGATGTGCGAAAAAGAGATGAGATAGATGACCATCACTGTCATAGTCAAGAAAGTATTGATAACCACCTTGTTGAAGATCTTCTATCAAAGCTTCAATTGTACTTCGACCCCTTAATTGCTCTTTCCGAATCGCAGAACAAAAGTTGTACAAATCAGCCGCTGATATTCCAATATCTGGATTTTGATTTCTAAGGGTCGTCAAAATTTGCCGTGGTGGTATATTGCTACTCCTCATTTCAATGATCATTCTTTTCTCAGAATCTGAAAAACATCTTGTACTTGGATGACCTAATAATACATCTGATATATCATGATTGTGCTCCAAATTCTTTATGGTCAACTTCCATGACCCATCAATAATCTGTTTTCCTTTAACTTCAAAAGGACAATTACATTGCCAAGAGTATGCTTTCCTCTTTCTGTCATTGCCATCCAAGCTAATCGTGCTGCGGTATTTACCTCCTCTATTGCAACCAAGGACTAATTTATTTTCCTTGTTACATGACCTCTTTATCGTACATACAAATTCTTGTTCAAGAGCTATATTCTTAACATAATTTATAAGGTTTTCACGACTTTCAAAACATCCCTCAACAAACTCTATGCCACTTGAGGATTTAAACCTACCTCTAAAACACTAATAATAATGATTTTTAGAAAAAAAACTGAGATAGGACTTACCTTCGATTCGAGATACGAGATCTAGACATTAGCTTGAGAGAAATAACTTCAACCCGAGGTAAGAGATTCAGAGAGTGACTGTGTTGAAAATGGGATTTGAAAATGGGATTGATTTTTTTTAAGGGTTTGGGATTTAAAAGGGGTTCAATGTTTTGGGATTAAAAAGGGGGGTTGAAAATGGGGTTTTAGGGTTACGTCTTTGAAAACGGTGGTTCAAAATGGGATATAAGGGTTTGGGATTGAAATGGGGTTCAAGGGTTTGGGATTGAAAAGAGAGTTGAAAAGGGAGTTAAGAATGAGGTTGTAGGGAGAAGTCTTTGCAAAAGGGGTTTAAGGGTGAAAAGAGGGTGTTTCTGCAAGGTTTAACTTTTAAGGTAGCAGGGATTGAAAAGGGGTTCAAGGGAGAAGGGAGAGGGAGAGGGAAACGACGGTTTAGGGTTTTGAATGGAATGAAATTTCGTGGATCGATTTATATATAAGTTCCATCCATTCGAATGAATCATACCATTCATTCGAATGAATGCCTTGAAAACGTGTATTCATTCGAATGAATGGGATGATTCATTCGAATGAATGCCTGGACTGCCATTCGCAGGGATGCATTCATTCGAATGAATCATCCCATTCATTCGAATGAATGCACGTTTGAAGGCATTCATTCGAATGAATGGTCTGATTCATTCGAATGAATGCATCAGATACTGCCTGAGAATGACAGTCCAGGCATTCATTCGAATGAATCATCCCATTCATTCGAATGAATGCTTGAAAACGTGCATTCATTCGAATGAATGGTCTGATTCATTCGAATGAATGGTCTGATTCATTCGAATGAATGCATCAGAGACTGCCTGAGAATAGCAGTCCAGGCCATTCATTCGAATGAATCAGCCCATTCATTCGAATGAATCAGCTGTTTGAAGGCATTCATTCAAATGAATGGGCTGATTCATTCGAATGAATGCATCAGAGACTACCTGAGAATGACAGTCCAGGCATTCATTCGAATGAATCACCCCATTCATTCGAATGAATGTCTTCAAACAACTGATTCATTCGAATGAATGGGCTGATTCATTCGAATGAATCAGCTGAACTAGAGGGACTGTCATTCTGTGGCAGCCTTTGATACATTCATTCAAATGAATCATCTGATTCATTCGAATGAATGCTCGTTTGAAGGCATTCATTCTAATAAATCAGTTGATTCATTCGAATGAATGCTGTGTATGCGACTGGGCATTCGAATGATCGGGCTGAACAGTAACACGGAATACTGTTCAGCCCATTCATTCGAATGAATTCCCAATCATTCGAATGAATCCATTCAGCGGATTCGTTTGGGTATTCATTCGAATGATCGGGCTGAACAGTATTCCGTGTTATTGTTCAGCCCATTCATTCGAATGAATCCATTTGGCGGATTCGAATGACTGGGCATTCGAATGATCGGGCTGAACAGTATTCCGTGTTACTGTTCAGCCCATTCATTCGAATGAATACAAAATAAACTGGTAATTCATTCGAATGAATCCAAAATGAACTGGGCATTCGTTCGAATGAATGGATTCATTCGAATGAATGCCAAAATGAACTGGGCATTCATTCGAATGAATGGAAAGGCGGAGGCAGAATCGTAATTTCACCTGAAAATCAGAATTCGGGTGTGTAGAGGCAGATTTTCCGAGTGTGTATAAGTGCTCCCATTTATCAAAGACGTTCGTTCATGAGATTCTATTAATTTAGAGATTAAAGTATTAATTTAAAAATTTGAGTAACTTAAACACTTCTCTTTAATGATTCAATCAAAATTTTTTTCTTCAAATCTCAAATTAATCCTCTTAAAAATGCAAAAAGTCTCAGTAATTAAATTATGATTTTGAGTCTTCTCCTTATATTTTATATCTACGAATTTTGGTGTTCTCAAACATGAGATATCATTAGGATAATTAAATAGATACGGGACTAGGGAGCAATGGGTTGGTAATTTACATGTAAGTAATAAGAGATCTCACACTAGAAATAAAAGTGAAAATAAGTTGCAAAGTAAACAAATCAGCTAAACTAAAGCCTCAAAGCAAATGAAAGGATTAAAATATAAAAATTGTGAAACACACGCTAAAAGCCAAACTTTAAAATGTCTTTTCATCTTGTTTGATTATGGGTGGAGTTAGGGCTGTCACTGTGAGCCAAAATTTCAAAACTTAGACTATGATTTGAAATCTTATTGAATTAAGTAAATCATCTGAGCTTTTGAACTCGATTCAAAGAAACTCAGTTAAATTCATTGTCAACTCAAAATCCCATCGAATCTAGTCAAATTGGATTTAGTCATCTGAATTTTTTCAAAATTTTAAAATTTAACACTCAAACAAGGTGTGCTAGGTTTAGGATTTACTTGAGCGTAGGTTTCGATTGCAATTAAAGAAATTATTTTATAAAGTAATATATATAAAATATGATAAATTTGCAGTTAGAACACTTGATTAAAGAAAATTATGAAATTTTATTTTTAGATTTAATTAATATTTCATTCAAAAAATTATTTTTCAGTACTTGGTCTTTGTGCGGGTAGGCCTAATATTGAATATTTGAATGTCTTTCCTTCCCCGTTGCTTTTGTCAATTTCTTCAGAGGTGTAGTGGGCCAATTATGAAGGCCTTTCCTTCCTTTTCTTCATGAGACATCTCTTCTTTTCATGTCTTATAAGAGATGATTCCTTTCGTCTATTTTCTATCCACTTTTGTGCGACTGAGTTAGTGAGTCTATGAAATTTGCAAGTAAATTCTTATTTTTAATCTAATTTCATAAGTACAGATTTAAGATTTATTAATCATGTTAAATAAATTATTTTGTTACATCTAATTAATTTTTAGAGTTTATTTTAGAAGAGTTTCCATAGCTTTGATATTAAATCCATTAAATGTATTAATTTTATTTCAAAAGTTTTTTTTTTGTTTTTTATTTTTTTAATTTACATATAGAAAACTGCAGAATACCCAGCGTAAAATCTCCACGGGTGAACCCCTACTCCTAAGACATACCAAGATTACGCCATAGAGGTTCAAACTAGTGACCTCCCATTTCGTGAGGCGAAAGATAACCAGCAGAGCTACAGTGAGTTATTTCAAAAGTTTTCACTTTACTATTTGCCCATCAAATATTCTATATCAGATGATTATGATCTTCTTTTAAAATAATTTTTTTATATAACTAAATTAAAATATTTCATTTGACAAGATCAATAGGTCTCATAATTCATGCCATACGTCGATATTTAAAAGAAAAATTATTTACCCATTTCAACTTTGTGCTGCAAATGTCAAGGCTGGCAACCAATCAAGTTAGTCCAGAAATAGGTGGAATAGGGTTATATTATTTAATTTTCAATTCAAAGGATGCAATTGGATGAGAGGTCTATTCATTAGGAAGGAGAAAGTACTTGGTCTTTGTGTGGAGTGCGCCCAATATTCAATTCTTACTGCGCACTTGCAGTCTGTCTTTGTCTTTTTTATCAATAATCTCTTCCCAGGTGGAAGTGGAGTGGGTCCAATTATCCATGGCTTGACTTACTTTTCTCCGTCACACTTCTTGTCATGTCTTCAATCGATAGTGAATAATGACATGGAATTGGATTAATTTAGAAATTTGACTAACTTAAACACTTGTCTTTAATGATTTAATAAAAAAAAATTGATCACATCTCAAATTAAAACTCCAAAAAATGCAAAAAGTCTAATAATTAAATTATAATTTATAGTCTTCTCCTTATATTTTAAATTGACGAATTTTGGTATTCACAAACATCAGTTATGATTATAATTTAAAATTTAGACTTAGATTGAAATCTTTTTTAAATCAAGTAAATCAGTTGAGTTTTGTACATGATTCGAAAATTGAGTAAAAGTCATTGTACTATTTGACTCAAAATCTCATCGAGTCAAATCAAATTGGACGGACTCATTTGAGTTTTTTAAATTTTTTAATATATGGCTAATACTCGAACAAAGTGGCCACGTATTGAATTTGCTTGAGCCTATGTATAAATTACAATTAAAGAAATTATTCATTATAAACTAATTTTTGTAAAATACAGTAAATTTTCAATCATAACTCTTGGTTAAAGAAAATTATGAGATTTTATTTTAGATTTAATTAATCTCTTTTTGTTTCTTTTTTTAAAATTACTTTTGAAAAACTGCAGACATCCAACATAAAACTTTTGTATATAAATTCACTATTTGTAATTATATCAAAACTAAACCATAAAAGTTATGGTGGGCGCCCAGTATTCAATGTCTGTCCTTCCACTCGCATTTGTCAATTAATTCGTGAGTGGATTGGGTCAATTATGAAATTTTATTTTTATATTTAATTAATATTTCATTTAAAAAATTATTTTTCAGTACTTGGTCTTTGTGGGGGTCGGCTCAAGATTCAATGTCTTTCCTTCCAAGTTGCCAATTTCTTCACAGTTATATGAGCCAATTATCAAAGCCTTTCCCACCTTTTCTCCACGAGACATCTCTTCTTTTCGAGTCTTCGTCCTTCAATTGTGAAGGTTTTACATTGTAATAGCTGATTCCTTCCATCTATCCTCTGCTACGCGACTGAGTTACTGAGGCTATGAAATTTTGCAAGTTCAAATGCGACTGAGTTAACTTGCTTTCAGCACTCTACACTACCAAGGTAAAAATAAACTTTGAATTCCTTCTTATCACAACTTTCTTCTCTCTTTCTTGCTTGTGTATATGTTGATTTTGATATTTGAATGTTAATTGCAGGAGCCCTTCTTCTGAAAATTCAGATTGTTTGCTTATTCTTCGTATCTATTGGTATAATTGCTCTCTCTATTTTACTGTTTTACCTCAATCAGTATTCTTTTTAATATTATAGGCTGCTTTTTATTACTTCATTTTTGTTTAAGATTATCAAAGATTGCATTGATGGTATAATATCAAGACAATAACAAAATAGCATGAGAGTGATATTTTGGAAATATCAATTGAAACATTGGGCATGCATCAACTCATTTTGCTTAGAGCTAATTTGTTGGGCACATGCGAACGAGTTCCAAGTTGAAAGTCTAGCAAGAGATTTAGGAGTTTATGAATTTGTCAGCCTAATCTTTTGAGCTGGAAGCTCACACCCTAACACAATTTGAGTCTAAAATAAGTTTTAAGACTTTTAAACCTACTTTCTCTCACCCTCTTCCTTCTTCTCTATCATTTCTATTCACTGACCCTCTTGGTGAGAGTCTAGAAATTTTTCTAAAGCCATATTTGACATTCTTTACTCTAAATAATCTCTATCTTTGAATTTTTTTTTCTTGCAAAAATATTGGAAAAAATCTTTAAGATGTGATATTAAGATTTGGACAAGTTGGTGATGTTAGTTTACTTTTCTAATATTTTCAAGAATTTCATCTAGGGTACTTTCGGAATTTGTTAAATTCCAAGAGAAGATAAGGCTTTGTATGCACTTAGATCTAATTATTTGAGGTTTTTAGAGATTAAGGCATGGATGGTTTATTTTGTTAATCTTTTATTTTTTGGAATTTAGAACTAAGAAAATTTTCATTTTATATCCTTTTGTAAAAATAACTAAATTAAAGCATGTTGGATGTCTTGAAAATTTAATGAAGCTGTGATATAATTCATATAGTGTGGACAGTGTTTGATTCATTTACATAATTTTGAAATTTCTCATACATTTTTGGCATACCTTTTTTCATCAAAATGCCTATGGTTTTAAACTACAATTATGGAAAATAGTCTAGCCAAAGTGGAGTCCATTTGGAGAGTAAAGAACATTACCAACACAAGGGTAATTTTACTTGGTTTAATAGCTAAAGCAAGCCCATGATTCTACTTTTATTTATGTTTAGAAATATAACAGAACTTGATCAATACAATTTTTGGAAATAGCTCAACCCATGCAATACCATTTTCATAATGTCTTTCTTTGAGACACTTGAGAACGATCTAATGTGGTAATGTTCTACTAGATCGTTAAATTTATTTATTTCGTACAAATCCATGTAAGCTACTAAAAAGCTAAAACCATCGAATTTGGCAAGAAATTACCACAAAATAAATAACTGTAATAAGTACTATTTGTTGTTTGTTTCAATTTTGAACATATATTATACTTTGCTTAACAGTTTACATCTTTCTTCCAACAACAAAGATCTTATGATTTCTTTTATATTACTTTCTACAGTGGTAATGGAATTTGCTAGTCCCATAATTACTCAAGAATTCAATTATATAAGAAATGTTGAGGAAAACATGAAGAAGTTGAAAAGAAGAAGGGATGAATTGGCAAGTGTAGAGAAGGATCTGAGGAAGGAGGTTGCTGGTGCAGAACAATGGAAGGCAAAGAAACCAAAAGAAGAGGTGAATAATTGGTTAAAAAATGTGGAAGAAGTGAAAAATGTGGCAAGTGAAATGGAGAAAGAATTTGAAGAAGAAAGTAGATCCCGCGTGCCAAATATTAGGACACTGCGAGAGATTGGCAAAAGGAGTGAAAAACTTATCGAAGAAGTAGATTATCTCCTCAACAAAAGGTCTTTTGAGGGTGGCGTAATTGCCAGCACACAGCCAGCGACAATGCAGATCTTGCCTACAACTTCATTAGTGGGTTCAACAGCTAAACAAAATTTCAAACTGATTTGGAATCTCTTAAAGGAAGAAAATACTGAAATAATTGGTATTTATGGAATGGGAGGAGTTGGAAAAACAACTCTCATGAAAAAGATAAACAATCACCTGGAGTTCAAAAAGAGATTCGATATAGTTATATGGGTGACTGTGTCTAAGGATTTTAATTTGAAAAGATTACAATGTGCTATAGCAGACAGACTCAGTTTGTCTGAAGACCTTGATGAAGAGAGCTTGTCAATCCAACTCCACGAAGCACTGCGTGGGAAGAAATTTCTTCTAGTCCTAGATGATGTTTGGGGTCGAATTTCTCTTGAACAAGTAGGAATTCCTGAACCTAAAAATGGTTGCAAGATAGTGTTGACAACTCGATCACATCGTGTATGTGAATTAATGGAGACAAATACATTCATTAAGATAAAGGAACTTTCTAAAGAAGAAGCGTGGTCATTGTTCAAAGAGAAAGTTGGGGCCACTGCATTAGTTGATTTTGATGTAGAAGTTGTTGCAAAACAAGTGGTAGATGAATGTAAAGGCTTGCCATTGGCATTAATCAGTGTTGGACGAGCTTTGAGAGGTGTCAGTGATGTTGGACAGTGGAGGCAAGCACTAAAGCAATTGCAAAACTCCAAGCCAGAAGTTGGAGATATGGAAGATGAAGTCTTTGGAAGGTTACGCTTCAGTTACCAAAAATTAAAAAGTGAAAAGCTTCAAACTTGTTTTTTATATTGTTCGTTGTTTCCTGAGGACTATGAGATCGCAGAACGCAAATTAATTGAGTTATGGATATGTGAAGGGTTTATTGAAGAGGATGGAGACAAACGAACAATGGTTGACGAGGGGCAGTCTATATTGAGAGAGCTACTGGAAGCTTGCATGTTGGAAAGAAGTGATCATTTTGTTGTTAAGATGCATGACTTGATGAGAGATATGGCTATTGGCATCACAAGAAAGAGTCCAATTTTCATAGTCAAAGCTGGGATTAGATTGGAAAAAGTGGTAACGGACAAGGAATGGGCGGAAGACGTTGAGAGAATCTGTTTGATGAGGAACAAAATTAAAATGCTCTCTGGTGAACCACCAAAATGTCCTAAACTTTTGACATTGTTCTTGAATGAGAATCCAATCTCACATTTTGAGTCTCATTCCTTTTTCCAACATATGAATCAACTAAGAGTTTTAGATCTATCAAAAACTGAAATTGAAGAGCTACCTGAGTCTGTTTCAAGCTTGGAGAATCTCCATATGCTTAATTTAGGTGGTTGTAAGAAGTTAAAGAGGGTCCCATCTTTGGCAAAGCTCAAAAACCTAAGGTGGTTAGATCTCTCTTATACTTGCATTGAAGAACTGCCAGAAGGGATGGAAGAATTGGTTGAACTGAGATTGCTTAATTTGAAGAACACAAAAAAACTGAGGTGGTTTCCGATTGAGATACTTCACCGGCTCTCCCTTCTTGAAGTGTTTAAAATGAAGGACAGCTCATTTCTATGGTCATCATCATCTTCTAATGAGGGTGAGAGTATAGAAGGAAGAATTTGGTTTGAAGAGGTCACAAGATTGACACGATTGGTTGATGTTAGCTTTGATTTTGATTTTGCAGAATTTTCCTCATTTCGAAAATATGCGGCATCTATGGTAGGGTTGATTTCAAAAATAGAAACTTTTGAATTCAGAGTGGCAAAGTCAATTACCCACAAATCCAATGGAGATTTCATCTTGATACTCCGCTGCCAGAATCGACTTGAACTTCAAATGGCAATAGAAAATTGCGAGGAGGAGGACATGAAGACATGGATACCACAATTCCTATTGGACTTCAGAATCATGGAATTGACTCACCTGGTGATGAGAGAATGCAAAGGGATGGAGTGGCTTCCTTTTGCCCATTATAACGACCACCTGTTACTGTCTAAAGTGAAAATTTTGTATCTTTTCAACATGCCTGACCTTAGAGCTCTCCAGAAAGGAACCCTTCTCCATGGTACTTTGGCAAATCTCCAGTACTTACATATCAGCGAATGCCCCAAATTGAAGAATCTATTCTCCCTTGGAACGCTGCAGAGCCTCCAGAGTCTAGAACATGTCGGAATTTGGGATTGCATCGCAATGGAGGAGGTGGTAGCAGGAGAAGAAGATGAAAAGAGTGGTTTTAATACTATTGTGACACTCCCCAATCTAATGTCGATCAGACTTGCTAAGTTGCCTGCACTACAGAGCATCTGCAGTAGCACAATGGTTTGTTCTTCTCTGAGAAACATTGAAATAACCTCATGCTGTAAGCTGGAGAAGATCCCTCTGATCATAGACAAACCATGTTATGATTTCAAAGCATCCTTAGAGGGAACGAAAGGATGGTGGGATGCATTGGACTGGGCTGACCTTGCCCACACAAAAGATCTGTTGAAATCCTTCTTCCGTGAAGAATAAGGCAAATCTAAAGAAGAAAACTGAAAGGTAAATCTGATAAGCTTGGAGAAAAACAGACTGCTTCTTAAGTTTTTCTTCTTTCCTGATGATTCCCATCTACTTCTTCAGTCCATATCTATTTTTTCATTTATTTTCTTCTTCTTTTGAATGCAGCTCAAAAAGATAAAAAAATCGAGTGGAAATGGAAACAAAAGGCCAAAAAAGAAATGGAGTGATTGAAGGATTGGAGAAATGATCATGTAAAGGAGAGTCTACAATTGCCTCATCTCACTCTCTGCAACTGCATTACTTCTCAGCACTCAGTTGATGTCTTATGCTTTCACTTTCTAAACTAAATAATGTTTTTCTCATTACTGTATTGCATTGGTGTTAAGAGTTTGTTGGACTTGTTTTTGAGTTGTCTATTACTATTAGAGATGCCTTGTCTGGCTTCATCAATTGTCTCTATTTTCTAGTATTGAAATCACTGTATTTAAAGAAAAGTTTGTCATGTCTTGTGTGCAAATAAATGTGCCGTAAGTGTTTGATTGCATTATCTTACACAGAATGGGAGAATATTAGCTTACGAAAGTTTCTATGGGTAAAAAGGAATATTTGATGTATGGAATATATGAGACTCTTATTGGCCAAAGTGAATTCATTTAAAATAATACTAACCTCATTTTTTATATATTCTATCTATATTTTCAAAGATCGCCCTCTCCTTGCACTTCATTTAGTTATTTTCTATTCATACATTTTTCTATATAATTACTAAACAAATACAAGAGAAATCCTCAATAAAAGAATAACAAATCTTTTAAAGACTTTATTTTCATCCAAATGCAGTCTAAATCAATTTTAATTTCATCTACGAAATAAATGTAACACCTTATTCTAGATAAATTATAGAAAATGAAGAAAATTATGAGCTTCAGGGATATGTAACTTTTTTTCATTAAATATCACTCAATTACATGCTCAAATATTATTTCTAAGTTTCGACCTTAAGATTTTCAAATGTTTAAAAAAATGATGAAAAATTACAAAAAATTATAATTTTTTTAAGAGATTAAATAAATCTTGATTATTTGTATATTGAATGTTTATGATTTGTTTTCATGTTAGTAAAGAAAAAATGAAACTTTATTATAAATAACTATTATTAAAAATAATTATAAATGCGTTTGGATTTAAATGATAAAACATTTACCATATAAGCATTTTATTGTTTTCCTTACTATATAAACACCAATAGCCTTACCAGAATAACCATATGTACAATTTCTAATTAAATTGTGTCATAGAATATGAAAATGTGTATGTGTATGTAACGATCCGACCCAAACACACATGGTTTAGGGCTTGACTCAATGTGATATTGTCCACTTTGGGCCTCGTATACAAGCTCGAACCCGCACGGTTTTGTTCTTGGGCTCGGCCCAAAAGGCCTCACACAAGAATCAACATGGGTGGCTTCTTAATAACCCCCCCCCCCCCCTTTTCTTTCCCACCGATGTGGGACTCTAAGGGAGGGGTAGGGTATCACAATCACCCCCCTTAAAGTCTCGAGCTGTCCCCGGCTCGATTCAGTTCAGCTCAGCAACTACAGGGGAAGGAGGAAAGCCCATACAGTCAGAGTGTTGAACTCGACTCTGATAGTGTAATAATGCCCCAAGTGATGAGCAATGCTTGATGTTTGCTAGCTAGCACCATTACCATTTTTGGCAAATAAAAAAAATATCCGGCGATATTAATAATTTTTAATTAAAAAATGAAATATTGGACAATTTATTTATTTAAAACTTTTTGTAGATTAAAAATCTAAATAATAGTCGATTTTATGGCTTTTTATTTTTTAAATTAAAAAAATCAAATATCGGCCTTTAAAAAACCGATACATATATATTGGCCTATATTTTTATTTATAATGAGAAATAAATATCTTTACCATTAGACTATAATAATTTTCATGTCTTCTTAAACTATAATATAATATATAAAATTGAAAAAACATGTGCTACTGTCTGATATATGAGCTAGGAATGGTCTACATTTATAAAGAAAACTTTAATGTCATGAGCTTTTTCGGCTAAAAAAAGTGTGATTGGACAAACAGACATTTTGATCCGGTTAAATTTTTTGAAAGCACTCTTAACGTAAAATTGCATATTTTGAGATAGCAGATGATTATAGTCTTCTTTTAAAAATAATTTTTTGTGTACAATTAAATTAAAAATATTTCAATTGATGAATATGTCTCATAATTTTTTTTTTTTAATTTACGTATGAGAAACTGCACGATACCCAGTATAAAACTCTCACAGATAAATTCACTACCCCTCTAAAACACACATTAAAATTAGACTATAGAAATTCAAACCTACAAATTTTTCACTTCTTAAGATGAGGTCACAAGATATAGAACTATTCTCAAAAGTGATATAGACTATAGAACACTAATAATAATGATTTCTAGAAAAAAAAACTGAGATAGGACTTACCTTCGATTCGAGATACGAGATCTAGACATTAGCTTGAGAGACAACTTCAACCCGAGGTAAGAGATTCAGAGAGTGACTGTGTTGAAAATGGGGTTTGAAAATGGGATTGATTTTTTTTAAGGGTTTGGGATTTAAAAGGGGTTCAATGTTTTGAGATTAAAAAGGAGGGTTGAAAATGGGGTTTTAGGGTTAGGTCTTTGAAAACGGTGGTTCAAAATGGGATATAAGGGTTTGGGATTGAAAAGGGGTTCAAGGGTTTGGGATTGAAAAGAGAGTTGAAAAGGGGGTTAAGAATGAGGTTGTAGGGAGAAGTCTTTGCAAAAAGGGTTTAAGGGTGAAAAGAGGGTGTTTCTGCAAGGTTTAAGTTTTAAGGTAGCAGGGACTGAAAAGGGGTTCAAGGGAGAAGGGAGAGGGAGAGGGAAACGACGGTTTAGGATTTTGAATGGAATGAAATTTCGTGGATCGATTTATATATAAGTTCCATCCATTCGAATGAATCATACCATTCATTCGAATGAATGCCTTGAAAACGTGTATTCATTCGAATGAATGGGATGATTCATTCGAATGAATGCCTGAACTGCCATTCGCAGGGATGCATTCATTCGAATGAATCATCCCATTCATTCGAATGAATGCACGTTTGAAGGCATTCATTCGAATGAATGCATCAGATACTGCCTGAGAATAACAGTCCAGACATTCATTCGAATGAATCATCTCATTCATTCGAATGAATGCTTGAAAACGTGCATTCATTCGAATGAATGCATCAGAGACTGCCTGAGAATGGCAGTCTAGGCCATTCATTCGAATGAATCACCCCATTCATTCGAATGAATCAGCTGTTTGAAGGCATTCATTCAAATGAATGGGCTGATTCATTCGAATGAATGCATCAGAGACTGCCTGAGAATGACAGTCCAGGCATTCATTCGAATGAATCAGCCCATTCATTCGAATGAATGCCTTCAAACAGCTGATTCATTCGAATGAATGGGCTGATTCATTCAAATAAATCAGCTGAACTAGAGGGACTGTCATTCTGTGGCAGCCTTTGATACATTCATTCGAATGAATCATCTGATTCATTCGAATGAATGCTCGTTTGAAGGCATTCATTCGAATAAATCAGTTGATTCATACGAATGAATGCTGTGTATGTGACTGGGCATTCGAATGATCGGGCTGAACAGTAACACGGAATACTGTTCAGCCCATTCATTCGAATGAATTCCCAATCATTCGAATGAATCCATTCAGCGGATTCGTCTGGGTATTCATTCGAATGATCGGGCTGAACAGTATTCCGTGTTACTGTTCAGCCCATTCATTCGAATGAATACCCAGTCATTTGAATGAATCCATTTGGCGGATTCGAATGACTGGGCATTCGAATGATCGGGCTGAACAGTATTCCGTGTTACTATTCAGCCCATTCATTCGAATGAATCCAAAATAAACTGGTAATTCATTCGAATGAATCCAAAATGAACTGGGCATTCGTTCGAATGAATGCCAAAATGAACTGGGCATTCATTCGAATGAATGGAAAGGCGGGGGCAGAATCGTAATTTCACCTGAAAATCAGAATTCGGGTGTGTAGAGGCAGATTTTCCGAGTGTGTGTAAGTGCTCCCATTTATCAAAGACGTTCGTTCATGAGATTCTATTAATTTAGAGATTAAAGTATTAATTTAAAAATTTGAGTAACTTAAACACTTCTCTTTAATGATTCAATCAAAATTTTTTTCTTCAAATCTCAAATTAATCCTCTTAAAAATGCAAAGAGTCTCAGTAATTAAATTATGATTTTGAGTCTTCTCCTTATATTTTATATCTACGAATTTTGGTGTTCTCAAACATGAGATATAATTAGGATAATTAAATAGGTATGGGCCAAAGAGAGATTACAATCTATAAACTAGAATGATAGGGACTAGGGAGCAATGGATTGGAAATTATAACGAGAGATCTCACACTAGAAATAAAAGTGAAAATAAGTTGCAAAGTAAACAAATCAGCTAAACTCAAAGCAAATGAAAAAGGATTAAAATATAAAAATTGTGAAACACACGCTAAAAGCCAAACTTTAAAATGTCTTTTCATCTTGGCATGTTAATGCATAATAATGTTTTCTCATCCCTAAACACTTTTGGCAATTTTGTTAGTTATTTTGAAAAATAAATTCTTAATGGAAAAAAATTCATGAGAAAGTAATTTATATTTGTTGCCTACTAATTAAACAAGAAAGGTTTGTTTGATTATGAGTTGAGTTAGGGCTGCCACTATAAGTCAAAAATTCAAAACTTAGATTCGACTGGAAATCTTATTGAATTGAGTAAATTATCTGAGCTTTTGGGGACTCGATTCAAAGAAACTCAGTTAAATTCATTGCCGCTCGACTCAAAATCTGATTGAATCAAGTCAAATTGGATTGAGTCATATGATTTTTTTCAAAATTTTAAAATATAACACTCAAACAAGGTGTGCCAGGTTTAAGATTTGCTTGAGCCTAGGTTTCAAATGCAATTAAAGAAATTATTTTAGAAAGTAATATATATAAAACATGATAAATTTACAGTTAGAACACTTGATTAAAGAAAATTATGAAAATTTATTTTTAGATTTAATTAATATTTCATTCAAAAAATTATTTTTCAATACTTGGTCTTTGTGCGGGTAGGCCTAATATTGAATATTTGAATGTCTTTTCTTCCCAGTTGCTTTTGTCAATTTCTTCAGAGGTGTAGTGGGCCAATTATGAAGGCCTTTCGATCCTTTTCTGAACGAGACTTCTCTTCTTTTCATGTCTTACACCGACCTCCATTGAAGGTTTTACATTACAAGAGCTGATTCCTTCCGTCTATTCTCTATCCACTATTGTGCGATAGAGTTAGTGAGTCTATGAAATTTGCAAGTAAATTTTATTTTTAATATAATTTCATAAGTACTGATTATAAGATTTTTCAATCATGTTAAATAAATTATTTTGTTACATCTAATTATTTTTTAGAGTTTATTTGTAGAAGAGTTTCCATAGCATTGATATAAATCCATAAAATGTATTTATTTTATTTCAAAAGTTTTTACTATAATATTTGCCTTTCAAATATTCTATATAAGATGATTATGATCTTCTTTTAAAATAATTTTTGTATACAACTAAATTAAAAATATTTCATTTTTGTATACCCATTTGAACTTTGTGTTGCAAAATTTGAACTTAATAGGAGCAAATATATTACTGCCTATGTTCCAATTTAGTCGTTTTATATGGATTTTGAAATTGTCCTAAACTACTTCTCTCATTTAAATTGGAGTAGCATAAAGTGTGTTGAAAATAGATGAGATTAGATGGATTACTAATCTCATATAGAAAGTTCTTTAAAAAATATAAATGTTTCAAATCAAACAACTAAAATAAGACAGAAAGAGTATTTTCAAGACTCCAATCGATCAAGTTAGGCGAGAAATAGTTGAATAGAGTTATATTATG
Organism: Chimonanthus praecox; assembly: GCA_022113865.1. Taxonomy (NCBI): domain Eukaryota; kingdom Viridiplantae; phylum Streptophyta; class Magnoliopsida; order Laurales; family Calycanthaceae; genus Chimonanthus; species Chimonanthus praecox. Next base: position 16,695,019 of record CM039095.1, on the reverse strand, counting down.
TAATTTTCAATCGAAGTATGCGAATGAATGAGAAATCTATTTTTATGTTTGGCATTTACCGTTAGGAAGGAGAAAAGTCCTTGGAAGGAGAAAAGTCCTTGAGTCTTTCTCTCAACTCTAAACTTAATTCCTCTCGGAGTGTTGGGAGAAACAATGATTTCCTCAACTCTCTCGATGCTCTTCGTTTTACTTATTTTCTATTTATACATTTTTCTTCAGTATCACTAAACAAATACAAGAGAAATCCTCAATAAAAGAATAAAAAATCTCTTAAAAAACATTATTCTCATCCAAGTGCAGTCTAAATCAATTTTAATTTCATGCATAAAATAAATCCAACATCTTATTCCAAATTTGAACTTGTAAGCTCAACTGTACATTTAATCATATATTTACACTATTAGAAACTCTCGTTGATGATAAACCTTAAGAAGTATATAATCTGCTATTGATGAAACGCTTGGGTATTTTCTCAAAATTTAAAAAATGTTATTGGAGTTTAGGTCCAAATACTTTTTCTGGTTTTACCACATTCTATTACTCTGTGTGTAAGTATCCAAACTCATTGAAAACTCCATAAAAATGGATCCTACATACACTAGCCTTGGTCTTTATTTAAGAGAAATTAAACATTATAAACTATTTATATGGTAAATTTTCAGTCAGAATTTTTTATAACAATAAATTATGAAATATTATTTTTAAAGTTAACTAATAAATTTTTTATACAACTAAATTAAAATATTTCATTTGACAAGATTAATAAGTCTCATAATGTTGTGCAAATTTTAAATTTATAATTCGCAAGCGCACGAACCATTACATAGTATAGCGATGAAGTGCGAGGTCGAACCTATTTTAACTTAGGAAAATATATCCGTGACAATACACCATTCAATTACGTATTTTAAGAACTTTGAGAAATATGGAGAAAAATCATAAATATGGAGTTATTTATCTAATCTATGAGTTTTAATCTTAATTTAGAAACATTCTAGATTTAAACATAGAATCTAACAATTCAACTAATTTTACTTAAGATGGTGGAATTAACATAAAAATTATAAACAATCTCAATTTAACTTAGAAAACATAAATTAAGATGTAATTAAATTATTTCCAACCTAGTTCATCAATTTCAAAAGTTTTTGGATTTATAAACAAAAACAAAAACTAAAATTTAAAACATCTAAACTACCTCTGTACATATTTACAGTGGAACTGGGTCAAAGAATTATAGAGGCTTTATTTTTCATATTTTAAAAATAATATCAAGGCCTAGAATACAGAACTCACATTTATTATTTATTACGCACTCAAATTTTTCATCTATTAAAATCCTCATTATGAAATTTATGAAATCAATTAAAATAAGAAAATTTAAATCTGGCCTTAAGCTAAATAAATTTTCAACTTGTAATTTCGAATCTAAAAGCTTTTCTGCTTTTTAAAAAGAGTCTTAGACTGAAAATATCAAGTTTTATTTATCCTAAAGATTTTTTCTGCTTTCATTGAATATCTTAGAATAATCTCTCACATAGATCCATAAAAAGAATTAAATAAAATCAAATTTTCATTATACAAAAATAAATAAGTGGAAAACTATAATTCTAAGGGTTTTTCTGCCTTTTAATTATTAATAAAATTTGGAATTAAGAATTACAATGCATTGGATTTTTGGATTAAAATAAAAACAAAACAAGAAGATTTAAGGATTTTTTAATTTATAACTGAAATTAATCATATTGACATTGAATTGAAGAAATTAAACACAAAGAAATTATACTATTATTAATGGAACTAAATTAAAAAATATGAATTAAAATAAAAGAAACTAAGAAAAGAATAAAATAAAATAAAATAAAACTAACCAAGAAAAAGAACTCCAAAAATTCTTCAGTGCTCCAAACTCTCCTTAAGCCAGGTTCGAGTGTTACTGCACTCAAGCCATCAATTGATAATGTTTAGAGGAGATAAACTAGGCAAGGCCATCTGAGTCCCAACTTCCATTCTCATCCGATTCTAAATTGTACACGGCAATTTCCCTTTCTTTTCTCTCTTTAGTCGGCATGTAGTCAGCCAATCATCCCTTTTATATTTCTTTCCTTTTTTTTTCTCTCTTTCCTTTTATTCTTCTATCCTTCTATTCTCTCCATTGATTTTTGGTGCTGTAGAGTTTTCATCAAACACTGTTGTTTTGCTGTCCATCGATGTTGGCTGCTCTGTTATCCTCTTGAAACGCGCATGCTCTCTGCTCTCTGCTTGCACTGCTGTTTCAGGGGTGATTGGTTGCTCTTAATGGTTCTTATATACACAACAAAGGTTTGGGCAGCTAGTGGCTGATTTGTTGCTTGCAATTTGCTTAAACGCTGCTGTAGTTTTCTTTTCTTGCAACCACCCTTCTCTCACTTTGCATCAACGATGAAGGTGGGAGTGTTCTGTCAATGTCTCTTTAGTAACAGCAAGTGGGTTCGGGCATGAGTTGGAGGCTTCAAAAATCCACATGATTTAAAAATGGATAAAAAGTTTTCATTTAAACACATTTTATTTCACTTTCACTTTTAAACTTGAAAAATACAAAATTATATTAATTAGATAAAATTAAATCAAATGAGATACTAACAATAATAAATTTAGAAGTAAAATATATATTTATTTTGCACTTATCACATAATTCATGTCATACGTCAATATTTAAAAAAAAATTATTTACCCATTTGAACTTTGTGCTGCAAATATGAACTAAATACGAGCAAATATATTATGTTTTGCTCGTATGATGGAAGCCTTAGCCATTTTCTTCCTGTCCTTTCCACTCAGAGTGGTATGTTTTGTGCTACTGGCGTTCTTGCAAGCTCTGGCTCTCTCATTACGGGTTAAATTGCCCGATCTAAGTTCGGCTTTCTAGATTCTGTTCTGAGTTATTTTGCTTGGCTTAACTTGTGTGCTTTGATTGCACATATTTTTTTTTAGTAATGTTTTTGATATGAAGTTATGGACAAATTTTATCTTATCACTGTCTGACCCCGGCTTCGAATATTTTGTAGTTTGCTCTAGAGCACATGCCCTCTTCTTTTAAATTCTTTTAAATGAATACTAATATCTTATTAAAAAAATATATATTAGTTTCAATCCTGCAATCAATTTAATTAATGTTCAGCATTTAAGATGGAGAAAAATTTATATTTTCCAGTACTTGGTCTTTGTGCAGTTGCGCAATATTCAATTCTGACCGTCCACTTGCAGTTTGTCTTTTTATTTTATTTTTTATCAATAATTTCTTCGTGGAGTGGAGCTATGACTTTACTTCCTTTCTCCATGAAGACTTCTTTTCAAGTCTTCTTCCTCCTCCAATGGTGAAGGTGTTACATTGTAATAGCTGATCCTTTCCTTTCTATATATTCTCCAGCCTCTGTTGTGCGACTGAGTTAGTGAGTCTGTGAAATTTTGCAAGTCCAAGTGCGACTGAGTTAGCTTGCTTTCAGCACTCTACTCTACTCTACCAAGGTGAAAATAAACTTTGAATTCCTTCCTCTCACAACTTTCTTTCTCTCTCATTCTTGCTTGTTTATATCTTGATTTTGATTTTTGAATGTTGATTGCAGGAACCCTTCTTCTGAAAATTCAGATTGTTTTCTTATTCTTCGTATCTATTGGTACAACTGCTCTCTCTATTTTAGTGTTTTACCTAAATCAGTATTCTTTTCAATCCTGTGGGCTGCTTTTTATTACTTCATTTTTGCTTAAGCTTATCAAAGATCAAGTAGAGAGATCTAGGGTCACTCCACCTAACAGCTTTTGAGTTGGAAGCCTAATCTTAACGCAATTTGGGCTCAAAATAAATTTTAAGACTTTTAAACCTACTTTCTCTTACCCACTTCCTTCTTCTCCATCATTTCTATTAGCTTACCCTCTTGGTGATAATCTAGGTATTTTTCTAAAGCCATATTTGACATTTTTTATTCTAAATAATCTCTATCTTGAGTTTTTTTTTTTTTTTCTTGCAAAAATATTGGAAAAAATCTTTAAGATGTGATATTAAGATTTAGACAAGTTGGTGATGTTTGTTTATTTTTCTAATATTTTCAAGAATTTCATCTAGGGTACTTTTGGAATTTGTTAAATACCAAGAGAAGATAAGGCTTTGTATGCACTTAGATCTAATTATTTGAGGTTTTTAGAGATTAAGGCATGGATGATTTATTTTGTTAATCTTTTATTTTTTGGAATTTAGAACTAAAATAATTTTTATTTTCTATCTTTTTATAAAAAATAACTAAATTAAAGCATGTTGGATGTCTTGAAAATTTAATGAAGCTGTGACATAATTTTGAAATTTCTTTTACATTTTTGGCATAACTTTTTTTCTAATGGATATCATTGACTTCGGCTTTTTGAATTAGAATTATGGAAAATAGGTTTTTCTTTTTTTTTCCTACTTTTGTATTTTTCAATTTTTTTTTACTAACTGGAATAAGAAAATTTGAGGCTGATATGATCTCATAGAAAATTAACTGTAAGAAATGTTTTTAAGTATTATTTTAAAGATTTTCAAGTAATAGTATGTTGAGATAAGTTAAAAAAAAAAAAGCGTTTTAAAACTCCTTCTCATTAGACAATTTACCCCAGTTTAACTTTGACCTTTACCGGTTGAGGGTTGGTTATCTTTTAAATCTTTTTCAAGATTAAACACTAAGAAATCTCAATGATCCATGGACAATTGACCATGGGTTACTCATTTCACATGCTTGGCTCTGGTGTTTAGAGTTATTTATTTATCTATTTTTTAATTAATTTAGAAGACTACGAGCAAAGAATGAAATCTTCTTGTAGATGAAAAAGTTATCTTTCATCTACTTAGAATATGTAAGTTTATTTTTTAACGGTAGATTTCATCTATTTATTTTTTAAATTTAAGTCCAAATACATTTTAAGATTAGGTAGCAATCTTTCCACGGGTGTTTTGTATAACCAGATATGGGATTTTGAATATTGTTCATTTTACCCTTTCATTGCGGTATAAATTGGCTTAATGATCAATTCGCCGATCACTGACTGGATTATAGACCCTTCCACTGCAATATAAATCGGTTCACTGATCAGCTCGCTAGATCACTGACCCTTTCACTGCGATATAAATCAGTTCACTTACCTTTTCACTGCAGTATATATCGGTTCACTGATCGATTTACCGAATCACTAATCGGCTTACTGAAATTTATACAAGTGAAACTGTTTTTTCATATAAAATAGAAAATCGGATCACTGAAATTATATCACTAATCGGATCATTGAATTTTTTTAGATGCTTTCGTATGACTGTAAAAACGTAAAATAGACAATACCCTAAATCCTTTATCTCATTATATAAAATGCATGTAGAAAGATTGTAACCTTTTTACCATTTACCACGTTCTATTGGTGTATGTGAAGGATCCAAAGTCCAAAATGATTGAAAAGTGTAAACTCCGTTAAAATGGATTGTACATACTGTAGCCCTGATCTTTATTTCAAAGAAATTATTCATTATAAATTATTTATGTGGTAAATTTTCCGCTAGAACACTTGATTAAAATAAATTATAAAATTTATTTTTAAAGTTAACTAATATTTTTTTCAAAAGATTCTTTTTCAGTATTTGGTCTTTGTGGGGTGGACCCAATATTATTGGCTTTCGGTCCAGTTGAAGTTTTCTTTCTGACAAAAAATTTCTTCACAGCTGGAGTGGGCCTAATTAGCAATGACTTTCCTTTCTTTTCTCCATGACACTTCTTTTCATGTCTTTCTCTAATAGTCAAAGGTGTGTACGATGAATTAGTGAGTTTATGAAATTTGAAAGTGCCATGAGATTGTATTAATTTAGAGATTATAGTATTAATTTAAAAATTTGAGTAACTTAAACACTTGTCATTAATGATTCAATATTAAAATGTGTTTTTCATATTGGCATGGTAATGCATAATGATATTTTCTCATATCTAAACACTTTTGGCAATTTTGTTTGTTATTCAGAAAAATAAATTTTAAAAGAAAAATATTTTTTTGATGGAAAATTTTCATGAGAAAGTAATTCATAGAAATTTTTTTCATATCTAAAATTTTCTTATATTTATTGTCTACTAATTTACAATGGAAAGCTTGTTCAACTATGTACTCCACTCAAGAAACTCAATAATTTAACATTTAGACTCAACCTGAAATCTTATCAAATCAAGTAAGTGAGTTGAGTTTTTGTACTCCACTCAAGAAACTCAATAAAGCTCGTTGAATTGTTTGACTCAAAATCTCATTGAGTGAAATCAAATTAGTCTGACTCATCTCAATTTTTTTTTTTTTGAGTTTTTAAAATATGGCTGATACTCAAACAACTTTAAAAAATTCAACTAAGGTGAAAATAAACTTTGAATTCCTTCTTAGCACAATTTTACTTGTTTATATATGGATTTTGATTTTTGAATGTTGATTGCAGGAACTCTTCTTCTGAAAATTCAGATTGTTTGCTTATTCAGAATAAATATTGGATTTTACTCTCCGAGTCTAAGCTTTCTCCTATCTCACATATTCTTTGTATCGGTTGGTACAACTACTCTCTCTCTCTCAGTATTTTACTTAAATCAGTATTCTTTTTAATACTATGGGCTGCTTTTTATTGTCTGTCTGTGATCCATACTCATTGAAAACTCCCTCAAAATGGATTGTACATACTGTAGCCGTTGTCTTTATTTCATATTTTCAGAGAAATTATTCATTATAAATTATTTATATGATAAATTCTTGATTACAATAAATTATGAAATTTTATTTTTAAAGTTAACTGATGTTTTCATTCAAAAGATTCTTTTTCAGTATTGATATTTTTCTCTCCACCTAATTCTTTTATTTTTAATTTTTTCAAAAAAATTACAGAAAATGAAGAAAATTATGGGCTTCATGAATATGTAATTTTTTTTATTAAATATTGCTCAGTTACATGTTCAAATATTATTTCTAAGTTATGATCCTAAGATTTTCAAATGTTTTAAAAAAATGATGAAAAATTACAAAAAGTTATAGAAATTTTTTTAAGCGATCATTAAATAAATCTTGATTATTTATATATATTAAATGTTTATGATTTGTTTTCATGTTAGTAAAGAAAAAATGAAAAATTATTAGAAATAACTATTATTAAAAATAATTATAGATTTCCATTAACAATTCTTACCAATATGGAGTGATGGGGATTTGAGATTAACATCGGTTAAAATCGTGTAAACAAAGGAGGATTTGAGCTGTTATTTTGATTTTTTTACATAAAGGAAATAATGCAACAATCTTACCATATGTAATTTATTGTTGTTTGCACCCAAGTGATGAGGAATGCTTGATGTTTGCTGGCTAGCACCATTACCATTTTTGGCAAATAAAAAATATGAGGTGATATTATTGATTTTTAATTAAAAAATGAAATATCGGCCAATTTTATTTATTTATATTTTTGTAAATTACAAATCGAAATAATAGCCAATTTTATTGCTTTTTATTTTTTTAAATTAAAAAAAATCAAATGTCAGTCGATATAAAAATCAAATATTTTTATCTATGATGAGAAATAAATATCTTTACCATTAGATTATAATAACTTTCATGTTTTATTTAGACTATAAAATAATATATAAAAGATAAAAAAAACATGTGCTACTGTATGGGCTAGCAATGCAATGGTTTGTAAGCAGTTCTATTCTCAAAGTTCTCTAACATGCTTTTTCAGTATTGGGTTTCTGTTGGGTGGCCCAATAATAATTTCTTTCCATCCAATCACAGTTGTCTTTTCTTATCAACAATTTCTTCCCATGTGGAGTGGACCCATTTATCAAAGGCTTTCATTAATTTTCTCCATCAGACTTGTGTAGATGTCTTACACCTCTAATGAAGATTTTGTATTAGAATGGCTCATTATGTAGAGTAAGATTTCGTGGAATTATTGAGTGTGTGTGAATAGGAAATGTTTACAAGGATTAGTAAAGTGTGACGTTTCGACACCTTCGAATCTCAAAAATAAATAGCAGATTCCTTTCATGCCCTTTGAGCACCTCCAGACCTTAAAAAAAAATAGCTGATTCCTTCCATATATTCTCTCCATCCTCTAATCTGCACTGAGTTAGTGAGTCTTATGAAATTTGGAAGTGTCATGAGATTGTATTAATTTAGAGATTAAATTATTAATTTAATTTTTTTGAATAACTTCTACTCCATCTCATTAGACAATTTACCCTAGTTTAACTTTGACCTTTACCGGTTGTGGGTTGGTTATCTTTTAAATCTTTTTCAAGTTTACATTCTTTAAAATGAATTAAAAATATTTGAATAAAGTTAATACTACGGCATATTTGAACACTATTTTTTGGTTATTATTATTATTTATTTATTGATTTAGTCCTTTTCTTTCATAACTTTTTTCTATCGATTCTTGAAATTTTAAAACAAAGTGTTTCATTTTCCTTTTTTAATTAAAAATAAGCAAAAAAAGAAGAAGAATATCCACATTCATAAGTCTTTTGAAAACCTTGATTTGTCATCATTTATTTATTTGAGGAATTAGCTATAAAATAATTATAATAACATGGAGTTATTTACCTTCTTCTTTTGGGATAACAAAATGAGCATCCATTTCAATGTAAAATATAAATGACCCCCAAAATCAAATTATCAAATGATAGTTATGAATTTACGTGTGGGGAACCGCAGGATACCCAGCATAAAACCTCCATAGGTGAGTCTATTACCCCTAGGGCACGCCAAGGTTAAGCCATGGGGGCACACGAGACAATTGGAAACAATCCAACGTGGCAACATTGTGATAATCATGCCTAAGTTCCATTTTGTCCTCTACTAGATCCTTAAATTTATTCAAATCCATGCTAACCTAATTAAAAGTTAAAACCATCGAATTTGGCAAGAAATTCCAAAAAAAAAAATCTATAATGCATATGTTTTTGGTTTGTTTCAATTATGAACATATATTATATTTTGCTTAGCAATTTACATCTTTCTTCCAACAACAAAGATCTTATGATTTCTTTTGTATTACCTTACAGTGATTATGGAATGTGCTAGCCCTGCAATTGAAGTTGTGACATTACTCTGGCATCCTGTTGTTCGACAAATCAATTATATAAGGAATGTTGGTGACAAGATGAAGGAATTGGAAAGAAAAACTGATGAATTGGCAAGTTTAGAGAATGATGTGAGAGACAAGGTTACTGGTGCAAAATGGAAGGCAAAGAAGCCAATGGCAGTGGTCAATAATTGGTTAAAAAATGTGAAAGAAATAAAAGATGAGGCAAGTGATATAAAGAAAGAATTCGAAGAAAATAGAAGATGCCTCATGGGATGCCTACCGAATTGTTGCTCACAACGAAAGATCGGTAAAAGGATTCTAAAACTTATCGAAGAAGTAAATGAACACAACAAGAAAGGTTCTTTTGAGGATGTCGTAATTGCCAACCCACCACCAACGACATCACAGGTCATGCCAACAACTTCATTAGTTGGTTCAACAGCTGAACAAAATTTCAATTTGATTTGGAATCTTTTAATGGAAGAAAATGGTGGAATAATTGGCATTTATGGAATGGGAGGTGTTGGAAAAACAACTGTTATGAAAAAGATAAACAATCAGCTTGAATGCACTAAGAAATTCGATATCGTTATATGGGTGACTGTGTCTAAGGATTTTAATTTGAGAAGATTACAATGTGCTATAGCAGACAGACTCAATTTGCCTACAAACCTTGATGAAGAGCTCTTGTCATTTCAACTCCACAAAGCACTATGTGGGAAGAAATTTCTACTAGTTCTAGATGATGTGTGGGATCGAATTTCTCTGGAACAAGTAGGAATTCCAAATCCTTGTGTCAATAATGGTTGCAAGCTAGTGTTGACAACTCGATTACATCGTGTATGTCAATCAATGGAGACAAATAAAGTCATCAAGATAAAGGAACTCTCTGAAAAAGAAGCATGGTTATTGTTCAAAGAGAAAGTTGGGGCCACTGCATTGGTTGATTTTGATGTTGAAGTTGTTGCAAGACAAGTAGCAAATGAATGTAAAGGCTTGCCATTGGCAATAATCGTTGTTGGACGAGCTTTGAGAGGTGTTAGTGATGTTGGACAGTGGAGGCACGCACTAAAGCAATTGCAAAACTCCAAGCCAGAAGTTGGAGATATGGAAGATGAAGTCTTTGGAAGGTTACGCTTCAGTTATGAAAAATTAAAAAGTGAAAAGCTTCGAACTTGTTTCTTATATTGTTCGCTGTTTCCTGAGGACTATGAGATCCCAGAAGACATATTAGTTGAGTTATGGATATGTGAAGGGTTTATTGAAGAGGATGGAGACAAACAAGCAATGGTTGACGAGGGACAGTCTATATTGAATGAGCTAGTGGAAGCTTGCATGTTGGAAAGAAGTCGTTGTTACGGTAGGGTCAATAGGGTTAAGATGCATGACTTGATGAGAGATATGGGTATTGGCATCACAAGAAAGAGTCCAATTTTCATAGTCAGAGCTGGGATTAAATTGGAAAAAGTGGTAGCGGACAAGAAATGGGCGGCAGACGTTCAGAGAATCTCTTTGATGAGGAACAAAATTAAAATGCTCTCTGGTGAATCACCAAAATGCCCTAAAGTTCTGACATTGTTCTTGAATGAGAATCCAATCTCACATTTTGAGTCTCATTCTTTTTTCCAACATATGAATCAACTAAGAGTTTTAAATCTATCAAAAACTGAAATTGAAGAGTTGCCTGAGTCTGTTTCAAGCTTGGAGAATCTCCATATGCTTTATTTAGGTGGTTGTAAGAAGTTAAAGAGGGTCCCATCTTTGGCAAAGCTCAAAAACCTAAGGTGCTTAGATCTCTCTTATACTTGCATTGAAGAGCTGCCAGAAGGGATGGAAGAATTGGTTGAACTGACAAAGCTTGAGTTGAAGTGGACAAGAAGACTAAAGAGGTTTCCGACTGAGATACTTCCCAGGCTCTCCCATCTTGAATATTTTAATATGGAGGACAGCCAATTTCTATGGTCGTCATCATCTTGTAATGAGGGTGAGAGAAAGGAAAGAAAAACTGGGTTTGACGAGTTCACAAGATTGACACAATTGTCTTTTCTTAAGTTGTATTTTGCGGACATTTCCTCATTTCAGAAGTTTGTGGCATCTATGCGAGGGTCGATTTCAAAAATAAAAAAATTTTACTTTACAGTGGAAAATTCAAATACCTCGTTAGAACTTTATACAGATTCATATTCTGTTAGGATGCAAATAACGAAATGCGAGGACATGAAGACTAAGCTACCACAGTTCCTATTGGAGTTGGATAACTTGGAATTGGCTGAGTTGATATATTTTGAAATTAGAGAATGCAAAGGGATGGAGTGTCTTCTTGTGGCCCCAGATTACGACAACTACAACGCACACCACCCCCTGCTGCTACTGGCAAAAGTACAAAGATTGTATATTGCCTACATGCTTGACCTTAGAGCTCTCCAAAAGGGAACCTTTCTCCATGGTACTTTGGCAAATCTCCAGCACTTACATATCAGAGAATGCCCCAAATTGAAGAACCTATTCTCCCTTGGAACATTGCAGAGCCTCCAGAGTCTAAAAGAAGTTGAAATTTGGGACTGCATTGCATTGGAGGAGGTGGTAGCAGGAGAAGCAGATGAAAAGAGTGGTTTTAATACCGTTGTGACACTCCCCAATCTAAAGTCAATCAGTCTCTTACGTTTGAGAGAACTACAGAGCATCTGCAGTAGCACAATGGTTTGTTCTTCTCTGAAATGTATTGCTATAACCTCATGCTGTAAGCTGAAGAAGATCCCTCTAATCATAGACAAACCGTGTGATGATGTCAAAGGATACTTAAAGGGAACGAGAGAATGGTGGGATGCATTGGACTGGGCCGACCTTGCCCACACAAAAGATCTGTTGAAATCCTTATTCGGTGAAGAATAAGACAAATCTAAAGAAGAAAATTGCAAGGTAAATTTGATAAGTTTGGAGAAAAACAGACTGCTTCTTAGCTTTTTCTTCTTTCCTGATGATTCCCATCTACTTCTTCAGTCCCTAACTATTTCTTCATTTATTTTCTTCTTCTTTTGAATGCAGCTCAAAAAGATAAAAAAAAATCGAGTGGAAATGGAGACAAAAGGCCAAAAAAGAAACAGAGTGATTGAAGGATTGGAGAAATGATCATGTAAAGGAGAGTCTACAATTGCCTCATCTCACTCTCTGCAACTGCATTTCTACTCAGCACTCACTTGATGTCTTATGCTTTCACTGTCTAAAATAAATAATGTTTTTCTCATTACTGTAGTGCATTGGTGTTAAGAGTTGTTGGACTTGTTTTTCAGTTGGCTATTACTATTACAGATGCCTTGTCTGGCTTCATCAATTGTCTCTATTTTCTAGTAATGAAATCACTGTATTTAAAGAAAAGTGTTGTCATGTCTTCTGTGCAAATAAATGTGCTCTTAAGTGTTTGATTGGATTATCCTTTACTTGCAATATCTTACACAGAATGGGAGAATGTTAGCTGACGAAATCTTTTATGGGTAAAAAGGAATATTTGATGTATGGAAACTACACTTCAACATTTTTTTTTTTTTTTTTTAAAGTCAAGTAGCTTTTTTATTTATTATTGATAATAGTGTTTTTTTCTAACTCTAACATAAACAACTGCTCATTTGATTTGATAAAATTAATGGAGTCTAATTTACTATAAAAATATTATTTATTTTAACTTGAGTCATGAGAAACTCGTGACTTGGCGACGTGAGACCAGTGTCTTCCTTCTCTTACCACATATCTGAGGCTAATTGGAACACCGGTGAATTCTGTGGCCTTTTTAAGAGCATTTATGTAATGTTACTACATTGTCAAAGGAATACGCTGATCTCACATACCTGAGTAATAAGTTTCTTGTGACTTAAATTAAATTAAATAATATTTTATAATGAATTAGATTTTATTAACGTTTTAAAATTAAATAAGTAGTTATGATTTAAATTAAATAAAACATAGAGTTAAAATGGATTTTTTTTTTAAACTCATCAATTGCATTTTCTTAAATCAAATAAATAAAATCATTTTTCATGATCGATATATTTACTGTATATATTTTAATTTGATGTAGTTAATATATCATCATCAGTAGGAGCAACCAATATCACATCAATTAAGAGTTAGTTTTATGAGTTCTTTTCTAATTGTCTCTATTACAAACCACATAATCATTCCTAGTGGCTGTAATCCATACCCTATCAACTCTACACACTGAGGTTGTATTTGGTCTTCTGACTAAACAATTTCAAACAAGTTGATCTTAATTTGTCATCTATAAGAGTTATTTTTAAATTATCCTTAATGCGTTCATTTCTAACTATACCATTTAGGGTTAAACCACCCATCTAACGTAGCATGTACATCTCCACTGTTCTAACCCCTTCTTCTTTTCTTTTTTTTTATCAGTTATCACCTAAAACTCTGTTCCGTATAATATTGTAGGTGTAATGATTATTTGTAAAATCATCATTTTCGGCAAAATGAACTCTTTTATCACACAAGACTCTCCAAACTATTCTATAATCTGCTCTCTATAGCATTGTAGGTTTAATGATTGTTTGTTAAATCATGCTTTTAGGCAAAATGGACTTTTTTGTCATACAAGACTTTCCAAACTTATCTACAATCTGCTCTGTATTGCATTATAGGTCTAATGATTGTTTGTAAAATCATCCTTTTAGTGAAAATGGACTCTTTCATCACATAAGACTCCACTAACTTATCTACAATTTGCTAATGCCACTCCTATCATATATGTTTTATCAAAGTCGAAACCTCCTTGTAATTCTACCATAGCACTCTAATGTTCTCCTCAAAAAACCAAGCCTCACATCGAGTTGTTATTTCGTCTAACTAATTAATACTATATCATCACTTCAATTGGATTTTTATGTTAAGTTGCCCATTATTAGTGCAAACATGTATGGGTTTAAGTAGATCCTTAATGGAGTCCTACTTGAATAAGAAAACTCTAGTGTCTCACTACAAATAGTTTCAACATTAGTGGTTGGGAATGTATTTATTTATTTATTTCTCAAAGATCTTCAATTTAATTTCCTTGGTACTTTATCATAGGTCTTTTCTAAGTAAATATAAGTTATATAAATGTGTTTCCTCTTCTTAAGCTTCTCTATAAGTTAGACTTAAATAAACATAACTTCGATTGTTGACGTACCTGTATAAAATCAAATTGATTTTCAGATATAATCGACTCTTGTCTTAGGTGACCCTTTTATTACCTTTTCTCAAAGTTTCATTGCCTGACTCATGAGTTTGATCGTTGAGTAATTGACAAAATTTTGAATATCTCATCTATTTTTATAAAGAGTGATCGTTGACAAGACATCTTTTTTAGCTAAAATCTTATTAAATAATTAGGTCAATCAACATATTCCACTTTCCCCTTAATTAAACTAAACTTTAATTAGAATGTCTTTCAATCTAGTGCTCTATTCTTCTTCGCCAAAAAGGTTTTATAAAAATACCTAAGTCATTAGACTCACCCATTCATGTTTAGGTTAGAGATTTCAATTGCAAATATGTCAAGATTCTATAAATATAGAGCTGTGTCTTAGATGAAAAATTAATTCAATTTGACTATCTATTGGAGTCATAATTGTCATAAGAGTATCGTTGCTCAACTTAGACTATATAACATCTATAATTAAATTTATTTAATTTTATAAATTAACATCTAAAAACTAAAATTAAGATTATTAAGGGCGTAATTTTTTTTACAGATTTTAGATATATTTAATTACCAAAAATTATTTAAAAAAATATTTTTGTACATTTAATATAAATCTATGAAAATACTAAGTTTGAGACACTTTTTTTAATTTAACTAATTTCTATTTTCAAATGAAAAAGTGAACTTTATTGTCTTTTACAACTTGTTAATAATAAATATAGTACTTATATAGTCTTTATAAATATATTTTATTTATCATGATTTGTAAGTTTTAAAAGATCTAACACTTTAACATAAGGCTATCAAAATAGATGCTAAACCTTAAAAATCATATTGTCAATCATGAAAAAAACTAATCATTCAACACAATGATAAAATTATCAGATAGATAGAAATACAGTGATATTGAATTACCAAATAGGTCCGATAACTCGATGAGGAATGACTTATTGAGATTTTTTTTTTAATTTACGTGTGGAAAACCACACGAAACTCAGATTAAAACCCTTACATGTGATACTCACTGCCCTTAAAGTACACCGCCGTGGGGCTCAAACTTAGCACCTCTCACTTCCCGAGACGGGAGATTAACCAGTTGAGCTACACTTAAATTAAATTTATTGAGAAATTTAATAATACACATGATTGAATTAATTTTGTAACACACATTTTTGATGATGAGATCATGAGTATGGGTTTATTGATAAGAAGCCTAAAAAATGAACTCGAATAATGTTAAAAGTACAAACTTAATGGAGACCTTGCTAACGAAATTTGGCTTGTTAATTTGATTCCAAGTCAATTTTTTGTTTTTCAATTATTATCTATATTAGTTATTTTTAAATTTTAACTGTACTCAAATGGCTTTATCTATTTGTTTTTTTATTGCATAACACTCTACTCTTTAAAATATTGAGAATCCGATAATTATTTTACAGAATCATCATTTTAAGCCTTTATTTTTAAACTATGCAAACCCTTATTTCTAATATCAAATTATATGATTAAATAAATATTTCTGCAAGCTTTGTAAAAGTAAAATTCACAATTTTTTAATCTTTGATAATTTGAATGATGATGATATTAACTTTGAAGATTAAAATATTTAATTTTGAAAATTCTACAGGTTCGAAATTCAATTTTGGTATTTTAAATTGAGGAAAATGTCATATATATTATAACTTTAATTTATAACTATTCAAGCACCTAATTATTTTATAAATTCATGCTCGGCATGCAGCACAATGTTGGGTTGGGTTGGGTCTATGATTTCATCCATTTGAAATGTTCTACATGAACAAGGGTATCATCAAAATTATCTTATTTGATTTTTTTTTAAATTTAAAACATTTTACTTTTTATTACTTTAGAAATTTTTTAGTTCTTGATTTTGTAAGATGTTTAAAAGTATAACTTAATTACTTTCATTGAAATAATTATGAGTAAAACTCATATCAAACAAAGAGAAATGATTAGATGAAGTCGGCCTCATTTTAGATTAAAGGTTGAGTAAACTTTATAAAGAGTCTATCTTTCATTAAAGAAACCTATTAAATCTTAACAATCCATCCACCACCCACAAAGAGTGACCAATATCGGATGATATTAGCAATATATATCAGATATCGTTCAATATCAACAAATAGTATCGACTAATATTAAAATCGGTGAGTCGAAGGTTCAATCATGTAAACCTTATTTGAAAGGTTCACAATTGATAGATCATTGTCCAAACGTAGTAGGCAATGGTTGTATGAATGTTATTCAATAGTATGATACTCACATGACTTAACCATTGATATATTTTAATCTAATAATAAATAGTTGTTATGAACAAATGTATTAAAGTCAGTTAATAAAAAATGTTGATTATTAATAAAAAATATTTCTTTCTATTCTGACAAGTCTAATGATACAAAAGCGCGAGACATAAATTATAGATGATCAGTTCTCAATTTCATCATTACATCTTATCAAGGAACACAATAAGCCGACCTAATTGACTCATGCAGCTTTCATGATTTTGCTTAAATTACAAAATATTTAATAATAAATTGAAATCCTATAAGTTTAGAAAATAAAGAAATAGTTGTTCATATGAAAAACTAAATGAAATTAGTCTTAATGAACATTTATAGCCACCTAATTTAAATTAATAGAGTTGAACTACAGATTCTTATTAGCAGCAAATTTTATATGTTTAAATTAATTAAATATTATATTTAAATATAAATTTTACTTTTATAATTAATAATTGTGCAATTATATTATATTTTAATAAATTTAGTATATCCAATAAATAATATATATTCTTATAGTTGAAATTGAGTCGTGATAAGTCGTTTAGATTAAAGTTTTGTTAAAATATTCCTAAAATATTGGCCGAATTTAAAAAAAAAAATCAGAATCGGTGCTGGATCTCACCAATATATCAGCTGTATTTGGCCATATCGGCAAAATATCAGTCATGATATCGGCTAGTATTATGTAACTTTTCCAGAAAAATATATTTTAAAAAATCTATTTTTTTATTTTTTAATTCAGATAAAATTTAAATAAAAAACCGCTGATATTTCAAAAAAAAAAAGAAAAAGGAGGAGAAAGAATAAGTTCAGCTGAGATCTCGACTTTGGTGAATTTTAAAACCCTGGTTCGGGCACAAGAGATTAATGTGAGACTTATATAATGATTAATTAAAACTGCTAAAATGATTATTATATGTCTATTTATACAACATCACCATTGTATTAATTATAATGGATAAAATTATTTATTCAATTATTTATTTTATCTTAAAATTTAAAGGTTACAATAATATTCAATACGTTCCATTTAAAAATTTGATAGAATAAAAAATAATCTGTCAATTCATGCAATTATTTTCATTACAGATCAAGACCGACTGTCTCACATGGTCTACCACCTCACCCAAGCTTTTAAACTTATATTTTAAGTCTTACATTTCTTTAGTGGCTCAATTTAAGTTATAAGATGTTTAGGAATAAGACGAGACACATTAGCCCTTCAAAATAAAAAAACAGTTGTTTTGAATGTGAGGATTTAAATGAAATTTGTCTCTAACACACTCAGCCCAATAATTTAAAGATAAATTAAATGATTGGTGTGAAGCTATCTAACAATTATTCATTTAAGTTACTTAAATTAAATTAATTAAGACATATAAATGAAACTAATCTTATAATTAAAATATCAATAATTTTTAATTTATTTTGATAAATTTAGTGTGCCCAACAAAATAATAATTTAAGTTATAAAAATCAAATATGAGTAACGACAACTCGTGACTCAACAATGAGTCGTGACTCGGTGAAACATCGTGTCCGTTAGTTTTGAAATTCAAATTGAATGCGTAAATACCCATACGTAGTGTTGTTACTAGATTAAACGCCTAAATACTCCCTTCTCTCTAACAAAAGTATGTCCAGTCTCTACCAAGAAAATTAGAAATACTCTCTCTCATTTCTTTCGCTCTCTTGCTTTCTCTGGCAGAAATACTCTCTCTGACGAACGAATGCTCTCTTGCTTTCTCTCACAAGAAATACTCTGACGAACGAACGTTCTCTTGCTTTCTCTCACAAGAAATACCCTCTCGCTCTGACGATCAAACGTTGCTCTCTCTCTTATTGCTTGTTCTCTGATTGCATTCTGCGTGGTTTGCTGGCTTATCCAATTCGAGAAACATGGCAGATATCTGGGACCCTGACTGTCCGATGGATCTCAAAGATGATTTCTCCCCCCTTCTCCACCGTCCGATCCCTCCCTCCATAACCCCATGATCCTTGACTCGGACAATGGACAACCGCAATAGCCCTCTCTACGCATTTTGATATTGAAGAATTGATCTCGGGTTTGGATTCAGAAATGGATAATGGTTCCATTTTGGTTTCAGAACTGGGGTCAGGGTCGCGATTTGGGTTTGAAGAGAATGTGGAAATGTCGGAGCTGGGGTTAGGGTTAGGGTTTGGTATCAAAACTTTGGATGATATTCCTAATGGCATTGGATTGGAGGACTTAGAAGATTCCATTGACGGCGAAATCAATGCCGTCGATTTTGATTTGAATTCTGAGGGTGGGGATGGATCTTATGATGCAGGGGATGATAATAGTGATGATCTTGACTTGCTACTTTATGAAGCTTTATTTGGAGAAGTTGCAGAGGAAGAGAACTTGATTTGGCTAGGCCTCCAACGGAAAAAACCATTCTTGAGAATCTGCCATCACTAGACACCAAGGATGATAATATCATATGTGCAGTCTGCTTGGAAGAGATTACATTTGGAACACAAGCAAAGTGCCTCCCATGTGCCCAACTTTACCATGGGGAGTGCATTTTGCCCTAGTTGAGGACCCGAAACACGTGCCCTCTATGTCGGTTTGAATTACCAACCGATGATCCCACTTAGTGAAGTTTATTGGAAGACAATTGGAAGCTTTCTATGTAAGGACCCTTCACACACACATACATTGACATGCACACATGCACAAGAAGGTTTATGAACACTGACTGTTTTTTTTTTTCTTTACCACCACTGCTAGTCTTTCTTATATGCTTTCCATTTCTATTTTTTGTCATTCATTCTTATTTGTTAATTGATCTATCAATCATTTCTCCAAATTTATGTATTATAGTTTTGACAACCTGATCTCAAATACACAAAAGGTGAATAGGATTTGTCTTTCAACTATACATTTTTTTTTGTTGCTATTCAAATCCAAACCAGCAGGATAGTTTTGTTTTGGTGGAAAATAGTTTATCTCGGCCATTAGAACGGAAACTACAATGGATGGGCTAAAAGGTAATTAATTCTGTATTGTTCATTTTTTTTGTGTTCTGAAGCAACTGTCATGTAATTTTAGGTGCTTTTGCTCTTTTTTTTCTTTTTCAATGGTCCATCAGTCCATTGAAATTCTTTTTTTTCCCTATGAAGAATCACCAAATTAAAGAATACAGGAAAAAATCATGTTTGGGTTAGGAAAAGAAAAAAAAAAACATGCAAAGAATGAAACTTATCTACAATGTGAGGTTAGTTGCAAACTATAGTACTAGAATTTGAGTGGAATGCAAATTAATGCTTGAGTCACAGATCACACTGTCCTTAAAAACAGTTTCGGATTCTTTAAGCCTATACTAAGTCTATTACTACTAGGCAGTTTGCAACACGAAATGTAGCCCTAAGTGCTTTCGGTTTTCACCGAGAAAATTATATGAAAAATAGTGAAATCCAATAGGGTTGGAGTGATGGCCAAAATCCCATCTCTTCTAATGGGAGGTTCTGAGTTCAATTCCTACTCCCCCCAAAGAGCCACTCCCTATAGTTTTACCCGATGTATGTGGATAGACATGCGACCCACTTCTATTTTCTTTTCCTTCTATTCTACATATGAATGGGCCGGATTTTCTCTCTTTTGCATTTTCTATTTTCATTACACGGTAACTTCTCTTTTCAGCTGCATATCCCTACTTTCTCTCTGTTTAAACAGCACCTTCTTCTTCCTTTCTATAGTGATTCGGCCAGCACCTCCTCCTCTTAATCTTCTTCTATTCTCGATTGTAGCCACCTTCCTCTTCCTGTTCTTCTTCTATTTTCTATTTTCTATTTTCTATCTTTCCTTCTTTCTTTTCATTCTGCCGTGCTTCTGTGTCTTTTTCTCAATTGCTGGCTGTTTTGCTGTTTGCATCATTGACATCACCATCCCAATAACATGTTTTGCTGCCAAGGAGAAAACAGTTCTAACTAGTTGTGTTTCTTTTTTTTTGTTCTCTGTTTCAGCAACAACAACGCAGTTTGTTCTTTTGTCTCTGACTGCTTACGGCGCTGCCCTCTTTCAATGGGTTACTGCTGTATGGTTCTTAATTGGTGCAGCTTACCATGTCAAAAGGAGAAAAAGAACTTAGTGATGGCTTGGACGATTTTCTCTCAGTTTCTTTCTTCTTCTTGCTGATCTTTTTGAATGCTCTGTTTGCTTGGTGTTTCGGCTGGCCTTTGATTTTCAATGGCTACTTTTCAATTTTGTTAGCATTGGGTTCAACCTTTTTAAGTGCCAACTTGATCTCCTCATCATAATCCATTTTGATGCTACATGAAGATCCTTCGCTGCTGCTCTTTGTCAAACTTCAAATCTGGATGTTGCCTCGTTTGCTTCTCTTAATTTTTTGCTATTTCTATATATTTGCTGACCTCTTTTCATTAGAACCTCCTCACTGACGTTGCTCGTGGCATAAAGCATTGATCCACCAATTACAAGTCAGTCTCCTTTAACAGGGTTGCTCCCTCCCTTTTCCATCACTTGCATGGATATCTAAAAACAACCATAGCAAGCCCAGCAACACAAACTCTTTACTCTTTATTCTTTTTAATTAAAATATCAACGACCCATTGCATATTATCTGCTTCTTGAGCGATATCACCCATTAAATTCAAACACTTGGATTTCTTGGTAAGCCCACACTTTCCTTTGTCAATCTGGCGATAAATTTGCAGGGCCATTTTGTCAGTCAATATTTTCCAAAAATAGCTTTCTTGGCCAATTTACTTGGATAGGAAAAGAGATACAATGTTTGTATGTCATAGTGTGCGTAATCTGTAACCGTATATGCCTTGTTTTCCCATTGAACTTGAATTGAATTCTTCAACGTAATAGGTTGGTTCCCGTCATAGGTGATCTATTCCAACTTGTTGAACCCCATTCCTCTAAAATCTTTCTAGATATTTCCTTTCAAAGATTTTGTAATTAGATCTAGCATTTAGATAAGTACGCTAAAAAATCCCTACCCAGTTTTTGAGTAGATTCATGACCAAATATCCATTAGATAATTGTTTGGATTTGTTTTTTAGGTCATAATTTGGCGTATAAGCACTTTTAGTCACTTACAAAATTGGATTCTAGTAATCTATAAGCCATTTGATAGCTTGCTTGCGCATGCACTCATCACGCTCCTCACTCGATTTACTTAAGAGTAACCTCGATTTTCTTGTATATGTATCCACAAACACATACCTATTGGATAAATGCAAATCATGTTTAGTCATAGTTATGTTTCCTAGGTCTCATGCATCTTTTTAAATTAACAATGTGCATTATATATGACTCACATAGCCTTAATGTGCCTACCTCATGATTGATCACCAATTCAAAATACGAATAGATCATGCTTATATTAAAGGACAAATTTGATGCAGGATGGCCTGCAAAATGTGGAAAAACTGGTCCAAATATAGCAGCTTGGGTTTATATGGGAGCTTAGGTCAGGGATTGGGGCTTGGAGCGGTTAACAAATGTATTTGCCGGTCTAAATGGACTGGTTAAGGGTAAAACTGGGGGGAAAAAGTTGGCTTGAAAATAGGGAAGAACGGATGCTAGAAGGATAACGTTCCTAGGAGTCAGCACCTAGGTTTTCCTTAAGAGTCATCACCAAGGACTAGAAGTAGTTATTATCTTCTAATGAGGCTTGAGTCATCACCAACCAAAGAGATCAAGCTTCAATTCAAATTTCATTTTCAACCATCTAAAGTTTGAGTGCAAGTCATGTATATATAACTGAAATAAATTAACATTTTCTTTTTGTTTTGGAAACAGTAACCGGATTTCATTAATAGAGAAAATTATACAAAGAGAAGTAAAAGCCAATAAACCCTTCAAAAAAGAAAAACCCCCAAAAACAGAAGCCAAAAGAGTTTGCATAAAATCAAGAATAAGATCACTCCTTTCCACTCCTAACTTAGCAAAGAAGTCTTCAAGAATAAGATCACTTCTTTCCACTCCTAACATAGCAAGGAAGTCTGCCACCCCGTTGTTGATCTCCTGATATAGTTGAAAGAAACGTCCAATAGAGTAAGAAGGTCTTGAATCTCCTTGACTACTGATATCGACCTCCAGGGGGGCCTTCAGCTCTCATTAGCCCAAAAGATCACATTCTTCGAATTCCCCTAGGTTACTACCTTTCCATACCAGTGACTTGCCCACAACTAGAGAGCTCTTCTAATGCTTAACAATTCATCCTCATTGGAATACTTGACCCCTATCATTGGAATACTTGACCCCTAGTGACTTAGAAAGCAGAAATGAATATCCCCAAGAATTATGAATTACCACCCTAGCCCCACTATCATGCCAGCTGGCCATGGTTTGCCCCTTGTTGCCCCATCTACATTAAGCTCCATGTAAACATCCACAGGAGGGACCAAACAACTGTTGATTTTCTCTCTTGGGCCCTCACTCAAGCAACCCTCTCAAAGTTATTCCTTACATTGACATTTATTTGGACTAATTAAAAGCAAAAGATTAAATGCATTCTAATTCAAATTGGGTTGAATTCAGACTGGGGACCACCTAATTGCACCATAATTTTAAGTTTGAATTTATTATTTATCGCATAGCATTTGAATTCGAATTTCACCACACTAGATGACTCTCCAAAGGACCAGCTGTTATGGTGGGTCCAAATGTCGAGATGTTGGAGCTACATCAGTTTTAGAGATCTTGTTTTATGAACTTTTAGGTCCTTCAAGTCTGCATCATTTCTCCCCAGCTTGAAAGAATTGGACTTCGGTGAGTTAATGAGTTGGTACTGCTAGTACAAATTCTGATATTGCTCCTACAAATTGGGATGCAAACATGGAAACTCATTGTTGGTGATCCAAGTGCTACTAGAAATGAGTCGATCCTTCCATTTAACCAAAAGCTTGGAGTGCTCTATCATCACAAGTTGACACCAATTGCACCTTGTACTTTTCTTTGTGAATTACAATCTTGCACTTCATTATCTTGTACTTCTCTTTGTGAGTTACAATCTTTCAGTTTAAAATTTGTTCGTTTGGATGCTATTCTCCTCTGTATGGAGTTTGTGGGTTGTAGAGAGGGATTTTCAAACGAAGTCGTTTGTTGATCGATTTCTTCAAACAAGATATCAAAATCCATCTACTCTGAATTTTATGAACTCCGAAACTGATTTTAAGTGAAAAAGGTATAATTTTGGACGTCAAAAATCATACCCAAAGAATTAAGAAAAAATGGTCTTCCTTCTTAATTTTTTGGGTACGAATTTTGAAGCTAAAAATTATACTTTTTTCACTTAAAATCAGCCATAGAGTTCATAAAATTCAGATTAGATGAATTTTAATACTTTGTTTGTAAAAATCGTTTGAGAAACTACCTCCCTGCCAACTGTAACATTTGCGCATTTGGCTAAGATTTTCAAACGAGACGGGTTTTCAACCAATTTCTACAAACAAGGTATCAAAATTCATCTAGTCTGAATTTTATGAACTCCGGGACTGATTCTAAGTGAAAGGGTTTTCGGACGATATAAAATGAAATGGCAAAATGGTAATTTCACATTATTTTTTAAAAAGTCGTGTCTCCTGGCAGAAAAGAGCTGTGTCTAAATGGTCAGACTAATTTTTTTTGAAAAAACTATCTTACTCACTCAACTTGGAATCCTAACAAGTCAAGTCGATTGAACTCGTTCAAGTCATTTCATGCTTTTAAACAATACTTGCATATAAAAACTATTTATATTCAAAAATTACAAATCATTAATTGTAACACTCAGTCTCGTTGTGGGCGCATTATTTCTGAAATATCTTGCCAAAACCCTTGAACGTTATCTCGGGTAATTTTTTTTTTAAAAGGGGCTACACTCCTCCCATCTCAACATATAGCAACATGCATCACAACCCAGAGCATGATAAAGTAAAAACCCAAGCATAACATTCTAAAGTAATAACAGATAACGTCGAAGTTATTACATTCATCAGCAAAGCATGTGAAAAAGAAAACTCAAAGTATCAAGTCCTCTCGAACAAAAGCAATAATCCAAACTAACTATCAGGAGCATCATCATCTCCCTCAAGCCTGATCTTGGGACCACTGGGTCACGCCTCCATCGAATCACCTGCAATGTAAGGATGAACTCAACATACTCAATGAGAGGAAAAAACATATGTCACATGCTATCAACACACATCCATTAATGAAGATGAACACATGGAATGGCTAGAATGCCTAATGCAAGACTACACCAACATGTACTCAAACCCAACATATGGACCAACGTCTACCATGCCTCTGGCCTAGCCAAAGATTGCCCTCAATGCCAACCTTGGACAACTCTAGTATCTCAGTCCCTCCACCTCTCAAAGGTGACAAGCGACCCCACATCCCAGTGCCAAGTCATACTCGGCCACACCCTCACCCCCCAACCATGACAATGAGTAGGGCTCACATGCATTGTCTCCTTGTTAGTACATGAGCGGCCAACGAGGCTCGTCACTCATCTGACTCCCAGGAGATCCAAACTATCCCATCCTCGTTTCCACAAATATAGTACCACAAGTCATACTATGTGCAGGCCTCCTCGGCTCACGAGTAAGTGGCATGACAGTCACACATGAGCGGCCAACGGGGCTCCTCACTCATTCTACCACCAAGTTCTCTCAACATCTACGACCTCGCGTACTCAACAGTCCATGGCATCTCTGTCAACACCTAAGCGGCCAATGGGCTCCCACTCGTTTAACTGCCATGGGCATATTCCCACGAGTCGATCATCTAGGGAAACCTCTGGGTCAACGCCTAAGCGACCAACTGGGCTTGCACTCGTCTCACTATCCATAGTTTCCCTAAGACCCCGCATTCACGTCATCCACATTGATCCCTAATCACTCGAGACCCTATCCATCACTCTAGGGTTCTCACCTCACTCTAGGGAGTACGAAGTCACACTCAACACCTAGAGGTCCACACCATCACAACTTGTGGTCAACCCACAACACACATCCACTCCACGCTCTAAGTACCAAGTCGTACTAGGAGAGTCTCTGCAACCTGGTGTAACCTAACACACATGTCCCACCGGCTACAACCCCATGCATGTCATCTACATCTACACATGTTAACATGTCATGCATGCTGCATATTACCAATGCATAGTAGGTATATATATCATTCATTCTCTAACACAATCACTAGTACAACATCACAATCTCATACATTAACACAACATGTTATTCCCACAATTAATCAACATGTTTTCAAACAATATCAATAGATAAGGTACACATCTACACCACATGTAGTTGACACAAGCACACCTGAATAAGTCATTTGCCACATAATCATCTCAACGGTTCTCTTACCGAGTGACTCATAACAAGAAATGGGCCCTAGTCATGTCACTCCATGTCCAAGTAATCAGGAACAAGGGTCTTGGTTCTGAGACTGATTTCGAAGGAGGGATCGGAACAGAAGTGTTCCGAAACCAAGGGTAGATTAGTCCTCCCCTTCTGAAGTTCCGAGATAAGTCTCTGATCTTCCGAACCTGTGAAGACATGCAGAGTTTGGGGGTCTCGCTATTGGAAAACCCAAACACAAGCAAAACGATGGGAAAACCCTATTTTCTCATAAAACAACCATTCTCACAGTCCTAAGGTCCATTTTAAATCACAAAAACATTTACAAAACAAGAATTAACATTAAAACATGATTAATTGCAAATCTAATTAAAGAAATCAATGGAAGAAAAGGGAGATTCAGTGGGAAATTACAACCGTGGTGTTTGGTCTAGAAAACAACAAATTTGAGAAATCCGGCGATGGAGGAGGCTCTCAACGCGAAGACCACGGAGGAATACGTGAAAATGACAGAGAAATCGGGCTATCAAGGTGAGGCTGAATGCAAGGAGAGGGAGAGGGAGGCTAGGGAAGACTGGTTTCCATTTAGGGCAAGCGATTTGTTCTCTTTGTAATGGAAAAAGAGAAGTCAGCTATATATAGTAAGTTTGGTTTAGGGTCGCTCGCGGGCCGGTTTAGAAAACTTGGCTTTAGGTTGCAAAACAGGCTTGATTTATTTTTCTTAAATTCTAGGACGAAAATTAAACTCAAGAGTGAAATCTTACTGAAAACCAGTTTCGATAAATAATTTTAATAAATCATTTTCTATTTTACTTAAATCTAGAAAAATACTTGAAAAATCAAACAGACAACTTCCACAGTGGACAAGTGTGAGTTTCTATTTTCCTCGTGTAACTAACTGAGAGAAAGGTGTGTGCCAAAATTGGGTATCTAGCTGTTCAAATCTAAGTTTATGTGAATTTTTAAATATTTTATCATGATAATTCATAACTTACTCAAAATTACAAAAATGTAACTCGAGCTCCCGAACTTGAAATTAGGCAAAAGAGGGATCGCCAGAGTCCACACACTATCTACTACTAATAGAAACTCGAAAACCATCTTGTAGATCCTGAATCTCCTTAGGATCATGAAATATCGTAACGGGTCGTTACATGAGTTATATAATAGGTATATCAAATGCTAAAGATCATCAGATATAAAGCTATGAAATAACTAATATCAAGACTTTATTTTTCAGCCGTTGATTGTAAAACGTCAGATCTGATGGCTACAAATCAGAATCGAAATGAGAGAAAGATAGGTACCAACAAGATAGACTCCCAAAACAAATTTCTATAATTGATTTAAAAATTCAAATTAAAGACAACTCGTTTCCAAAATTATAGGTTGAAACTAATCAAACCGAGTACTATCTCATATTTTTTCCGACTTTGAGTGGAAAGCCAATTAGTAAGATTTAATTTTAACTAATTTTTTTTTATTAGAGATTCAATTTTTTTGAAGGGACCAATCATGAAATTATCAAAAAAAAAAATCTCTCTAATAATACCAATGTAAAAGGGGTTTATCAACCCTAATTCCACCCCGGGTTTAATATAATATGAGTAAAGGCCTAATTGCCGGACTTGTTTGTCATTTTCCGACTAATGAAAAGTAAAGAGCAAAGAAAATGAGAGCGTTTCTTCTTCTTTTTATATGGAGACATTTTCCTCTTCTTTTAAAGAATTCTGTAATGAAAAGATAAAAGATTTTCAAGAGATAATCTCTCATTCATTTTTTATGAAAATAAGCTCATTGGTCGACATGGTACATAAGTTCATGGAGTGTGTTGAATAATATGGATTGTACAACAAAAATAAATTTTCTTGCAGAATCATTTTTTCAAAAAAATTGACAAATACCCCATAAAATATTATTAGCTCGTTAGGTTAACCATAGCTGAAACAGAGTCTTATAATGGAATATAAAATTATAAACAGGTAATGCTAGTTGTTAGTGGTGAGTGGTGACAAGTGAAATGTATGGAATAGAAAAAAATATTTTTTTTTTCATGCCTCTTTGTAACTTCTGCAGTGTAATGTAAATCATAATTGAAACTATATAACTTGAATATGGTTAAAAATGAGAAGAAAAAAATTGTATATATGGGCCTTGTGAGTGCATTTTCATGGATAAGAACATTTATTCAAACATTAAAAAATAAATAAATTACTTCTACACATTACATTGAGCATTGGCAATTTCAATCAGACAAGAACTACTTCGTAAAGTGAGAGTCCCGAGTTCAATTCTCACTTCACTCAAAAAGAGTCATTTCCTTTAGAGTTACTCAATGTGTGTGCGTAAGTAGGCTTGTGCATACTCGAGAATAGAGAAACAAATTTCGGCCTATATGATATGTATCGGCCAAGATTTGAGATTCGGCAGATAAAAGTGGTTTAAAAAAATAGAAGAGAGAAATTTCTCGGCCGATATCGAGATTTAAATCCCTACTCGAGAACTAGTCAGGTGTTCTAAGAGTCATGGACACCTCAGTCATAAAAACTACTAGACAATATGTCACCTGGTGTGCTCTAAGGGAGCAGTGGATATTATCCGTAGGTGACTTAAAATTGAATGTAAGAGAAAAAGTTAAAAAAAAAAAAAACACTCTGAATAGACTGAGATGGTCCAAAACTCAAATTTAGTGGTATACGTCACGAAAGCTCTAACGTTAACATTTGGGTACATGCCATAATTTATATCAGACAATATATGGTAAATCAATTAGTAATATTATACCAATTATATTAATCTTTACAATCATGAAGTTGGAAATATGACTCTCATGAACATTGGATGGGGTTCGAATCCCTGTGACTAAACTTTAGTATGCTTTGAAGGTAGTGGGCTTATCCGTGGAGATTTTATACTGAATATCCTGCATTTTCCCACACGTCAATTTTAAAAAAAAAATAACTATAATTTTTTTTTTTCAAAACAACTATAGAGGTTCCTAATGCGTAAATAAATGGCATAAATAATTCTCGTAATAATGATAATGATAGCGAATGTCATATCAATGGTTATATTATTTTAAAGTTAAACAATATGCCTTTATGTAATGAATCCATGATATAAAATTATATAGTAGACTTTGAAGATGATAATAATGACACCCGTGATGGTGTTTAAAAGAAAAAAAATTCTTTTTTTAAATTTAATATTTAGAATGTTAACAGTGTTTTTTTAATAACAATTTTCATGAGACTTTTATGAAAATTTCAATTTATGATCAAGAGTAGATCTAATTGATCAAATTCCCTTTACATTTACTTACCCTGCAAATCTCACATATTTGACACAAATTTGACTTTTAAAGCTAAATTTGATCTAAGAATTTTTAATTTTAATAAATGTAAAATTTTGATGGTCTTGAAAAATACAATTTCGCTTATTCAATCAATGTAAAATTCTATATGCATTATATATAAGTCAAAGCCTTTCAAATCTATCTAGTCATATGTCCAATGTGGTGCCCGATCAACCACAATGGTTCTTGTGGGACCATGTTAATGTAATGGATATATTTTATAATTTAAGAGAGTGGGTTTTTTTTTATTATTATTATAACGTTTCATTGCATTTTATATTTTTTGAATTGTTGGCAATATTTTTGAAAAATCTATGATTAATCTAATTGATCTCATTCTATTCAATATTAAATAGTCACATTTCAAATTATTGTTGAAAAATTAAAATAATTAAATAAGAACTGAAGTTCAAAAACAAAAGATCAAAATAATATAATACACATCATCAGCATATCCACTGTCAAATAATGAGACCTACCGTATAAGATTATAAGATTTATATAATTGAATTTACTAGATGGATAATTAAATGGATATCAAGTTTGTAAAGTTTTATTACCATATAATTGGCTTTTAAGTTTTAAAGAATTTAAGCCATTGGTTTTTTATTTATTTTTTTATGACTGAGGGGTCAGTGCTCTCTTAGCACACTTGACTCGCCCTAGGGTGTGCGGTCCTTCGGGGTAAGATGAAATTCAAACTCAGAACATTCATTTCCTGACCAAGATACTAACTCCTTGGATTTAACTATTGAATTTTAATAATTCAAAATCAAGAGATAGATTGATTAGGTAAAGACAAAACTTAGATACAATTCCTAAGCACATATTCTCTTTAGTTCACTCTATTTATAGAGGAATCTTAACATCAAGATATAAAAAGTTTCTCTAATCACCTCCCTCAAATCAAAATAACCATTTTGGAATGGCATTTCTGAGGCATAAATTCTTTTAGAAAAATAAAAAATATGAAGACAATAATATAAATTTTAAAATATATTTAAATTAAACATAAATTATCATTTAATAGCTATTTATTTTTACAATCTCAATTCATAATAGTGTAATTATCAAATGCTAATCAAAATATTTGAATTATACTCTAACAAAAATCAAATACAAATTGAATTAGGCAAAAAACTCAAAAAAATTCAAGAAATAAACTTAAATTCACGTTTTATTTAAAATTAAAGGTCAAACTTAAAACAAAAATTATGTAAAACAAAACAAGCAAGACCAAAACAAGTGATTCAGACCCATTTTACCTGGATCAAATCCGTTTCAGTTGAAACAGATCAGAATGAGCCCGTTTACCCATTTCAGCTGGAACATATAAACGAGCCCAAATAAACTGACAGAGACTGCTATACAAGGCATCAAATCTCGGCCGATATAATTAGGTATCGGTCGAACTGAAGACATATAGGCCAATATCTACTTAGATATATCGGTTAAATATCGGTCAATATTAATTTATTTCATTTTTTCTAAAATAAAAAACTCAATATCGACCGTGGACTCAAGCTTATATTTAGTTTTTTCAATTTTTTTTTTTAAATTTGGTTGTTTTTTGAATTTTTTTCAGATTTAAAAAAAAAACCCACCAATATTCTTTTAAACAAGTTGAGGATAGAGAAGATTATTCGGCCGAGATCTTGCCCATATGCAATATGGGCCGAGATCTCGATAGATTTTTGCAGCCCTGCTCCGATACAAGTGCGAAACGTTCCGGCCGCATTGACGATTAGAATCCAGAACTGTGGAAGTCAAGAGAGTCAAAATCGTCACAGTCGCTGTCTTTGAAAATTCACGACCATCAGTGCATTACGACTTTTCAGAGACCCGAGGAAAAACAAAGGATTGTGGGGCCCTCTACTCCAAACCTCCCCGGGCCCACATCACACCCGCCATCCTTCTTCCTTCTCTGACTCTCGCGGCGAAGAGGCGACTGCTAGAATCGTCTCTGGTCCACACACGAAGAAGCTAAGAAAGAGAGAGGGAAGAGAAAGAAATACTCTACTCGTCTGATTTAACACTGCCCCTCTCTCTCTCTCTCTGGCGATTCTTTTCCTACAAATGTATATTTCTCTGGTGATTCTCCTGGGGATTTCCTAGCCATGGATTCTTTGATTGAACCGTTGTTCCTTTCAATACTCGCCTTCTCCTCTCTCGCAGGAGCTACTGCCTCAGCTACTACCTTTCGCTTGGATTTCCACCACCGATTCTCGGATCCAGTCAAGCGCTGGGCCGCCCAGAGATCCGCCACGGACCTCCCTCCCGACCACTGGCCGGAGAAGGGTTCCATTGAGTACTATGCTACCCTCGCCGACCACGACCGCGTCCTCCACGGCCGTGCCCTTTCCTCTTCTCCTGTTCGCCAGCCGCTGACCTTCTCCGACGGCAATGTAACATTTCGGCTTGGCGCACTGGGATAGTAATCTCTCTTCCTCTCCTGCATTGAAGTCTTGAATTAGGATTCTTGATATTGTGCAGATTTTTTTATTTGTATTTTTTTATTTTCAGTTCCTTTAAACTTTTCTTTGTTTTTTCTTTTTGTTTTCCCGAATTCAGCTTGCATTATACATTAGTGTCATTGGGGACACCGAGCACAACGTTTCTTGTGGCGCTTGACACTGGGAGCGATCTCTTTTGGGTGCCCTGTGACTGCATCCAATGTGCCCCCACGTCTTCTACCAGCTACGGATTTGTATGTTCTTTTTCTTGCTTTTATTTGTTCATTCTCTTTAATGCTTTCTTTTGTTTTTGTTTTTCCTTGTGTTATTATTAGGGCTTTCTGGTAGCTTGGGATTCAAATTAGATGGAATTTTACAAAATTTCCCAAGAACTTCCATGTCTGGTGTGTTTAGAATTTTATTGTGGGAATTATGAAATTCAACAAATTTCTAATTCCGTGGGGGGTGTGTGTGAGTTTGCACTTGAAAGTGTCACGAAAAGTCTACTTGATAATTCTGAAATTTGGCAAAATAATGACTTTTGCTGGAATTTTCTATAAGACAGGCCTTTGGGGTGGTTTGCCTTTTTCCAATTGATGAAAAAGAAGAGCATAGAAAATAAGACCAATCTCTCTTCTTCCATATAATAGGGCTCTTTGTCAAGAACATGAAAGGTGAGAGCTTTACCTCTTACTTCAAAGGAATCCATTTGTCACAGGGGGATAGGAGATTTAATGAGGAAAAGAGAGAAGTTTTCCTTGCTTGATAATACAACGCTTCATTCACTTAAATGAAAATAAAAATTTTGTCACAAACAACAAAAACGTTGCGTTTCCACGGCTCGATATGAGGCCAAATTTCGTGGCACTTGTTGGTTAACATGAATTGTATTCCAGCATAATTCTTTCCGCTGAATTGCATTCCTCGAGGAAATAGACAAACAACCTTTTAGTGATTGCAAGTTTTTCTTCTAAAATCATGTCACTTCACTTTCACTACAAATTTGGTATTTTTTGGATGGAGGCATATAGCACACTCAAGACACAAAGGGGTTCCCATTTTTGAAGTCTACGGTTGGGATAAGCCTAATTTTACTGGGAGGATTTCTTTAGATTTTAAATATTCTTCTTTTTGTGTTTTTATTGCCCAATTTTAAGAAATTAAAATGTAATTATCTAATACATGAGAGATCAATAATAATTCTTAAACAATAAAACTAAAAATAAATCATTAACCTAATTATCCTTTCACTAGGGGCTTGGAGCCTAAGGAACTGTTTGTCATTTTTCAGCTCATGGAAATTGAAGACTAAAGAAAATGAGTCTTTCCTCTTTTTCCATGGGACATGATCTTTTTGCTAAGAGCATCAAAAGTGAGACTTTTTTTTCTTCTTCCAAGAATCCAATTCCTTTGAGGGGACATAGGAAAATTTAATGAGGAAAAGATGAAGATTTTCTTTGCTTGGCAACAACATGTGTCATTCATTTTTTGTGAAAATAATTTTTTTACACAAAAACCATAGACACTGGGTTTTCACGGTCCAACCCGATGTCAGAGTTTATGGTATGTGTCGGATAACATGGATTATACTCAAAGATAAATTTTCCTGTGGAATTAATTTCCACAAGGAAATTGGCAAACAGCCCCGTAGTGCACATCTAGGTATGTCCAAAGGTGTACCTTTGGTCACCATGGATGGAGAATAGTGAAATACGAGTTTGAGTTCCTTTACTGTCTCAAAAAGGTAAAAAAGGAGAATAATCAATTGGGTTTCTATGATTTGTTTTGTGTGCCAACACACAACAAGAATTTGGGGTGGCCCATTCCATAGTGTAAAACTCAAAACACAGACTTTGACATTGGCCGAGTCAAGTTATCTGACTGAATTTAAGTTGTGGTTGACCAAGTTTTACTGATTCTAGAATCCTTTTGACTATAGTTGACCAAGTTAGATTGAGTTGTTAAATTGTCTTTCTGCTGGAATAAACCATAATAAGCTAAAGATAACATAATGGGGATCATGATAATAGTTAATTGAATTCAAATGTATGCAATCTCTAAAAAAAGAAGATTTCAAACCTTTTGCTTAAAGGAAAGGTGATGGTTCATGTGCAGTTGTAATTCTCATGTTGGAATTAGAATCATTCAGTTGGTAAGATTTTCAAACCATCTTGCCTGTTGTGGAGCCTTTAAGATGGATAATTAGGATCATTTGATAAGAATGCATATGGGGTTGATGGCTGAGACAAATCAAATATGTGACGTAGTCCTACCACTATCTGATGCTCAGAAAGTAATATTCATCGCAAAAAGTAGTGAATCGAGCCTTTCATCTGTCT
This sequence comes from Chimonanthus praecox, assembly GCA_022113865.1. NCBI lineage: Eukaryota > Viridiplantae > Streptophyta > Magnoliopsida > Laurales > Calycanthaceae > Chimonanthus > Chimonanthus praecox. The sequence continues at coordinate 16,660,927 of CM039095.1, read as the reverse complement.
ACAACTATACATGTGATAGATCCACCTTTGAACATGCAAAGATTAAGAGATGACAATCTTTTTTCTTTTCTTTTGAAACAATGATAAATTTATTTGGACAAAGAAAAGAAAACAACAGCACTAAAGCACCAGAAACAGAGCCAAGTAACACCAACCAACCAGGCCTAGGGATGCCCAGGCAGCACCAGAAAAAAATAGACCAGATTATAAAGCCGAAAAACAATGGGAAATCATATGGTTAAAAAATTTGACAATTCGAGGCCCTCCTCAGCTATTATTTTATATCTTGGTACTTAATGCATGCATAGTCGGATCAATTGTCAAGAGATGACAATTTTTTTAAATGGTGTCAAGAGATGACAATTGATACAATTGACTCAGCTATTCGTGACAATTGATCCAACTATGCATTTATTAAGTACTAAGTTATAAAATAAAGATGTGTAAGATCTTAATCATTGGATGGAGATCAGATGACCAATAGTTGTAGCATCAAAGTCACTCTAGTTGTTCCAACAATACAAGAGATGTTTCTACACACCAGAACCTTCCTTACGCTATATCTCTTGAATTTTCCATGAAGTCCAGAACCTTAATTCTACTTGAAGATTCCTAATATAACTTTAAATACTAATTTCGGATGTAAAACAAAAGGAAATTGAGGGGAGATATGCCATTTAGGTTTGTAGGCTTCACATGTGGAGAAACACAGGCAAATCCAGTATCAACTGTATATCCAAAAGGATCTATAAGTTCATGTTACTGAATGTCTCTTTTGGCATATCCAGAGGGATGCAGCCGACTCCTACTAGTTATGACTGGTATGTAGCTTTCAAGTTTTTCTGAATAACTCTATAGACGTCTCTGAAATCTTAAGAACAACATCACACATAACTGATGTGCATTGCTGAACTTGGCGGTATGATCAAATCAGACAACTATACTCCGAACTAATTAAGATTATAATATCATTCATTCTATGGTTGCCTTTCATTACAGTTGCCATGGAATATAGAAGGAAGAAAAAAGTGAAAAGCAAAGGAGTGATGAGTGGAAGAATGCCTGAAAATATTTGTAGATGAGTGGAAGAATGCCAAGATTTTGAACACCTTCTGGTTTTGAAACTTTCTTGATTACTGCCATACTCTATGATTTTTTATAGGTTTTCTCTGGTTGTTCCATTTACGGCACTTCCTGGGAGATGTCAAGCATTAATAGTTTGTGGTTTATGTTCTTTTACGGTGTTGTTTACTTACAGTTTTTTTATTTATTTTTTAATTATTTGGTCAGTCAGAGAATTTTGAACTCAACATTTACAGTCCTAATGCATCATCGACGAGCAAAAAGGTACCATGTAACAACAGTTTGTGCGAAGCCCATCGTGAATGCTCTGGAGATGTCAACAATTGTCCGTATAAGGTTGCATATGTTTCTGCCAATACATCATCTGCTGGGATTTTAGTAGAGGATGTTATGCACTTGGTAACCGAAAAGAGTCAAAGTAAAGTTGTTGGTGCACGAATTATATTTGGGTAGGATTTCTTCCCAGCTTTTATTTTAATGTTAGCTTTCGTAGAGTTTCTAGCTATGTAATTGAGATGACTTGTCTCACCTTGACATCTGTCTTGTTTGGCCTGTCAGATGTTTAGTTTGACTTGTTTGAGACATTTAATCTGTATTTCTTTCTATTCCTATTTGCATGCACTGGTTTTGGGTGCACTTCGATGTACAAAAATTTGTAAGTCTACTTGCTTTCTTGGCAGAATGGCTTGTGATCTGGTTAAGAAGAAAAAAATCTTTAAAAAGGAAAAAAAAAAAAAATCAGAAAAAGGAGCTACATCATGTGGCTTGCTGTTTCTTTTCCCCGCCAAGTTAGGTTTGACAATGTTTTGAGTTGGACCTGAAACATAGCCACTTATAATTTGGGTGAAGTAAAAAAAAGCCACAGAGATAAAATTTAGGTTCTCTAAACACAGCCTTGATAATTCTAGCTTGTTTTTCTTAATCATGGCATCATTCCAGGGAATCATTTACTGTTGCGTTGGATTTTGCAGTTGTGGGCAGGTTCAGAGTGGTTCATTTCTTGATGTTGCTGCTCCCAATGGTTTATTTGGGCTTGGGATGGAGAAGATATCTGTTCCAAGCATTTTGTCTGCTGCAGGCCTGACAGCTGATTCCTTCTCCATGTGCTTTGGAAATGATACGATTGGAAGAATCATTTTTGGTGACAAAGGTAGCCCAGATCAAGAGGAAACTCCATTTAACCATAGAAGACAATCACAGTGAGTAGTATTTTCTTTAGACAATTATAGTTACCAGTCCTTCAGTCAAACAGTCTGTTAGCTTCCACCAACATGCATTTTGATCATTCTGCTTTTTCTCTTTGCATTCGTGTGCCAGCCGAACATACAATATCAGCATTACTGGACTGCATGTAGGGACAAGTCTAATTGATACAAATTTTAGTGCACTTTTTGACTCTGGTACATCATTCACGTATTTGGCAGAACCAGTTTACACACGTCTTTCTGAGGGTGTAAGTACTTATACTTTATCTGTGCTGTGGTCACTGTTTAAAATTTCACCTTGATGCATCATATCATCTTATGCCTTCTAAAAATGCATCTTGCAGTATACCTGATAGTTAGATACGTCATTCTCTATGCAAATAATTATTTTGTTTTAAATAAAAATTGGAAAGTTGCTGTACAGATCTTTCAATAAAAAGGTGACTGTACAACTTTGTGAAAATCAGAAATGAAATAGATCTTTATTTACTATCTTAAATGGATGTTTGAAAACATAATGGATATACTTACTAAAGTGATTCTTTTGCTCACATTGGCAAGCTAATTTATTGCGACACATGTATGATCTTCATAATCATTGTCATCGTTAATAAATTAATACTCATTTTCTCAACTATCTGGGATTGACCTTTTGAGTTCTATACCTTTTTTGGTGTACTTTGTCACTCCACACCCTATCACGTCTTTTTCATCTTAATAATCTAAGTTTTCAATGGTCTCCCCCTTCTCTTGGTTAAGAAGTAAGTGGGTCAAATTTTTATTTGATTTTGGTAAATTCTGTATCTGCATCCACTTCTTATTGTCCGATTCAGATTTGGATCATGTCTGATCCGTGGATGGATAGTCCAAACCTGCATTCATTTCATATTGTTGGATTTAGATTTAGTTTCAGATTCAAATATTTCAAGTTAAAAATCTTTACATTCCCATTGATGAAATGAAATCAGATTAATCAAATAGTCAAAGTTCCCAAGCTAGAAGAAGTATCCAAATTCTCATAAAGAATATAGCTAGTGAAATTCAGAACAAAAAACATAGAAATATAATCTCTAGAAACGTAAAATGAAGCACCAAAAAATACCCAAGTAGAGCAAGATGATATTAGAGCCTGTTTCAATTTTCACCACCATCTCCATTTCCATCTCCATCCTTGTAAAAAAAAGAGAAAAAAACCAGGTCTTCAGGACTAGTTGCAACCTTTCTTCCTAAGATTTGACAGTCGATTTAGCGGTACTAGTTAAACAAAAGGAAAAGAACAAGCCTGCTGAGAATTTTGCTGCCCTTTCTGCGGCTAAATCACAGCCAGGTCTGCCAAATCTACCAATCCTACTACTTGACACAGGTTTGGAAAAAAGAGAGTAGAAAGGTAAGAAGATTCCGGCCAAACCCCGGCCCTTAAGTGCAAATCAAATTCTCCAGCGTCTCCCATCAACCTCGGCTTTCACTGCCTAGGCCCACTGCCTCTGTAGCCGTTCTCACCCCCCTCACCAATCCTCTCTCGACCCTCTCTGCCTTAATTCCCATCTCTACCTTGATCTTTTGATCACCGCAAACCCCGCTATTCTCTGCCACTGTCAACGTTGCTGCGCCACTTCTTCAGCCTCCATTGTGATCGCTACAACCGACAGGTTGCTGTCCATCGTTTAATCCTCTTCCACCATCCCTTCTCAGACGTCCCAACCTTTCTTCTTTTTCTTTGTAAACTTAACCTAATCCTACAACCCAACCCTTTCACCTAATCAATAACCTTCCGTCCATCCATGGCTTTACCAATCCACATGAATTGCTGGGCCATTTTTCATCCATTTTAAAACCCACCTGTTGCATTTAAAAAAAAAAACTTTTTAAATCCCTTTTCATTTTCATTTTTTCTCTTTCTTATTTGAAAAAAAAGAGCCTTCCCAACCTTTTTTTAAAAAATAAACATTTTGAACTCATTTCTTTTTCTTCCAATTTCTATTTCTAGCAAACCCTTCATTTTTTTAACTTTTTCCAGACATTAAACAAATCAATTTTTCCCAACCCTTTTTATTCTTGTTTTTCCAAAAAAGAACCTTTTTATTTTAATTCCTTCCAATTTCTTAGCAAGCCCACTTATAGAAACACCTTCCTTTCTCAGTAAAAAAACAATTTTCTTTTAATTTTATTTTCACATCCACCCTTTTTTTTCAACAAAAAAAATCAATTGGATTCTGTCTTTTTACACCATTTTGTTATGGATCCTATGGAAACACGTCAACAAACTTGAAGGAGTTGTTCGAGAAATATCAAGCGACATAATAGACATAAAGAAATAGGTGGCCACTGTTAAATGCAAAATGGATTTCCTGGAAGCGAGGGCTTTTCCAAAAGCAGTTCACAAACTACCAATAGATAGTGGTGTGGTCACCACCATTAAGTTTATAATTCGATCCTCCATTTTTGATGACGAGAATATTGTTTGCAATGATACATTTTGGCCAAGGGACCATCGAAGACTGCTTTGAGTTAGAATTTCCGGGAGATGATAGTCGTGCTCAAGAAATGAAAATTCATACCCATCCCACTGAGTTTAAATCGACTTAATTGGTTGACACCAATGACATCAAAGGAGTTCATCAAACCTCTCTAATGGGTGAACCAATCTTACTAGCCTCTCCTTTTGAAGAAGTCTTGAATTCTTCGGTCCACTTTTATTGGTCCCACTCCAATAGGCTAAGACAAGGGTCCCATGTTTATTCAGTGACCAACTCGAAGTTTCCATCCTAATAGCCATGACATGCGATCAACATCTTCTGAGTTGTAGGATTTGCAATGAAGTCTATGCAAATCTTCATTCTTTATAGACTTTTGGAGTAATGGAGGAATTTAATTCAAGAAGTCGCTGCTTAAGTTTATTTTTTGAACCTTTCGGACAAGGTTTATTTCCAAGGGGGTGGGAATGATAGGATCCTAGTGAATACAATATTTAGGGTATTTAGATATTTATTTTATTAATTGTACTTTTTAAATATTATTATTTCCATTTGAGTTGTATCCCTGAGCCTATTTATAGGCTAAGTGAATAATGAAATGAGAGTAGGAGAGTTTCCCTCAAATCAGCTTAGGAGGTCGGTTTTTCCTTGAAATGAGACCAAATCAAGCGGTCAATTTCCCCTTGAAGTGAAATCCCTATCCCATTTTTTTCATTTTTTTCCATTGTTCTTCCATTTTTCATTTTCAATTCGGGTTCTTATCAAATTCAGGTTAGTAATTATCAGATTCAGATATAGTTAGATGCAAATATGCATATCTAGAAAAATTGGATGTCAAGTCATAAAAAAAATTGGATGTTAAATTTGGATTTGGTTCCAAAAACTCAAAAAGATCTAAAATTTGCATAGAAGCTTGTTAATTTCAGGTCAATTATTTTGGACTTTTTGATTTTCAAATATGCGTTTAAATTGACCACGTGTAGTCTTTCAAATTTTCATATTGGGTTTGTTTCTGGATGTCTATAGGCATTTCCAAATAATCTTAGTTATCCTTCCCCCATCTTCTCATTTACTAGAGCACTCTAAAGTACTTCTGTATTGTCGTTTCTCAATCCACTTTTAAAGTTACTCCTCATCCATCTTAATGTACACATTTATGTTAGCTTGTACTTTCTTTGAACATATCACCTATCATACGAAAATCCGCTAGCTTGCTTACATTTAATCCAATTTGTGCCCATCCTATTGGTTATGTCCTAATATGATCCTACACTTCTCTATTATTACGCCTAAATATCTAAATTTATTACATTGTTACACCAAGTCATCATCAATTTAATTGGCTCATCTTCCTCTAATCCACTAAAGTTATACCTTCAGATGTTCTGTTTTCTTCTACTAAACTCTAAGTTATTCGTCTCCAAAGCTGTCATCCACAATTCGAGTAATTGCGTTCATGTTCCACTGGTGAATATATCATTTGCAAAGACGAACTGATGCTAGATTTGGATTTGAATTCAGATTCAGATTCAAAAACTCAAATAGATCTAAAATTTTTAACGAGACCTAATAATTTTGGAAAGGATGTTTCAGAGTTGCAATTTTTGAATATCCGCTTATATCCCTACACTCCTATTCCTACCACATGTAACCTTTCAATTTTTCATACTGGGTTTATTTTTGGATGTCCATCTACGTCTTCAAACAATCTTTAATATCCTTCAGTTCCTTCCCTCATCTTCTCGGAGCCATCCTAAATTTCTTTTGCCACAATCATCTCTAAATCTACTGTTTGAGGCTACTTCACTCTATCCATCTTAATACATGCATTTCTGTTGTCTGTACTTTATTTTAATGCAATGAAACTCTCCTATCATACAAAAGTCCACTTGCTTGCCTAAGTCTATCTAGTCTGTCCCCATCTTGTTAGTTAGGTCCTAATCTGATCCTCCACTAATCTCTATTGTTGCACTCAGATATCTGAATCTATCACACTGTTGCACTGTCATCATCAACTTAACTGGCTCATTGACGCAAGACAAGACAAAAATGTGACCTTAAATGCCTAAATGCGATTATATTGTAACAAGAAACTAATATGAGGCTAAAATTAAAATTAATAATAACAATTAAAATGATAAAATCTACCACAAATAATCAAGAAATTCAGAGAGTTCAATGTAAACAATTAAATCACAATTCAAATCAAGTTATAGCTCAAAATAGAAGGCCTTTCAAAAGAAAGGGGCTTATCAGATCTTACGCGCACTTAGAACCACATCAAATTAGGACTGAAATTGGATTTAAATGAGTATAAAAGACTAATGGCAGTATGGTAATTAAGGATAACAAAGGTCAGCTAACATAAGGGCTGGAATATGTGGATTCACGACAAGTAGGGGCTGGGTTAAGGCCTTGCGATGGCTGTATGGTTTGGAAAGGGGCTGTCGATGGCTGTGGGAAAGGACTTGGACTAACTGAAAGCAGTAGGAAAGTTATGGAAGTGATTTTGGGTGCGTCTAGTCGCAGGTAAGCATGTAAGAGGCGAAATCTGGGCTTACACCAGTTGTAAAAGGACTGTCTGGAACTGTAGCAGCAGTAGGAGGGGTCTCTGGAGAAGGACGAAGGCAGTATGAAGGGTGTAAGGGCTGGGCGAAAGTAATGGAAAAGATCCGGGGCAGCGGCAAAGGGGTTTGGGATCTTGGGAGTCACGGCAGGTAAGGAGAATGAATAAAAGGAAAAGAAAAGAGAAGAGAGAAGAGAAGAGGAAGAAGGATTGACTACCTGGAAGGGAGACTGCTTCACGCCAAACTCTCGGATTCGCTCCAACAAAACCACCGCAGAGGATTTGCATAAATTCTCAATCTTGTTTTTTATTTCATCGTATGTCTCATGTCCAAAAGGGCTACAAAGCTTTATAAGGCTATCCCTTACTTAAAATAACATAAAGCAGAAATTACAAGATTACGCTTGCTTAAAATAAAATAAAATAAAACAGGAAAATAGCAATAAAAAAAATAGAAGATGCACCGCATCACTCATCTTCCCAACTCGTAGATCCGCTAAAATTATACCTCCATGTATTTTTTTTTGTTCTACCAATCCTCAAAGTTGTTCCTCTTCGAAGTTTTTATCCACTTCCAGTAATTGCTTTCTTGTTTAACTAATTATTACTAAATCATTTGCAAACAATTTACTCCCTTGAATCTTGTCTTGTATTCTAGTGTTAGTTGTAATCATGACAAAGAAAATGAGGGCTCAAAGCAGATCCTTGATGAAGTCTAACTCTAACTAGGAACTCAACATGCATATCTTGTATAGTCACAGAATATTCATAAGGGTTGCTTTCTGTTTTTTTTTCACTTCAAATTGATTTCCTCGGAACTGTATCGTAGGCCCTTTTTTAGTTAATCAAAGCTAAATCTGAATTTGTCCTTCCCTCTAAACTTCTCTATCAGTTGTCTCAAATAAAAATGGTTTTTGTTGTTGACTAACCTGGAATGAAGCTATATTGATTCCTAAATATTTTTTTCCTTTCATGGGTATTGTTTTCTACCGTCCTTAATTTTCGTATCATGGCTCTGAAGTTTGATACATCCAGAGCTTATTATATTGTGATACATATATACAATTTGATTTTTTTTTTTGATATTTGGCTCTAGATAGTAGTTTTTTTTTTTCTACTGTGAAATGAATTTATGGATGAAAGGGAAGAATATACAAGGATAATAAAGTATATTGTAGATTCCAGCTTATAGTTTATACCAACTATTAAATGTGTACTCTTTTGCAGTTCAACTCACAAGTACGCGATAAACGAAATTCACCTAATTCTAGGATCCCTTTTGAATTCTGTTATTTTATGAGGTAAACAACCAAACTTTTTAATCTTGAGAAATGCTACTTTCATTTGGGAACCCAGATCACTTACATAGTCAGTCGCATCCTGGATGACCACATGCAAAAATATCACAGGTTCGGATGTTATTGGATTGTCTGATCACTTAGATTTTTTGCATTTTCCCTAACCATGGAGGGAACTACTACTTAAATGGTCTGGATCACATTCTGGAGCTATAGAGCAAGCAACAGTGAAATGCTAGACATGCCTAGATCACCTGTCTTGTGCTTTACCCCCCATTTTCCCGAAAATGAAGTATTAACTTTGACCATCGGAAATATGTGCAGCTCCATAGAGAATACCAGTCTGATACCAAGCATTAGCCTAACGATGAAAGGTGGAGGCCAATTCTCTGTTGTTGATCCAATAATTATCATCTCTACTGAGGTAAGATCGCACCACCACCAGAGAAAGGATCCATTTGGACTCCAACCTGCTAAAATAATGTGCTCTCATAATTTTGCAGAAGGAATTTGGATATTGCTTGGCGGTTGTGAAGAGTACCAATTTGAATATCATTGGGCGTAAGTACCTGTTCAAATCAAATGGCAGTCATATGTGCCATGATCTTTCATCTGATTTAAGAAATGATAATTGAGGATTTTCCAAAGCAGATATGTGCATTTAATGTTTGTTTAGGCTCCCCATATTGCAATTTTTTTTTTTGGCCATTATTTCATTAAAGCAGAATTCCAACCATTTTGTTACATGGGGGGGACTTACAGCTTGAAGATGTGTCATTAATTTTCATGGGCCATTGGTTTTGCCCAATATTGCAATAATGGAAATATTTGCTAGAATTATAAATTTCTTTTTATTTTAATACCATGCAATGCAATATCTATTCATTTAAACATGGAAACTGTGATATATTCATTAGTTTTTGTGTCCAAGCAATCTGTTGTCTGGATTTGCATTATCTACTATGTGTCATTAATTTTCATGGGGCATTGGTTTTGCCCAATATTGCAATAATGGAAATATTAGCTAGAATTATAAATTTCTTTTGATTTTAATACCATGCAATCTCTATCCATTTAAACGTGAAAACTGTGATATATTCATTAGTTTTTGTGTCCAAGCAGTCTGTTGTCTGGGTTTGCATTATCTACTATTTGTTTATGGGGACCTGAAATTTGAACTTGAGAGATCTTGATTCAATCACCTCACCATGGATGTGAATGTAGGCAAACATTAATTTATTTAGAAATTTGTTTGCTTCTTTGGACCTTATTTGAGGGATTGATATCATATGCTTCCTGTGCTGTCTATTTATGTTCTCCAGTTTTAAAGGTTTAGAATGATCCCTGTATTCCTCATACTGGATATGACAGGACATGGGTATGGATCAAGGGTCCAAATATCGGTCTGAAATTGATATGATCAAAATATTCGGAAATACGCGACCGTATTGGCTCAAATATTTTTTATTAAAAAAAATATATATATATACTATATCAGTGATATATCGGCGATGCATATCGTCTAGGTGATATTTCAGCCTAGTATTGGTGTTAGTCTATACATGACTGAATCAGCTATGGAGGATCCATATTGGCCAATCCGTATTGGAGAACCAAAAATGATATGTATTGGGAATGAGAGCCATGGAAGATATGGTCCAACAACATCTATTTGTTTTATTAAAAATATTAAAATTATAAAATCTCATTATAGAATTAAAAGGAGTACAAGTTTTTTTTTTTTTTATGAAATTATAACGTTGTAACCCATAGACTCTATTTCTGTGGTCAAGCGAGTTTGATACCTTAACCTTCAGCTGTACCCTTACATTTTAACCATGTATGCTTGTACCCAAAGCCCCCACCTGTTTTAGCTATGGTTGCAATCTCTGTGGGCAAGTCAAGAGTCAAATTTTAGCCCAATCATATTTAGTTTGAGTCATTATTTTTTAACCCAACTCGTATTTTGGTATCCTCCAACCCGCCTATAACCCAACCCATTTTAAAACCCCAACTATTTTTTAATTCGAACCAAACAATTTGGGTTGGGATAACTGGGTCATAGGTTAGATCATGTAATTAACTAGATAATTTGAGTCTATATACATTGTATTGGTATGTTTCAAGCAAGAGGCATCTATAAATTTGGACGGGTTAGGCTTATATAAAGCATGACCCTGACTTGGCCAAATTAAAACTGGGTCAAGTTTTTTTTTTTGTTTGCCTAGATTGAACTCATATTTTAAATGAGTTGGTCATCCCATATTTTGGGTCGATGCAGTTGGGTTTGAGTTGAATCAAGCCGAAGTTGCACCCTTAATACTCATGCATGTTGGTTAATAGTTGTTTACACCAAAGTCATTGCTTTTCATGCATTCATTTTATTCATTCAAATTAATCTGGCTAATACTTGTTTACGCCAAAGTTATTGCTCTGCATGCAGAAAATTTCATGACTGGCCAGCGCATCGTCTTTGATCGGGAGAAGCTTGTCTTGGGTTGGAAGAAGTTTGACTGTAAGTGTAGTCATGCCAAAAAGGCATCCATCCTCCATATACTAACTCAGAAGCTTTTGACATGTCGATCAATTGATGGGATGGTTTTCTCTTCTAGGTTATGATGTTGAGGATTCAAATACATTACCCATAAACCCACGAAATCATACTGCAGATCCCCCCACGGTCTCTGTTGTGCCAGGGAGTTACAACCCTGAAGCGACAAAACAAACAGGGAATGAATCTCAGGTTACAGTATTCCCATCTCCATCTTCCATGGTTGCAGGCAATTCATCTCGGTCGTCGTGCTTTAAATGCTCTTTCTTGACTCTGATTTTATTTATATTAGCCATTTATTGATGATTTTTTCCCTTCTACACATATGAGGAATGTAGCAGACCATGCGTTGTACTGTAGTACACCTATTTAGGCTTAGTTTGAACCGAGTTTGGAGCAAATCTGGCATTCTGTTGTCAGATGAATTTTGGACCAAGTGGTTGTAAATAGATTATATAGCATTTGGAAGAAGCAACCAGGTTAATTTATTTACTTGAACCTATTACTTGTATATATGGCTCTAGTATGATTGTAGATGGTAGCTATTTGAATTTTGAAGCAAGCAGGTTTTTTATTTGTTAAGATCTGATCTCGTCCTTTTTATGTTCTTGTGGAATTGCCCGACCCTCTGCTTTCCATTTGGTAGTCATGTTCAGGTCATTTTAATACTGAAGTAACCGTTGGTTGCTTCTTATTTATAAGAGGTTTCAAGTGTGGTACCTCTTTGTGGTATCATATGTGAAAAGTAAACTCTCTAACACCGATTTCTTAAAGAGGCAAAATCCCAAAATTTGTGGGAATTTTAGCCTTAGATTCTCACCAATTTTCTATCAATTTTAAGCCCGACTGATTTTAGTGGAAAAAAAAATCAGCTACACTTTGTAGAATTTGTTAATATGATCTCTTTTTATAGAATTAGAAATATTTTAGAGATTTTTTTCTCCTTTTTTTTTCAGGTGTGTGAAATGTCAATTATGACTCTGTTTCACTTGATTCTAGATGAAAATAGCAACAACCACCACAATGATAACACACATTATATATATATATATATATATATATATATATATATATATATATATATATATATAGTATTATAGTTAATGTGGAGGTTTAACAAGATAATTTTCTAAATAATGAAATATAAATTGGGTAATGAACGAATTGTAGCCTAGGAAATCCCAATTTTTTTTTTTTTTTTATATAAATAATACATGAAATACTAATAACGGTGGAAATCTTGCTTATGAATACCTATATTTCATTTAGCACCTTCTTCTGTGATATAATAAAGATTTAATACATCAAAATACTTATTTTCTATGCATGCTGTTTGTAGTATTTATATTTAGAGATATGATTTGATTTTATTGCTAAAATTTAGTCTAGTTAAAGTTTATTAAGTGAAATTTCAAAACATTATTTGATTTTCATTAGACCCCAAAAAAAAAAGACATAACACATGTTATGTGACCAATTGCATCTATAACTCAAGCTTTCCTCCAACCATTGTCACAAATACTGCTCTAAAGATATTAACAGTGATTATTAATATTGAGATATTATCAAATTCTTGAGTTTTAACGGAGAAAATAATGAGAAAGTGTCGCTAAAAATATAATATTCAAAAAATAAAAATATAATAAGTGAAACATCAAGAAAATAAAAATCTTAATAAAGAATTTATTGGAAATTTATCGGGATATTATAGCATTTATCATGTTTTTAAAGTAATTTTATCAGTAATTTACTGATAATTTACTACAGTGATGATAAATACACGTTATTAACAGGATAATGCTATTTTGACGATAATGATTATTGTTAATAATAATGCAAATGAATATTATTATCGCAATAATGGTTCCAAAATCTAAGGCTCGTCATGGGCTCAAAGTAGAACCAAGCTTGGCCTTGAACTTTTTGTGAAGTAACAATCTTTGAACATGTGAATTTGATAGATGGGCTCGGCTAGACTCGTTTTTTAGCCCATTTATTTAACTATAGTAGTTATATATTTTATTTTTAATTATATTTAATATATTGTGAGAAATTCAGATACTTAAATGAACTAAATAGAGTAATTTGATCGGACAGGTCAATGGGTTACTTCGTGAAAAAGCGTCATATAAAATAAAAGGAAAATACTATAAAATAACCATTAGGCCAGCCATATTTTATAAGATTAATTGTCAGATAATTAAGAAAAATTAAGTAGACACATTAGAAAAATTATATTAGAGAAATATTTTGAATAGCTCAATAGATTCAAAAAAAAAAAAGAGAAAATCATTAGGCATTCGTTGTTAGACAATGTATTGGATCAATGATGAGAAAAAATAAGCGCTCATGTAATTTTATATATTTTTTTTACATGGTATGGGTACCAAAAGAAAAAGAGAAAAAAGAACATTCAATGGAACAGTAAAATTAGATAAAAAATGACAGAAGAGAACTATAACAATAGACAATCGACTATGAATGAAAAATGGGTTCAACTATGTATTTCACAATGTTTTAATGTAGAAGAAAAAGATCTAAATCCGAAATATCTACAATTAAACATTCAATAATAAGATGAAGGAGTGGAAGATTAAAACTCAAAATATCTCATTTTTTACTATTAGATCGATATAAAATTTATTCAATATAGAATAATTCAATTGGTAATTTCTCGTCTCAAGAAGTGAAAAAATTTATTCAACATTTTATTATTGTTGAAGAAACTCCTCATCATAACCAATTAGAGAAAAAAATTATTATTGTTGACCCATCATATTACATAGAAAATTCACCACTTCAGCTTGTATGTAGCAAATGGGCTACAAAACTTGGGCTTTGGAGGCCTAAAATACCTTATAACAGGCCTTGGTTCATAACTCACTCACTCATATGGGCTCTTCTTCACATGGAAATGGGTCCATTAGAAAGCTCCTCGTGCCCTCTTTTGCCTCTATCGATTCTTTTCTTTCTTAAATTTAGGTTGGAAATTCGTCAATTGAGCTCTCATGAGTCCACCATCCTCAAATGGGTCTTCATCCTCTTCACTGATTTAATTGGGCCTGAGATGGCCACTTCACTGTAATACCAATTGACATAACGAGATTGAAAGTATAAGAAAAAGAGCACTATTATTCTCTAAAAGTAAAAAAAAATAAAAAATGAGAAAGAAAACCAAATTGAATTAAAAGATTTCAATGGGTATCAAAATAACACTAAAACGTAGTAAATTGCTAAAAAGAGACTCCTAATCTAACCTACTAAAAATGTAGCCCTATTTTAAGTAACTACATCATAAAGCTCTTTTTTTACCTCCTAACTTGACACGACAAGAAAAGTGATAAACATAAAAAAATTAACAACTTACTAAAAATAACACAAAATTAGTAAGTGTAACATAAATACTAAGGGATTCTAATATAACTTCGGCAACGATATAGATATCCCTTTTCTTTCCATCATACACGCCCGTTGAATTTTTTTCCAATTTTATCCCTCTATCCTTTGTTTCATTCACATGTTAGATATCTTCTTTTTCTAATTTTTCTCCTCTACTTCAGCCGCATTTAATTTAATGTTTCTTCCTATCCTCACATCTCTTTAAAAATGGTATATCACCTTTAAATTTTTATATTTCATAAATTTAGAGGTCCACTGTCAAATGTTAATTTTTTATTGTGAAATTAATAGTCAAAGTTGAAAAAATCAAATGGCAAAAAAGTTAAAATACCTCTATATTTTTGTATTTTAAAAAATTTAGAATTTTAATTTTATTTTGTACAGTAGAATGTGGTATACAGTCATTCTCTGCTACAAATTTGAAAATAGAAATTTAAATCTATGTAATGTGTGTTAAATTTGAGTTATGTAACACATAAATATTTAAAAATATAGATTACATCAATTTTCAATAGAAATTTTGAAAAAACCTCAATCTTTTTGCTTAATATGAAAAAACTATATAATTTTTTATATTATAAAAGACTATAAGTTTTTTATAAGTTTTACTCAAATTTAACACATATATTATATAGATTTAAATTTATAGTTTCAAATTTGTAGCAGAGAATGAATGTATAATACATTCTATTGTACAAAATAAAATTAAAATTCTAAATTTATCAAAATAAAAATGTATAGAGGTATTTTAAATTTGTTGCCATTTGATTTTTTTCAACTTCAATTTTTAATTTCCCAATGGAAAGTTGATATTTGACAGTAGACCTCTAGATTTATCAAAGATAAAAATTTAAAGATAATACCATTTTTAAAGAGATGTGACTATTGGAATTCCATGGTGGTAGAGGAACAGAGGGAAGGAAAATTAATTGCATGAAACATTAAATAAGGAAAAGAAATATCTAATTTTACATGTGCATGGTTTTTTATACCCATTAGTGAATGAATTGTGTTAGCAGGTATTGAGTACTGAAGCATCTTTAACATCCAGTTCACCATATATATGGTAGGAGTAAAACAACGCTCGAGATATCTCGTATCTGCCGTATGGGTGAGATCTCGGCTGATATGGCCGAGATTACTAGAGAGAGAGAATATCGACCGATATTAACGAGATATCGGCTGTAAACGGTGGACCCGAGATCTCAGTGTCTCGGCAAGTGTCAGATGTTGGAATAAGTTTGGTCCCTAAGTCCCAACAAAGATCTACAATTTTAATGATAATGACATCATAGAAGAAAATAGAGATGAAATTATTCCATTGGGATCCAATTCCATGATAATTTTGATAGGAAGAAACATCGGATAAAATATGTCAATTAGGGAACTAAATGGCCCAATTAGAGGCCCATGGACTTAGATGGACCCATATTTTTTTTTTCTTTTCTTTTTTTTGACCTTTAGCCTGAAACTCTATAAGTTCAGGTCTGGTTGTCCATTGTAAGAGATCCAAGTTTGATTTGAATCCAATTAAAGAGAGAAGTCTCTTAGCCGGCTGTGGATTCAAGTAAGTGTTCTTTTATTCTAGTTTAATTTTTATTTGAATTAAATTTAATTCTTATGCAAACATCATTCGAATTCTACATTGAATATTTAGAGTTGATTGGTGTGTTTTTGGATTGCATAATTATTTTTTCAGTAGAAGAGTCTAGTTTTTATTGAGAATTTTGCAAGGTGTCAATTTTTTCATAGTGAAATTTGGATTTTTTTTTAAAAAAAAAAATTCTAAGAGAAATTTAAATTGAGTTATTATTTTCTAGTTGGGTTTCAGATAATTCAAAGTTAGAGCAAAATTTCAATTGGAAATAAGAAATAGAGCTCGGGCCAGGAAAGGGAAACCATGAGAAAAGACCCAACAGAGGCCACCCACACCCCAATATGTAAGCGGCAAATAAGCGAGAATCCAAAAAAACACAGAAGCCAAAAGGATAGGCACTTCAAGGGTTTCCTTCCATGGGATTTACATGTATATTTTTAGATATTATGTAATTATTAGACCCACCATATGCAAAGTGTGATATTCTTAATAGATCTTATAATGAAGAATTTACTATTTGATTCATCTAATGATGGTTTCAATAATTTTACAAAATAAAAAAAAATACATATATATATATATATATAATTTTACATTTAAAAGTTAAAAAACTAATTAAATTTTGAGAAGACGAGTCTTTCAATTTTTTAAATGACACTATTTATTATGTTTATCGTTAAAAATGATAGCATGGATCATTTTTCAAACTTCCATTTATCTGCCACTTTGCCCTTTAGATGAAGACTTTGGATTAGGTTTCATTCCCAAGAAACTCACCTCAACGACTCATTCAAATCTTCAATAAGAAAGTTGGTAGGATCAAAATAAGTCCATTATCAACTTGAGGCCACGAAAATTGTTCGTGTTGACTATTGAGTAAGATAGGTTTTACATATATGTTTCTTCCAATGAACAATCGTTTGATTAGTTGTTCTGGACGATTTTATAATAATATTTTTTTTTTTTAAATTTACGTGTGTGACCGCAGGATATTAAATAATGGACCTTAACCCTCCTTAGTTCCTAACAGATGAAAAGAATGGGTTGGTTTATAATTTTTTTTTCCTTTTTGTCATATTTTATTGAAGGGAGATAGTGCATCAAGGTGTTCACAAAAGCCGAACTTAATCCTCTTCTTCACCAATCCAAATGAGGGAACCCTACCACAACAATCAACTCCAACTATTATTCATATAAAATTCATATTAAATTTGATCAACTGGATATCCTACGTCCTCTGCGAAGGGCTACTTCTCATGAAGTTATTTTCCATTGAAGAATTCGGTGTATGTATTTAGGAAGATGTGCACATACTTTAAAAAATTAGTCGGGTGAAACGTCTGAACACTTCCGACATAAAAAAAAAAAAAAAAGCATCTACCATGAATTGATTTTTACACCTGCTTTTTTTAAAAAAAAACCATGGATCGGATAGTGAGCTTTATTAAATTTTTATTAATTTCATTTTATTTCTTAAAATATCGCAATTCCGTGCACCGTTTTAAGAAAAAAATGACAGGTGCACAGATCAGTTCGCATCAACAAGACATGCCCCATTTCAACTTTTATCTAAGTTAGAAATGTTTGAGATATTCATATACTTATTTTTAGTAGTCCACTTGCACTAATTTTGAATATTCTTCGGCCAGAGACATGTAACTTTCTACCCTTATGCTTTAAAAAAAAAAAAAAAAAGATTCTTCATCTATACAAGACACAAGTTAATTTTCTCAAATTCACTTAAGCTATGATATAGAATTAATTACATCACTAATTTGGTGTTACACGAGTCTTTTTAATAAAGGACATTTTTTAGATCAATTTTGCTTTGAGAGAAATATGGATGATTTAGGGAACTTGAAAGAATAATTTTAAGTTAGACCACTCATTTTCTTAAATTTGTCATTGAAAAGAATTCTTTAAAATAACTTTCTTATATGCAAATAAATTTTAAAAACATATTTTATTTAATATTGCTAAGAATCTTAAAATTAAATATATGAAAAAATTGAATAAAAGGATTGTAGCTGGGTCAAAAAATTGTTGATACCGAGATATTGGCATTTCGGTATCTCGGATCTCAGCCGGTATCTCTCTCTTCTAATTTTTTCCAACAAATTGCAGTTGTATAAATGTATATCGGCTGACATCGGCGAGATCTCAGCTATCACAAACCCGAGATATCTCGGCCGATACAAATAGTATCGGTCGAGATTTGTAATCATGTTATCAACTATTATTTTATCTCACACACTAAACACTAAAATTAGGCTGAAATTCGAGTCAAGTTTTACTAAACTCAACTCAATCCATAACAACATTTATTTAACTCAACCCGATCCAAATTGCTGACTCGAATTACTCAACCCAATCTTACTCAGATTTTTTATCCGACTTAATTCAAGTGTTGTTTTATAGCTTGATGCACTAAGATCAGATCAGATTACATCAATGCAGGTTTTTTTTCCAACCCGACTCTATCTGAAATATACAAATACATAACCCAAATCCAATGATTTCTCAAGTTGAGTCATGTGGGTCAGATTAAAACCCATTACAGCCCTAAATAAAATAAATTATTATTAGGAAAATGCTGAAAACTGAAAGAAATTTTGGATTCCATATTAGCATCGGCAGCTCTCATAACATGCTACAACTGTTTTCAGCATTTTACTACTGTTTATTTGTGTGACAGGTGATGAAGACAAATCATGTACCCAAATTCTTAGAATATTTATTTCCATAGAAATAAAAAAATTACAAAATAGAAAAATAATGAAAAAGGGGAATTTTGGTAAAAATTCGAATGAGATAAAATAAAAATCAGATATTAAAAACAAAGAAAAAACGGTAACAAAGTAAAATGAGAAAAACGAAAATTTCTCAAAATATTGCGATTCGGTGCACCGTTTCAGGAAAAAACGAGACGTGCACAGAATCTCAGTTGGATTTGATTCAGGTCATGTCCCCTTTGAGATATTCATGTAATTACTTGCTTATTTTTAGTAGTCCACTGCTCCCAATTTTGAATATTCTTTGGCCGGAGACATTTAGCATCACCCGGTTCACCCACTTTGTACTTTTAAAAAAAATAAGAAGAAAACATTCTTCATCTATGCAGGACACGAGTTAATTTTCTCACGCCATTTTGATTGGACAGGAAAAAGACCATTTGTTTTCTTAGATTTATCGGTAAAAAGAATTTTTTTAAAACAACTTGTATAAATAAATTTTATTTAATACTGCTAAAATCTTAAAATTTAAATATGTGAAATTTTGAATAAAAGGGTTGAAGTTGAAGTAGTAAATACCAAACAGGTGTTGAGCTCGACTATTATTTTATCTCACACTAAATAATAAAATTAAAGTTTAAATTTAAGTAGAGTTAAATCAAATTTTAATAAACTCAATTCAATCTGCTTCAAAATTTATTTACTAAATTACTCAATCCAATCTGACCTGAATTTATGATAAGAGACAATGTAAGTGTTGTTTTATAACTTATTGCACTTGAATTAAATCGGATTATATCGAATCGAATCGAATTAATTTTAAATTTTTTTGTGTATTTATTTCTCAGTATGAGTCAACTCTAGATATATAAATCCATAATCAAAATCCACTTATTTCTCCGTGCAAATTTCACCACTAAATAAAATAAATTATTATTAAGAAAATGATGGAAACTGAAAGGGGATAATGGATTCCATTATTTAGCAGAGGCGGCTAATCATAACATGCTCCGTAAACAAATCATGTTGATTACTGTTTATTCGTGTGACAGATGATGAAGAAAGGACGACGCATTGGCGGCCGTAGTAATCAGGAAATGAGCTCTATCTTCAGCCCTCCAATGGTCACCGCATCTTTCCCCAGTCGTGGGACAAGTGTCACCACCACGTCGTCGTCTTCATCTGCCTCCAGATCTTCCAGTGCTTCCGAGATTCCCAACTTCAGACTCGTCTTCAGCTTCATCACCCTCTTCCCACGCTTGTGCGGCACATTCACAAAGCTCCCAACAAACTCTGTCGTGTTCGGCTTGATATCTCCCTCGTCGTCGTCGATCACGTTCACGAACACGTCGAATTTCACCGGCTCATCTCTGTTTACCTCTATACCTTCTATAACCAGCACCTCGTCCTCCTCCTCCTTCTCCTTCTTGCTCCTACCCTTCTTCGGCCGCACCACTGTCACTTTCACAACTGAGTCCAAGGCTACAGGGAACCCAGTCGCCTTCGCCTTCACCTGCTCCTTCAGCTTCTTCCTTGTCTCTGCAGTAGAAGCGGCAGGTGCTTTCTTTACTTTGAGTGGGGTGGGTCGGGACTTGAGCCAAGGGATGTCCACCTCCTGGTAAGAGAACCTGAGCTTGGATGAGTCGAGGCAGTCTTTGACCTTGACTCGGACGAGTTGGCCGTTCTCGTCGTAGAAAAGGAAGCCCGTGTTGAGCCAATCCGGGTCAGTAAAGTCCTTCCTCTTTCCCCCCAAAGTTTTCCACACATTCCACAGTCGATCAATGTTGGAGTGGTGGGCGAAGAAGATTGGGTCTCGCCCAGCCGAGTAGAAGTTGCCCATGTTCTCATTGTTGGGTTGGGTACGGTCACCGGTCCAGATATGAACCGGCCCATGGGGAATATTTTCCACCGAGCCAAATCCCGGATCCGGATCGTCTCCCGCCTTGTACTCTGCGCCGAGGAAGAGCCGGGCGTTGGTGGCACTCGACAACATTTGCTTGTACATGATGGAGAGATTGCTGGCGATCTGCTCCTCCTCAGTGGTGGTGGGATCCGTAAGATTGTAGTCCAGGTCTATAAGCGTCGGCGGCTGGTGCTTTGCGTCCCGGAGCTCGTCGTACAGTGATGAGGACGGGTCGGCATACATGGCCGGCAGTCGCATTCCGGGAGGCGAGTCCCAGTTCCAAAAAGGGAGAGCGAAAGTTTCGTCGCCGAGCAGTTTGCCGAGAATTTTCTCGTAGAAGTAGAGGTAGTAACGGTGCCAGGGCAAGAAGAGCCAGCTGTTGTGAACTTGAAGCTCCAAGTTAGGGAATCCGACTTGATCGTAGGCCCCATCACAGTAGGCGCAGTGGACGTTAGCCTGTTGGTAGAAATTCCGGGGATCGTCGGCAGGCAGATCCTTCATCATTTGAATTCCCTGTCTGTACTTCGCTATGTATTTCTCATCGGCAAGATGAGCTGCCGGCCGCACTCGCATGGGCTGCGACGATGGTGGGAGCTTAAAGTCGACGATCTTCTTCTTGTCCGGCGGACAGCAATTGACCGGATCTGCACCCTCCGGCAAATCTGCAGGGCCGCACTTTGACAAGTCCGGCGGCAATATTGGGTTTGCATTTGCTAGGCCGGCGGTGGCGGTCCCATATAGGCCTCCCAAGCCGAGAAGCACGTTCCGTCTGTCGAGCATTCCTCCTCCTTGGCTTCCATCCTCAACACTGCTGCCTTTGCAGGACACTCTATGAATATCATGGTGTCGCCTGCTCCGCCGACCATGAATTGAAACCAATGTCCGCCGTCTACTCTGCTGATGAAATGGTCTAGTGGAGGAGAGAGGCGGAGTTGTAGTGGTGTTGAGAGCAAATGCCATGGCTTTCTTCGCAGATTATTGCTGAAACTGATGTTAGGGTAGTCTATTTATTAAATTTTTGATGTGTGGACGCATGAAATTTCATTGGTAATTACTGATTAAGAGGATTCCAATTTCCAAATTTATACAAGTCTCAGTCCCACGTCGGACTACGACTTTAGCATA
This sequence comes from Chimonanthus praecox, assembly GCA_022113865.1. NCBI lineage: Eukaryota > Viridiplantae > Streptophyta > Magnoliopsida > Laurales > Calycanthaceae > Chimonanthus > Chimonanthus praecox. The sequence goes on along the minus strand of CM039095.1, from coordinate 16,638,994 downwards.
AGGAGAAAGAATCATCAATAATCACGGCAAACACAGTCCGGAAGAGACAGCGACCTGAAATTGTCATTTAATTGATTTTATTTAACAACACAGCGACCTGAAATTGTCATTTAATTGATTTTATTTAACAAGAGTATTCTCTCATTCCACGTGAAGTCCGTGAGGGAAAAATTTATGATGAACACTTCTTACAAAATAATAAAAATTAATTAAATAATAATCTATGAAATAAAAAAAGAGGAGAATGAACTTAAGAAAAAAAAAATGAGAGAGAAAATCCTGTCAATAACTAGGTGAAACTTAAAAAAATCTCATGAAGAGTTATATTTTAAAAGAAAATAACATTAATAAGATTATAGAGTACAAATGAGTTTTAGGACCAAAAAGCAAGGTATAATTTTTTTTTTTCAAAAATAAGCACAATATTTTATTTGTCTGAAAAAGATAATTTTATCATTTTAAATGTTTTACTTAGTAAATAATAGTGAATTTAATTTAGCTTTTTTACTAGGAGCTTTGAGATTCTCATGAAAATTTAGGTTTTTTGTTATTTTCAAAAAATAAAGTTTTTTATGATGATGATATAATGATTTTAAAATTATGAAAAAATACTAAGTAATTTTAGTACTTTTGACTCAGCGGGGATCAAGTTTAAATAATTATGACCAGGTGATCTGGTCTAAAGGTTAATGCTGGTCCTTATACAGGATTTAAGTAATAAAGAAATGTGAAAAAAAGGGGTTGAAGGATTGGCTAGACTGACACAACGATGGTGGGTGTTTAGGTTGTGTTGACAATGGAAATAAGAGGCTGAACTGAAGGGGGAAAATAGAAGGGATTGGCTGGTTCGGTGGTGTTGTAGGAGTGGACAGTATCGGTGGAAGTAGAGGAGAGAATAGGAGATAGAGATGGGGTTATCGCTGGCTTGACTGATTGGAAAGAAGACGATGGCAGTGAGCAGTAACCTGGAACAAGGATGGTTGTTTGGGAAGCCCAAACAGCAGTATAGCTTCAAGATCTGAAGCAGAGACGGACTGAGCAGGGAGCAGCCAAGTGTTGGCTTGGTGCCTGTCGTCCGGCAGGAGGTCAGTCTTCCTGCTAACAGCAAAGAAAGACAATCAAAACTTCAAGGGGGCTGTCGAACTCCGGCGACAGCGAGAACCCGTGAAGAAAATCAAATAACAGTTCAAGAACAAATCTTGAGAATAACTGGAATCTATTTCATTCAATCAATTGTCTATCCTTACAAAGCCCCAAAGGGGAGGTATTTATATACAATCTAAGCACTGAAAATAGGAAAGAAAATACATAAGGAAAGAAAGAAGAAAACAAGGAAAGGAGGTGCCTGATTCGTAGCCGTCTCCGTCGATTTCGGCATAGTCGGTGCGGTGCTAGTTTGTTTGGAACAACTGCTGTGAAGAAGAAGGGAAAGAAGGGGAATAAAAGGGAAAGTAGGAAGCTGGAGAGATGGGTTGGGAAATGAGTTTTACTCCTTTTAGAGGTTTTAGGCATCACGTGTGTGAGGCACACGTGCTGGTGCTGCATCAGTCTCTCTCGGTTGAAAAGGACTCGTTTCGAGTCTATAACCATTGAAGCGGACACCGGAGGATGATATTCAAACAAGTCTTGAACATTGAAGGTCTTCGATATGCCATAACTGTCTGGAAGATCGATCACATAGACATTATCGTTGATCTTGCGAATAACTTTGAAGGCTCCAATCTTCTTTGGATTCAACTTGCTATAAGTACCTGTAGGAACCCTTTCTTTACATAGATGCACCATGACCATATCACCGTCTTTGTAGACTTTTAATCTTCGACTCTTATCTGCAGCTTTCTTGTATTTCACATTGGCATTCTCTAAATGTTGTTTTACCTCTTCATGAATCTGCGCCATGTGAGTAACCATATTATCTGCTGCTTCACTAGCACCGGGCACTTTGGGCAGCTTTACAAGGTCCACCGGATGAGTTGAGGACCTTCCCATGAAAACTTCAAAATGTGATTTACCAGTAGATCTGTTCTTTACACTATTGTATGCAAACTCGGCTTGAGCAAGAGCCAAGTCCCATTGTTTGGGACGATCATTGGAGAGGCTACGAATAAGATTTTCAAGTGTTCTATTGACAACCTCGGTTTGCCCTTCAGTTTGTGGATGGCATGTACTGCTAAAATGGAGAGAAGTATCGTACCGTGACCATATGATGCGCCAAAAGTGACTGAGAAACTTGGTGTCACGATCCGATGTGATGGTCTTTGGAACTCCGTGCAAAAGAACAACCTCGTTGAAGAATAGGTGAGCAACACTAGAGGCATCTGATGTCTTCTTGCATGCTACGAAGTGAGCCATCTTAGAAAATCAATCCACAATCACGAAAACTGAGTCAAATCCACGTTGTGTGCGCGGAAAGCCTTAGTTGAAATCCATCGATAGATCATCCCACGGAGCATTAGGAATTGGCAGTGGAGTGTATAGACCCGTGTTCTGCGCTTGCCTCTTCGATGCTTGACAAGTGTAGAATTTTTGGATGAATTTTGTAAAATCACGCTTTAGCTGGGGCCAATAGTAGCGTTCTTCAACCTGAGCAATGCTTTTATCTTTTCCTAAGTAACCTCCAAGGCCACCTCCATGTAATTCTCGTGTGAGGTGCTCTCGACGTGAACTGCTTGGGATACATAGCTGAGTACCTTTGAAAGAGGAACCCGTCATGGAGTTGAAATTCCCCTTTATAAGGTTTTTCTTCATAGAGACGCTTCCACTCATTTGCAAAATCTTCATCATCTGCATATAAGTCTTTAAGAAAATCAAAACCAATTATCTCACCTTTTGTGATATTGAGTAGAGCTGTTTTTCGAATTAAAGCATCGGCAACTTTATTTTGTTTTCCGGCTTTATGTTTAAGAGCAAAGGTGAACCCTTGAATGAGAACGATCCATCTGGCATGATTGCGATTTGGAGTGGTTGAACCATTTCGATACTTGAGAGCCTAATAAACTATGTAAAGGATGAACACTCGTTGTATCAAATACTGTCTCCAATACTTCAAAACTTGAACTACCGTATACATCTCTTGCTCATAGGTAGACCATTTCTTCTTTGCATCACTTAACTTTTCACTGAAATAAGCCACAGGTCTGCTTTCTTGAGATAAAACTGCTCCAATGCTAACTCCAGATGCATCACAATCGACTTCGAACAACTTGTCAAAGCTTGGCAAGGCTAAGACAGGAGCAATGGTGAGTTTCTCCTTAATCAAGTTGAAACTCTTTTCAGCAGTTTCGGTCCCTTTGAATTGTTTCTTCTTTAGGCATTCAGTGAGAGGAGCAGCAACACTGCTGAAATTCTTCACAAACCGTCGATAGAAGGTTGCAAGGCCATGGAAACTACTAACATTACTAACCGTTCGTGGAGTGGGCCACTCACGGATAGCACGGAGCTTCTCTTCATCGACTTATATTCCAGAGGATCCAATAACGTACCCCAGGGAGGCAAACTTATCTGTAAGAAAAGTACACTTCTTTTTATGAACATATAAACTATTGTCCTTGAGTACCTGGAATACTTCGCGTAGATGGTACAGGTGATCCTCCTTTGAACGGTTGTAGATGAGAATGTTGTCGAAGTAGATAACGACAAACTTCCCAATGAAAGGCTTCAATAATTGGTTCATCAGTCGCATGAATGTGCTTGGTGCATTGGAGAGTCCAAACGGCATCACCATCCATTCATAAAGTCCTTCTTTGGTCTTGAAGACAGTCTATCATTTATCCCCGGGCCGGATGCAGATTTGATGATACTACTTCTGAGATCCAGTTTGGAGAAGACTTTGGCTCTTTCAAGCATATTTAGCATATCATCCAAGCGAGTAATAGGGAACCGATAGTTGACAGTGATTTTGTTGATGGCACGAATGTTAATGCACATTCGCCAACTTCCGTCCTTCTTGGGTGTCAACAATGCTGGAACGGTACATGGGCTCATGTTGGTACGAATCACGCCCTTGTGCAATAAGTCTTCCACTTGGCCCTATAAGATATCAAACTCCTTAGGGTTCATCCTATAGTGGGGCAGGTGTGGCAAACTAGCTCCAGGGACAAGATTTATGTGATGCTGGATGTTCCGAGTCAGAGGCAATCCATCTGGAAGCTCATCTAGCATCAAGTCTTGGAACTCATCCAGAATTGGGGTTACCTCTGGTGGGGCTGGTACGGCTACTGAATCTGGTTCCTGGACGACCAATGCAACGATTTCATTTGTTTCACATGACTCATGCTCAATATCGTTGACTAGCAGAAAATACTTTTTTTCCTCGAGTGGTGGTGGATGATAGCTTTTTCCTGACTTAGTACCGAGGGTGACTGTTACTCCATCTTTGCAAAAGGTGAAGATATTTGTACATCCCCAATGGTGGGAATCAACGTCGTATTGCCACGGACGGCCCAAAATTATGTGGCTGACATCCATATCAATAACGTCGCAGAGGGCTTCATCTTTATATCTCTTACCCAATGAGAAGGAGACGAGGCACTGCTTCGTTACTCGCGTATCTTCCACATTCTTGATCCATCCGACCAAGTAGGGAGAGGGATGTGGTTGGGTCGGCAAGCCCAACTTGCCTACCATCAACTGGGAGATCATATCCTCGCAGCTACCACCATCAATGATAACATCACAGACTTTATCGTTGACGGTGCATCGAGTCCTGAAGATCTTGTGACATTGTGATGGGAGGTCATTCCTCGGTGTGCATAGCAATCTGCGAACCACCAAAGAAGATCCTTCTTCTCCATAGTCGACATAGTCTTCTTCATTGTCAACGGCATCTTCTTCTTGTCCTTCAATGTACTCATCTTCTTCATCTTGGGCTTCATTAGTGGTAATTGCAACTGGATGATGAGTGGAACAATTATTTGAGCAGTGTCCTGGCTAACCACAACGAAAGCAATTACATGCCATAGGTCTGGCGTATGGGTTGTTTCGTCCTACGTCTTGGCCAGCAGCAGACCTCAGCGGGGCAACTGGTTGGTTCCGTGGCGAAACTTGTCGAGTAGACACTATCTGCTGAAAAGTACGACCTGAGGCTGGCGGGGGAGTCGAAGAAGTTGATGGAAGGGTGTGCCTAGCCATCTGTGTATTCCTTCCTCCCGAGCGATCATTCTGACTTTCAGCTGTTGTGGCTAACTGAACTGCCTCGTTCAAAGTGTGAACAGGCTGATACCTGAAGCAATCATGAAGTGAAACGCAAAGACCACCCAAGAATCGTGAGACTTGTTGGGTCTCAGTCTCAGGCAAGTCGGCTCTGGCAGAAAGACGATAGAACTCTTTTGCGTAGTCACAAACTGCACAATTACCTTGACGGCAATTCTGATACTGCTCGAAAAGAACTTGTTCATAATTAACGGGAAGGAAACGAGTCTGCAGTAGCTCTCTCATTCTCATCCATGAATTGATACGACGCTTCCCCTGTCGCCTTCGGGCGGCTTCTAATTGTTGCCACCATGCGGTTGCTCCAGGCTTGAGTTGGCTGGCTACCAGCTTTACTTTTTCTACCTCATCAATTTCCATGCAATCGAAGAAGAGCTCGACCTCAGAAAGCCAGTCAAGGAAGCCTTCGACATGTAGTTGACCGTTGAAAGATGGTAAGTCCATCTTTGGACGGTATTTTCGATTATTCTTGTTGTCCGGAGGCTCACGGTTGTCTACTAACTCCTCATCGCTAGAGTCATACTGAGGTCGAACTAGGGGTCTCCTACCACAATTGTTACGATCACGTCGATTGTCGCGGTTAAGGAGTTGTTGCATCATCACTAGCAAATCTTCAATGGAATGTTGAACTGCATTCATCTCAGCCCTAGTGACAGGCTGATTATCTTCAAGATTGGGAGTAGCAGCCATGGATTTTTTTTTTTTGAATCTAGGCTCTAAATTCCACTTGTCGCAGTGGGGATCAAGTTTAAATAATTATGACCAGGTGATCTGGTCAGAAGGTTAAGGCTGGTCCTAATAGGGGATTTAAATAATAAGGAAATGTGAAAAAAAGGGGTTGAAGGATTGGCTGGACTGACACAACGATGGTGGGTGTTTAGGTTGTGTTGACGATGGAAACAAGAGGCTGAACTGAAGGGGGAAAATAGAAGGGATTGGCTGGTTCGGTGGTGTTGTAGGAATGGACAGTATCGATGGAAGTAGAGGAGAAAATAGGAGATGGAGATGGGGTTATCGCTGGCTTGACTGATTGGAGAGAAGACGATGGCAGTGAGCAGTAACCTGGATCAAGGATGGCTGTTTGGGAAGCCCAAACAGCAGTATGGCTTCAAGATTTGAAGCAGAGACGGACTGAACAGGGAGCAGCCAAGTGTTGGCTGGGTGCCTGTCGTCCGGCAGGAGGTCAGTCTTCCTGCTAACAGCAGAGAAAGACAATCAAGACTTCAAGGGGGCTGTCGAACTCCGGCGACGGCGAGAACCTGTTAAGAAAATCAAATAACAGTTCAAGAACAAATCTTGAGAATAACTAGAATCTATTTCATTCAATCAATCATCAATCCTTACAAAGCCCCAAAGGGGAGGTAATTATATACAATCTAAACACTGAAAAATAGGAAAGAAAATACACAAGGAAAGAAAGAAGAAAACAAGGAAAAGAGGTGCTGTCTCCATCGATTTCGGCATCGTCGGTGCGGTGCTAGTATGCTTGGAACAACTGTTGCGAAGAAGAAGGGAAAGAAGGGGAAGAAAAGGGAAAGTAGGAAACGGGAGAGATGGGTTGGGAAAGGAGCTTTACTCCTTTTAGAGGTTTTAGGCCTCAGATGTGTGAGGCACATCTGCTGGTGTTGCATCAACTTTTCAATTTGACAATTAGTAATAACTTTTCATATTAACCTATACCTATAAATATAATAGAATTTACTAACCCACTAAAATTTATTATTAAATTAATTGAATTTTTTTTATTTACTTATAAAAAATCACGGGATACCCAACATAAAATTTTCACAAGTGAGTAAACTGCGCCAAGAGCATACTAAGATTCCCTAGAGCACTTAGGCCATGAAGGTTAATCGGGGTTTTTTTTAACTTAAACGTGTTCCTCTTCTCATCACAAGTATGTCGGTAATTTTAACATCATGCTTTTATTGTAAGTGATGCACATCCGTCGAGTCATTTTCCAAGTTCCAACGAAAGCACCAGTGCTTGTTTGGGAGAGAAGTGAAAAGTATTTCATTTTGAAAAAGTGAAAATTCTTTTAATTAGATCATCTTATAAGAGAAAGTGGGGATTCACTTGATTTTAAAGTCCTTTATCTATGAGAAGATAGTGAATTGTACAACTTGTCATATAAGTATATAAGCAATATGTAGTTATATTTTTATTATTCTATTTTTAAAATTAATAAAATTTAATAGGTGGTATTAAAAGTTCATGTTAAATTTGTCATGAAAGCTAAATTTCAATTAATAAATAGAATTATAGACACTTGATCTTAGTGGTACCACTATATGTCATTTTTTTAAAATGTCTGATGATTTTTACGGTTAGGATTAAGTGGTTAGAATTTAATTGTTTGAGTGAAATTTAATCCACATATTAAACTTGAAATGAACTTTCAATTTTTTAAAATATTTTGCATAAAGAATATATGATCATATAAAAAAATGTAAATTTTTTTTACCTGATACCATTCAAACAATTCATTTCTAAGAATAATTCAAGAATAGAGATTGTCCTGACCTCTTTTACCTTAAAATGAAATAGAGAAACTTATCTCACCTTTATGTTCTATCCATCTAAATATAGTTTATTTATTTTTTAAATAAAAATATAGAGTATTCTTGTTTAAAGGCAGACAAAGCTTTTATTTTTACATAATATACTGAAAGTTTTTTATAACAAAGTTGATTACTGCTGTACCACTTTTAGTCATATTTGGGGGCAAGAATCTAAAGACAATGTGAGGATCTGAAAAAAGTCATTCCAAAGATAATTTGTAATATAATTAAATTATCCAAATCTCTTAAAGTACCCAACTATTTTTTAGAGCATCTGAAAGTCTTCCTATCTATAGATATATACTAGATAATTTTATGGAAAATGGCCTTTTAGGATAGATTGAGAATGGCATAAACAACTCTCTCTTCCTAAAACGAGTTCTTGACCATTACTTCAATAGTGACTAGAATTTCTTCTCTAATTCATAAATTATTTTTAATTTAAGGCTTTAAGCTCATAACAAACAACATAAAAAAGATAAAAGACATATATAGTGATATGAACAGTGCAATTCGGTTTTCCGAAATTGCGGTGAATTAAAAATCGTCTCATCGAAATTTATGAACAGTGCAATTCAGCTCTCCGAATGAATGTATCAGAGAGCAGCATTCGAATGACATTCTATCGTGTATATGTCATTCAATCGAATGAATCAACCCATTCATTAGAATGAATGACATATATGTTCATTCATTCGAATGAATTAGTTGATTCATTCGAATGAATGCCTTGAAAATGTGTATTCATTCGAATGTATCAGAGAGCAACATTCGAATGACAGTCCATCGTATTTATGTCATTCATTCGAATAAATCAACCCATTCATTCGAATGAATTAGTTGATTCATTCGATTAAATGAACACTATTCAGCCCATTCATTCAAATGAATGCCTTGATTCATTCGAATGAATGAAATTTATACATAAACACGCATTCGATCGATCCACGAAATTCCACTCGTTTCATTCTATTCAAAACCCTAAACTGTCGTTTTCTCTCCCTCTCCCTTCTCCCTTGAACCCCTTTCTCAATCCCTTCTCCCTTAAACCTTAAACCCCATTTTCAACACCCTCTTTTCACCCTTAAACCCTTTTTGTAAAGACTTCTCCCTACAACCTCATATTCAACCTCATTTTCAACCCCATTTTCAACTATCTTTTCAATCCCAAATTGTTGAATCCCATTTCAATCCCAAACCCTTATACCCCATTTTGAACCACCTTTTTTCAAAGAGTTCTCCTTAAAACCCCATTTTCATCCCCCTTTTTAACCTCAAAACATTGAACCCCTTTTCAATCCCAAACCCTTAAACCTCTCAATCCCATTTTCAAACCCCATTTTCAACACACTTTCTCAATCTCTTATCTCGGTTCGAAGTTGTTTCTCTCAAGCTAATGTCTAGATCTCTTATCTTCAATCGAAGGTAACTCGTATCTCATTTTTTTCTAGAAATCATTATTATTAGTGTTTTAGAGGTAGATTTAAATCCTCAAGTGACATGGAGTTTGTTGAGGGATGTTTTGAAAGTCGTGAAGACCTTATAAATTATGTTAAGAATATCGCTTTTGAATAAGGATTTATATTTACATAAAGAGGTCATGTAATAAGGAAAATAAATTAGTCATTGGCTGCGATAGAGGAGGTAAATACCGCAACACGGTTAGCTTGGATGACGATAACAGAAAGAGGAAAGCATACTCTCACCAATATAATTGTCATTTTAAAGTTAAAGGAAAACAGATTTTTGATGGGTCATGGAAGTTGACCATAAAGAATTTGGAGCACAATTATGATATATCGGATGTATTATTAGATCATCCAAGTAAAAGATATTTTTCAGATGCTGAGAAAAGAATGATCATTGAAATGAGTACTAGCAATATACCACCACGACAAAGTTTGACGACCCTTACAAATCAAAATCCAGATATTGGAATATCAGCAGCTGATTTGTACAACTTTTATTATGTGCTTCAAAAAAAGCAACTAAGGGGTTGACCTACAATTGAACCTTTGATAGAGATCTTGAAGAAGGTGGTTATCAATACTTTCTTCACTATGACAGTGATGGTCATCTGTCCCATCTCTTTTTCGCACAACGAAAGTCAATTTTACTTACCAAGAGCTACCATAATGTGTTTCTGATGGATTGCACATACAAAACCAACAGATATCATATGTCATTGCTTCATATCGTTGGTGTGACAAGTTTTAATAAGAATTTCTGCTCATACTTTGCATTTCTAAGAAATGAGAAATTTAAAGATTATGTATGGGCATTACAGATGTTTAAAAAGGTCTTAAGAGTGCAACATGATCGACAAGTTTTTTGACTGATAGGGAATTGGCGGTAAAGAATATCATTGATTTAGAGTTCCCTAATGCTGTACATATTTTGTGTTCTTGCTATATCAAAAAGAATATTGTTGCTCGTTATAAACCTTTGTTTAAGAAATTCGAAGACTAAAATGCATTTTTTACCGAATGGAATGACCTGATTGAGTCCCCAACAGAAGAAGCATTCAATACAGCGTTTGAGACATTCAAATAAAATTTCAGAGATGATTCGCAAGTAGTGAAATACTTAATAAGGACATGGATCCCACATAGAAAACAACTTGTCAAGGCATGGATCGGCTGGTGTTTACATTTTAAAAATCGAGCTACTTCAAAGGTTGTTGGTGCACATTCTGTTCTGAAAAGTTATATAGGTAAATCTACTGGTGTCCTAAATGTTACTCGAAGAAAGATAGCCTACGTCATTGAAAATCAATTTGAAGAGTTCAAGATTCAACTTGATGATGAAAATATTCGGTTTGCTCATAGTGTATGTATTTCTTTCTTTGATGAATTGAACGGCAAAGTTTCTCATTTTGTAATGAGTGAGGTTTACAACCAATATGCTATGTTTATGAACAAATCATTTTCACCCATTTGTACAAAAGAGTTTACAGCTTAAATGGGCCTATCGTGTGCGCACAAAATGCAATGGATGGACAAATTATATTTGGATGATATACACCAACAATGGAGAATCGACTTGATATCATTGGACGACTTGAATATTAAAAGGAGGAGTCATGGGGAAATATTAGATGTACACTTTGAAGGTATTAAGAACAAATATGGATATTTGTCTTCATATGATCAAGAGATGCTCTTAAATCATCTTCAAAATCTTGCCATCCATGATAAGCCAGTCAGTCACCCTATTATGCAATATTTTAGAGGACGTCATCCAAGTTTAAGGAATTCATCACAGGGCCAACATCTACACGTCGTAATCCTTCTGCATTTGAGATTGTAGAGAATCAACTAAATGGAAGAATATGCACAGTTTGCAAAAATACTGGTCATAATTATAGAACATGTCCGAATAGAATTACTCATTTTGCATCTGTATCTTCGAGTGTAGATTTAAATGTTGCTCTAAATCAGCATGATTTTCATGAATCACAAACAGCGAGTTTCTCTCAACTTGACCAAGTAAGTGCATATTCATATATTTTCTACAGTCATAATAAGGTAATAAAGACTAACAACTCAATTTTTTTTCCACAAGATAGTGGATCTTAAAACTTTGGTGACGATTCGACATATAACTCTATCATATCCCAAGTAAGTGCTTTCCTTAATTGATATAGATATGTATTGACCAATCGACATATAACTCTATCATATCCCAAGTAAGTGCTTTCCTTAATTGATATAGATATGTATTGACCAATCGACATATAACTCTTCCATATGTTCTAATGTGGTTTTTTTAAATGTTATACAGTGGTCTGGTGATCTTAGAAATAATGACAATTTCCAAGATTGGTGGAATCAATGAAGTGAAAATAGAAGTGGAAATGTATTCATTTTATACTGAAAATGTATTCATTTCAGTATAAATATATTCTGTTGAAGATGAGAGTGGAAATATATTGATTTCAGTATATAAATATACTTTGTTTTGATTTTTGATGAAAATATATCCATATGAAGGTAATGTACTCTCGTGTATGTTGTTTCTACTATTTAAGTTAAGAATGCTCTTGAATGGCTTCCAATTGAAGTAGATTTATGCTCATATTTATGGTAAGAATGCTCTTCTCAGTTTGAATGTGATTATGGAAAGTATGAAAATCAAATGAATGAGAGCATATTATGCTTTTCAAGGCTACAAAATATCAAATTTACAAGATCTGTTCAAAATAATATGTTTAAAGAAAGTTCCCACAATGACAATTTGATAAATAGAACATGTTCATTCAAAATATGAAATTTACAACATCTCTTTTACATGTCAATATAAAAAAAAAAAAAAAAGTATATCAAATAAAAGAGTTATCCGAAGCAAATGTAGAAGGTGCAGCGACATGTTCGGTGGCAGGTACAGAAGCAGAAGCATGAGGTGCAGCAGGTGCAGACGCACGAGGTGTATAAGCAGGTGCATCAACTGGTGCAACAATCGGAGGAATCGAGGCAGGTGCAGAAGCAGGTGCATCAACTGGTGCAACAGGTGGAAGAGTTGAGGTAAGTGCATCAACTAGAGGTATAGATGCAATAAGTGCAGACTGAGGTGGCTCCAATGGAATTTGTGCAGTCTGACGAGGACGGGGGCGAGAAAATGCTGTTGCTCGACTCAGAACAGAACGAGGGCTGGTAGCAGCTGCAACTCCAGTCGAACGAGCAACGGTGCCTGAAGCTACTGCAACTCCAGTCGGACGAATACGGGGGCCAGAAGCTGCTGCTAATCTAGTTGGACGAGCAAAGTGGCCAGAAGCTACTAATCCACTCGGCCGAACAAGGGGCCCTGAACCTGCTCCAAATGGACGACTAGGGGTACCAAATCCAGTTCCTAAAGCTGAAGCAGCTGATCCAGATGAACGAGCAAGGGTGCCAGATACTGCTGTTAAAGCTGAAGCTGCTAATCTAAATGGACGAACAGGGGTGCAAGATATTGCTCCTAAAGCTGAAGCTGCTGATCCAAATGGACGAACAGGGGGAAAAGCGGCTCCTGCATATTCTTTAGATACCCTTGCTCGTAAACTCCCATTTGCTTCTGCTCCTAATACTGTTGTTATCCCCCTCTCTTGTGCTAAAAGTACTGTCAACCTCAAAGTATCTATAATCTGATTCTGCATAACATCCAACCTTGCAGAAAGCTGATCATATCTCTGATCCATCTTCTCCTCCAAACCAGAAATGCTATCAAGAATCTGCTGCGTGTTGATTCCAGTTGATCCTTCTTGAGGAGGAGTCCCTGCCTCACGTGACTCATGCACCTCAGATGGCTCAGGTACACTGTGAACCTCAATTTGAGGTGTCTCGACAACTTTAGAGAGTCATTTCTTACTCACTGTGTCGAGGTGGAATCCCATCTTCTTCAAAGTTGAATCATTAAAATAATCAAATCGGTCTAAACATACTTTATCATCGGGGGGAAGAGGGATTCCGCGTTCTTCAAAGAATGAAGAAAGAAAAAGATCGCAGAGAAGACTGCATCTTCTGGTCTTACGGCAGGCGCACATGTGACTGGTGATGATATGGGAATGGGAGATTTTTTTCCCATTCATGATGCACCAAATAAGAAAGACATCGAACCATGTCACAGTAGTATGCATTTTTGTTGGACAAAGACAGTTGACAACTGTTGTGCAAATTTTAAATTTATAACTCGCAAGCGCACGAACCATTTAGATAGTATAGCGATTAAGTGCGAGGTCGAACCCATCGGAACTTAGGAAAATATATCCATGAAAATACACCATTCAATTATGTATTTTAAGAACTTTGGAAAATATGGAGATAAATCATAAATATAGAATAATTTATCTAATCTATGAGTTTTAATCGTAATTTAGAAACATTCTAGATTTAAACATAGAATCTAACAATTTAACTAATTTTAATTAAAATGGTGGCATTAATATAAAAATATAAACAATCTCAATCTAATTTAAAATACAGAATTAAGATGCAATTAAATTATTTCCAACCTAGTTCCACAATTTTCAAGAATTTGTATTTATAAACAAAAGAAAACATAAATAACATCTAAATTACCTATATACATATTTACAATGGAACTGGATCAAAGAATCAAGGAGGCATTATCATCCAAATTTTAATAATAAAATAACGGCCTAGAACATGGAGCTCACGTAAAATTTCAATCTTATTCAAGTCTTTCATCAAATTAGTTCCCTAATTAATCTGAACCTTAGATCTAGATTAATCATGCAATTCTCCGATCTAAATATTTCATGTCCCAAAGAACCTTAGACCTAGAATAGTAATGTTAATCAAAGATCTAACTATTTCATATGTCCAAATTAACTACCAAGGAAGGAGTCAAGAACTAAAATGATTCAAACCATCATAATAAAAATCAAAATTTGGAAAACCATAATTCTAATAATCTCACCTTCTTTTATTAATTAAAACATGGAATTAAAAATTACAAATCAATGAAATTTTGGAATAAAGACATAAGAAAAATACAATGGAAATCAAAATCCACCAACCTTAGAACCCAATGTGGATTGAAAATCCCACAGTCTTTCTCCTTCTCTTCTTCCTCTCCTCTCCTTTTCTTCAATGCCCAAGTTCAGTTTTCTAAATGGGAGATGGCTAGTATTTATAGATGAAAGGAGGTGGAATGAATGGATTGGATTCAAAGATTTAAATAAAGCAAGGAACACATGGAGGGCGGATTTGATTTGTGCTAAATATAGAATAACTTAAAAGAGGCAATGAGCTAAATTTGTATAAGGAAAGTGGGTGTAGAATCCCGTTTTTTACACATGCACTATCTTGCAGCTCAGTTTTGACCCTTTTAACTTTCGAATCAGGAAACGTTGTAAACTACAACGTTGTAGCTCTTGAAGTCTTCTTTCCAACGCAAAAAGAATCAAAGCAATCAGACATCGGAGTAGAAATTTATGACCAAAATACTGAACATGTATCAAACCTTCCTTATTTTTCTCCCTTCCTTATTTTCTCTCTTTCCTTAATCCACTTGCCAAATTCGAAAATCCTCTTATATTGACTTGTAAATTTCGAATTTCTTCTTGAGATGATGAAAATATTATTCACACATGTGGATTTCTTCATGGGCTTTTCTTAATAGGCTCAATAATTGGGCTTGAGGTCCAAAATAACTCATAATGGGCCCAGACTTTATATTTAAACATTTTTTCTGTCATCCTCACTTTTAAACCTGCAAAACACAAAATTATACTAATTAGATAAAATTAAATAAAATGAGATACTAACAATAATAAATTTAGGAATAAAATATGTATTTATTTTGTACTCATCAACAACTATCTGATGGATGATTCGTGCTTCTAATATTAGGTTCTTCAGAGGTGGGGGGGGGTCTTTTTTTCTATAATATCTGTCCTCCCACAGACTTCGTTGAGGGCTACCAAAACATCGAACCCCTCAACATCAGTGGGCCATGTACGACTGTCATACTTTCTAATAGCATCTTTAGGGAAATTATATAGGTAGTCCAACCTTTCCCGTGACACAACAATTTCTTGGCCTCGGACAAATGTCTTAATCGACTTATCATCAATTCTTTATACATTGGCATAAAATTCTTTAACTAATCTAGGATACATAACACATTTTAATGCCAAAAAAGACCCCCAACTCATTTTTTCAAAATAAGATTCAATTTTCAATTCAAATGGTGTGAAAAATGAAAGGTCCACGATTTTACCAAAAATATACCACCGTGTGGAGAAATCCTCTCTTTACATAGTCGCGACTTCCGAAGATATGAAATAGTTGAGTTCGAATGCCATGTCCTTCTTTTGTTTCTTCCCTCCCCTTGTTGAGATTGCTTCCCTTTTCGAAGATGCCATAAAAACTAACTGTTTTTTCGAAAGAGAGGAAGAAAGAGGGAGAGGGATTGGTTTGAATGATTGGGGGTGTTATTCGAATGATTGAGGGTGTGATTCGAATGATTGGGGGTGTAATTCGAATGAATGGGGAGAAGGGCTAACCGAATGACTGGGAGAGGGAGAGGGAGCTATGAATGAGGGAGGGGAGGCTGAGAATGAGGGAGCCGGAGCCGGAGCCTGTGAGGGAAAGGGAAAGGGAGAGGGAGAGCTTAGGTTTAGGGTTTGAGAACAAAGGACGGCTTCGAATGAGGGAGAAACTTAGGGTTTGGTGGATCGATCGATCGATAGTGCGTGTTTATATATAAGTTGCATTCATTCGAATGAATCAACCATTCATTCTAATGAATGGACACTATTCATGTCATTCATTCGAATGAATGATTTGATTCATTCGAATGAATGACATAAACATGATGGACTGTCATTCGAATGTTGCTCTCTGATAAATTCATTCGAATGAATGCACGTTTTCAAGACATTCATTCGAATGAATCAGTTGATTCATTCAAATGAATGACACATATATACGATGGAATGTTCATTCGAATGTGGACTGAACAGTATTCCATGTTACTGTTCAGCCCATTCATTCGAATGAATTGAAATTACACTTGGGCATTCATTCGAATGAATGCCAAAATGAATTGGCAATTCATTCGAATGATTGGAACCGCGGGGGTAGAATAGTAATTTGTCACGAAAATCCGAATTCTGGTGTGTAGAGGCAGAAAAATCAGGTATCTGTAAGTTGCGCCTTACTCAGAGGCCAGTTCACCTCCCCATATGAACTAGCAGCCATGGCTAGCTATAGGGGATTTTGGAAAGCTAGCCTATGAACTTGCACAATCACAATGGCAGCCATGGGATGGGTGGATCGAGTTTTCTTCTTCCATCTTGATAAAGACAATAATATTTATGAAATATTTTTTACTCTATTTTTGAAGTCTTTTTACTTTACAAATATGAGAGATAATAAAATAAACATTTGTGAGAAGGGAGAGGGCTTTAGTTGAGATAAAAGAAAAAATTTAAAATTTTCGTTTGTGTCTCTTTTGAAAATGTTAGAGTAATATGTTTTAAAAGTTTTCTTTTGTGCATTTTTGAGAGATTTTTATCTATAAGATTGAAAGCAGTGACTCTTGTTTTTATGTTTCTCATATTATAATTTTCTCATTGTTATGTGGATGGAGAAAAGAGAGTTATGATTGACATATGATTCTTTATTCATATTATCGAATATACGTAAATCAACACTAAAAATGTAGAGAGAAGAGATAAAAAAAGATATAATGGATAATAGAATAATTGAATTTATAATTTATGATAAAATCAATTAGAGAAATAGAATTCAAATAATTTATTATAGATAAATAAGATTTTAACATTAGATGATAATCATGATGTTAACTAACAAAATAGGTTGAAGTATGAACTTAGCTCACAAGTATAGTACTTGTCTTGCTGAGCATTGTTTCACAACTTCAAGAGTTAAAAACTTAAGCTTGAGTCTAATCGATCCAAGCCATTGCTTTAAGTTTTCAACCCAACTAATGAGCTCTTCTAATTTTTAATTTTTTATAAGATACTCACATAAAGTCTTACTAATTACTTTTTTTAAAAATAATCCACACAAGATCACCTTCATTGAACACCATCTATGTGTGTCCATCTGTGGATAAATAGTTTTTCCCAACTTCAACTTTATTCTCATGCATTACCAAAGTTGTGTCTAAAAGTTATATTAAAAGATCATAATTATAAAGCTAAAATTGTAGGATGCAATGAAACTTCATCCAACTTCTCTTTTGGAGGCTTAAAATATCAGCATCCGTCGATATATCAGATGTGAAATTATTCTCTCTAATTTTTTTTAATTAAAACCACCGATATCAGTGATATATACCAGATATTGTTTAATATCGATAAATATCATATCGACATATATATTGACCCATACAAAACGTGTAGGGAGATATTAAAACCTGCTCACAACATCTCATCCAATTGAGTGCCCGTTGTAAATTATACAGGGTAGGTTGGTACTGTTTATTAAAATGCATGGCATCAATGCTGTGAGACTCATTTGATCATTGAGCAAGAAAATAGGATAAATTTTCCATTAATTGACAATAGAGGAGTAGCTTTGGGAATAAAGGGACTTTAAAGGTGATTAATAGACCACTTGACTAGGTGGGTTTTGAAAATGACAACATGAGTAGAATCTAGTTGAATTTGTAATTACTCTTCTAAAAAATTTAATTTTATAAATTATTATAGTTTTCATAACTTATTTGATTATGAAATATGATTAAATGAAAATAAGATTTAAAAAAATATTTTTTTTGTATTATCTATACCAAGGGTATAAATATCGGTTTCGGCCAATGGCCAATATTCTGTCTCGGACAAGAAATCTCTCTTATTTTTTTTTTTTAATCAAAACTATCGATATCAGACGATATTGGTGATAAATATCAGAAATCTCTCTAATACGATATGTATCAGCCAATATATATAGGTTAAAAAATCGATATATATGTATTGACCAATATTTTTTTCCTTGATCTATACACATCAACTAGAAAGGTCTACGATAAAACCAAACAGAAGTGTAGAATTTAATAACCTAATTTATATAAATAAGATTATTAATATATAAAATGCTGACAACGATCACACATCAACTACCTTCTGTACCCACTTTTCATGTTTATTATCATTGAAACCATTCGAGTTGAGAGTTGAGAGTTGAGAGTTGAGAGTTGAGAGTTGAGACAGCTCAATGGCTAAAATTGTAGCGCGAGAAAAAAATAAAAAGAAAAATCATCAAAAAGTAAAATAGAATATGAAATCGTAAGCTCTCAAGCAGTGAAAGGAAAAATCTCCGATTGCTTCCGGCTTGGTTGAGGGAACCCAGCGGAGCGGATCCAAAGTGGGTACCTATCCATGACTTAAATGAAGCTTTTCGTCAAAAAAAAAGGATCAACTGCACATCGATATATTAGGCACAACACTTACAATGTTATTAGAAAGTTTTTTTTTTTTTAAATATGCGGTTTAATAAATTATTTTGATTGGATTAGTGAAGTCGTATTTTTTTTTAATTTTTAAAATTTTATTAATTTAAAATATTTTTAATCTTTAATATTTGCATTATTCAAAAACATATTTAATTGATTCAATAAAAAATTATTTCTAATGAACCACATTTTAGAAAAAGATTTCTCCAACAATTTCCATCATTACTCCATTTAATTGATGCCACGTCGCCAATAAATTTATCTCTCTTATTTTTTTATTTTTATTTAAAAAAAAATCAATATTAGCCGAGATTTACACACCTCCTTAGAGGAATACTCTTGTCGGTGATCATTACGCTTCAAGAGAGTGCGATGTTTTGCGAAGATTTTCGCTGGATTTACCATTTCATAAATGCCCCACCTTGATTTGGCTATTGTGTATTCTAATTTTTTATTAATCATTTTTGTTGAATATGGACTTGCACTTGGGTCATTTACTAACAAAGGAGAAAAATTTGCAAAAAGGCCATAAAATTATACAATTTATGCCTTCTATAACACATTGGAATTACTTAGCCGCTATATTCATAAAGTAATATTAATAAATATACCAAAATGATTAATAAGTATTCAAGTGCCTCTAAAAGAGATTAATACTTGCAAATTTCAATTGATAGAAATTTCTTAATCTTAAAGTGGATTAAAAAATTTAACTGATACTTATAAATTTCGATGAAAGTTTCTAAATGTTACAAGTTTTAATCAATATTCCGATTAAAAAAAAAATCAATATTTTAAATGTTGGCCAACATTTAAACAGCTCAATCACTATCATTTTCTACAATTAGAACAACTAGACGGTTGGATCTCTCATTAATATAAAAGACAACACATGGAGCTAACCTCTTATAAATTCATAACTTTCACAAAATTGTCTTCTCCGCTAATGCTACGACAAGAACGTCTTTCATACACATTGTGACTAAGTCAGGATAGAAATTCAATCAAATGACTCTTTTTATTTTCTTTTTAAACTTAAGTGTTCAGACGTATCATCCTACTAATCATCGAAATATATGTAAATTTTCTAATCCATTCACATTAGAGAAGTTCAATGGAGACGACTAATTATTGAGGAATGTGTAAATTTTCTAATTCATACACATTAAGGAAGTTCAATGGAGAGTGATCCTTTAGAGTTGAGAGTAAATCGAACATAAGACATCCACTTCCTAATACAAGTTTTTGGAGGTCAGGCCAACCCTCTAAATTTTAATTTTTTTAATGTATAAAAGAAAAGCTCTTACACAAAATAAGTGCCGATTTTTCTTATTCAACTCTAACAAAATCATTGAATGATCCAATAGCATTACCATTATCAAACTCCATATGTGCTTCACCAGTTCACCCATCTAATTTCAATAGTGATCAATTTGACTTTGTAACAATGGTTGAAATTAGGGATGAAAATCGGGTCGGGTTTTGACTCGACTCGTATGATCCGACCCGAGAAATCATGCGGGTCGGATCATGCAAGTCGGGTCAGGGGTCGGATTGGGTTGAAAAGACAAAAACCCGCATGAAATTCAGGTTGAGGAATTTTCAAGTTAATCCAAACCGACCCGAGCCAAATGGATAAAATTAGACTAAAATGGATTCAGAACACTGATCGGGTCAAAATTCGAGTTTAGTCGAGTTAGAATTCAGGTCGGGTCGGGTCGAAAATTTCAGGTTAATAACTCTCGATTAGGTCGAATTCCATAAATATTGACTCAGATCAGGTTGGATTATAAGAAAACCGATCCAATCCGATTTCAGCTGTAGTTGAAATTAATTTTTCTTAAAAAAATAATGTAAAAACCATAGTTGTCTAAAATAAAAAGAATTTGTTTGGACAATGTTGAAACTACTAACCAAAACCTTTTTCTTGTTTCCTCACTCTCTATCCATCATTCTCAAAAAACACTAGATAGGGATGGGTCAGCTCACTTAATTGAAAGCTCAAAGAGTCCAAACTAACACAAATTTAGCTTGAGGCTTGAGCATCATTGTTTAACCTATTAATATTTGGGCTAAAGCTCAAGAGAGAAACTACTTAATAGTTGTGTTAGGTTGAAACTTAAATGTATACGATCAACATAATTACTTGAGCTATTCTCAAGTCCTTTCGGAAGCATGACTCCTTTCTTATTTGATAGGACAAGTCACAAGATAGAGACACCTCATTAAAGATGATGTTACTAAAGAGGGATGCACATTAAATTAATTGATTATTTTACGGGTACAATGTTTGGAACCTACTTAATTATCCTAACATTTACGTTATTTATCAAAGAAGGCCGCTGATTTTTTTTTTAACGGTGCATCTCTTTAAAAAGAATTTTTAATTTTTTTTTTTAAATTTATGTGTGAAAAACTGTAGGATACCTAGCGTAAAACCCCCACGGATGAGCCAACTACTCTTAGTGCATACCAAGGTTAGGCTATGGAGGCTCGAATCCACAATCTCTAGCTCCCTGAGGCGGGAGGAGAAAAGTATTAGTAAATTTTGAAATTCTTTTTAAAAGGGTGCATCATGTGAAAAAATGAGGGTGTAAAAATCATTATGCATCAACGAATGCAGGGTTTTTTTTTAATTTTTTTAAATTGGTTCTGATTTTTTAATTAATTTCACCAACATTTTAGGATAAAAAAAGGTTTAAGATTAAGTTATTTAATTTTAGAGTTATTTTTATCAATTTTTACCATTTTGAGTTATTTTCATTAATTTTTACTAGTTTTTTTGTGAAATAATATCCACTACTTTTGGAATTCAATGGAAATGTGTTGATGTCATTCACATTGCTTGCAGGGTACCTATGTGAATTTCCAAAATTTTTATGAAAATTTGATAAAAGTCATAATTTATAAGATACTTCCATTTTCAAGTTTCTTGTCAAGTAAATAAATGAAATGATATGCAAAATGTCCCTAAAATTAAGTGACGAGTCCTAAACGTCATTGGTAGAGTTTTTAGGCTCTTTGTGTAATTTTTTAATATTTCAACATTTTCATTGAACTAAATTTTTTACAATAAAACATTTATGAATTGTAATAGAAGATCAAGGCCGGCCCTGGACATAGGCGACGTAGGCCGCCGCCTAGGGCCCCCACACACTTACATTCCTTAATATACCAGTCACAAAAGGTTCCTCAAATCTTACTATGCCTAGGGCCCCTAAGATTTTTGGAAATCTCAGGGCCAGCCCTGTAGAAGATACATGTCACTAGGGGATATTTGAACATGAATTTTATATTAGGTGTTTTCTTATATTTGTTTTCTTCTCTATAAATTTTTTAGAATATTTTTAAAGTTTAAAGGCATTTCTCATATCTTTAGGACGTATCGAAATTTCAATTTCTAAGAGTCTAAAGCTCCATAAAAAAAACTGTGACTTTTTAAAAAAATATGTTCACCTTAGATTTTTCATTTTTCCTATATTTATCTTATATTTTATATTTTTTCCAAAAAAAATCTAAAGAGGAGAAAGAATATGCATTGGCAGTTTATGGCGATACATGTCAGCAAAAGATAGTTTCCAATTTTCACTCCGTTTGTCGTATGTCAATTTCACTTCTGAAAGTATTTGAATGTCGACTAACAAAAAAATAAGATTCTATACTCATACACTAACTTTAGAGTTTAGACTCTTTGTTCTGAAAGTTTAGGGGCCATATCTTTTTAAAATTAGACAGTACTCATCCATCATAACTTCGTTCAATACTTCGATCTAAGAATGATAATATGTTAATTTTTAGAGTGCTTTTTAAGACGGATTTTTAATTATCACTCCAATTCTTTTGGATTATATTTGTTTTCTCTCTAAGTAGTGAAAGATTTTGTTGAGATTAAATGAATATATTATTAGAAATGTTTTTTTTTACATGAGAATATTATATAATGAATGTAAATCTTATTGAAATTTGTTTTAAACTAATATTATTTATTTTGAGATTTGGAGTGGGAAAAAGTCTCTACATGTGAAGTCCTTGATCTAGTCTCATACCTAAATTGCATGCTTTGAAATTTGAATTATGAAAGTGGTTGGTTTGTTGATGTAAGCTTGTGAAAATGGGTTGGATCGTTGGACTTTTGTGTATGTTACTTCGTAGATAAGTATCTTTGAAATTTCCACAACACGTGACCCATTCTGGGCCTGGCTTTCACCCACGTTTGTTTGGATAGGGACTGGTGGAAGTATTCATGAAATAATAGCCACTGGCAACAATCTCAACCAAATCACAAATGAATGGCTAGGACATTTAAAGATTAGCATAGTAGAAATATATATATATATTATAGATAACATGGGTATCTCTACTTCATGTTGGAGAAATCACTATGCAAATCTCATGTATCTAAATGTTCATGGGTGGAAAAGTTTTAAATGAGGTTGATGAATTTGAATCTTTTAAAATATATTTCATCTCTACACTTAAATTCAATATGGATTAATATTTATTTGATGTATTATCACTATTGAATTGAATAATATAAGTACAGATGTTTATAAAGTTATTGCATTTTATCTAAAAAATTAAGAGTGGGACTGCAAAAGTGATTAACAAGGCACATTTCGGATAATTTGATAATTTTTTATCTAAGTATCTAGTTTTTGTTTCAGGAACAGGTTGCACTCTTTAACATTATCTGTTAAGGAAATCAAGTTAAGAGACACGGAATAGAATGAAATTCCTATTTTACTCTTATTAATATACTACTCATCAAGTACTGGTATACCGATAACACATCACTCTAAATATATATGTTCTGCATAATAAAATGAGAATTAACTATTTCAATTCAATTCCTTAACAAATCATATTTTGATTTTAATATCCATTATATATATATATATATATATATATATATATATATTTTTTTTTTTTTTTTTCTATTTGATCCCTTTGAATTCTATATTCAAATCCCGATAATGTTTTGAAACTCTTCGTTTTTACTGCTGGTACAAGAGACAGGGAAGAAAATAGTGGAAAAGAAGAGAAAATGAGAGATAGAGAACGTGCATGTTTTTGCCTCAAAGAAATCAAAATGGCAGGAGATAAGGCTGCAGTCACAATTGAGGATAACAAGTCGTCTCACAAAAAATCAAAATACGAGCTGTCAAGAGGTCGAAGGGAACCGTCGGTTATCTCGGATGAGGGACCGACGAAGAAAGCTTGCCACCAAATCTTTTATATATTTTATTATTTTTTAATCTTTTATTCATATTTCATACAGTCATATGCTTAGATACGACTCACAAACTTACCAAATGGCTTTCAATCTGAAAGCAATAAAAAGAATTGACTTGTAATAGGAGACTGTTCCAATAGTTGATTGGTTAATTAATATTCAATTATATAGGACTTCATTAAAGTCTGTATTTAAAATTCTTGATAGATGTACGTCAAAGATTTAATTACGATAACGACGAAACCGGTGAAGGACGAGAAGAAAATGTATTCCAACAGAGCACGAGCCTCCAATTAAGCCTTGTTGGATGTATGTCCTTCCTTGGTAGGTTCATGCATTTGAACTGTGCACCGGGTCAAAGTAGGATGCCGAGCTTGGGAAAGTAAATCATGTCAAATGAATGCACATTGAATGTCTTACTCTTATAGTTCATTTGAATACGGCATCAAATTTAAAAAAGATATGCATCAAAGTTTTAATTTTTAAAATTTACTATTTTTTTTAATTTAAATGTGAGAAATTATAGAATTTTTTTTTTTTTAATTTACGTGTGAAAAACTGCACAAACCCAACATAAAACCTTCAAGGACAATATTCACTGTCTTTAGGATACACCAAGTTAGATTATGGGGACTCGAACTTAACACTTCTTAGTTTTTGAGATGGGAGGTTAACCAGTTGAGCTACACTCTTATAGACAACTACAGAGTGTAAAACTTTCATAGATAGATCTCTACTCCTAAAGTATATCAAAGTTACAATATGAGATTCGAAGAGTGACCTCCCACTTGATGAAAGGTAACCCATCTTAATTGAATGCTCAAAGAGTCCAAACTAACAGAAATTTAGCTTCAGCATCATTGTTTACCCTATTAATATTTGGGCTAAAGTTCAAGTGAAAAACTACTTAATAATTGTGTTACGTTCAAAAATTCGGCCGATACTGTACGTATCGACCAAATTATATCGATTTTTTGACCACCGATCTATATCGGCCGATACGTATAGTATCGGCCGTACAAAAATAAATTCAGCCAATATGACCGAATTTCTAACCGATAATTCAGTCATGATATCGGCCAAATTTTAAAAATTCGGTTGTTTGTTTTTTTTAAAAAAAAAACTTTTTTTTTAGAAATATTGGACTAGAAAGAATGGAAAGAAAAAAAATAAAATATGGAGAAAAGATTGAAAAAAAAAAATCGTTGCACCATTCACAGCTTACCTTTCTCTTCTTTTTCGTCTTTGTTGATGGGAAAAATACAGAGAGCGGCGGTGGTTAGGGTTTAGTAGAGAGAGGGAAAGAGAAGAAGGGTATCAAAAGAAGAAGAGCATTAAGGTTCGCAAGTGAACATCTTTTTTACAAGTAACTCACGAAGCTCACATGTGTAACCTAATATTTTTTCAAAAAATTACTTTTAAAAAGAAAGTATAAAATTTTATTTTAAATACAATATTTACTTAGGCTGAAAGTAAAAATTATAATATTTTTTTATTTATCTTATTGTAATAATTTAATATTATATCTATCATCTAATATTTTTAGGCGCCCCATTCAGACACCCTGTTTTTCTACGAGGGAACACCCCTTTCAAATTTTATATGCAAATTACTATTTTACTCTCCTCTAAAAAACCTTCTAACGATAATTCAGTTGGAAGGATTATCCTTCAAAATGATGCTAAAATTGATTTAAAAATTTTAAATAGTAAAATATTTTTTTTTTTAATTTTAAAGTTATTTTTTAAGCACTGTGTATTTTTAAAATTTTTCAAATTCAATATTCTGACTAATTATAATAGCCTGATAAAAATACTTTAAGAATTTAAGGTCTTTTGACACTCCTAAATTATTAAAATACAGTGTTTTACAAATAAGGGTATCTCTTGGGTGTGTGGAAAATACATTTAGAAGTGTCAAAAGACCTTAAAGTCTTAAAGTATTTTTATCAAGTTATCGTAATTAGTCCGGATATTTAATTTGAGAAATTTTGAAAATACACAATGCTTAAAAAATAATTGTCTATGTTGTCAAT
The DNA here is from genome assembly GCA_022113865.1 of Chimonanthus praecox. NCBI lineage: Eukaryota > Viridiplantae > Streptophyta > Magnoliopsida > Laurales > Calycanthaceae > Chimonanthus > Chimonanthus praecox. The sequence goes on along the minus strand of CM039095.1, from coordinate 16,613,031 downwards.
ATCTCCTTTAAAACTTTAAAGTTATTTTTTAAGCAATATGTATTTTCAAAATTTCTCAAATTGAATATCCGGACTAATTACAATAACCCAATAAAAATATTTTAAAACTTTAAGGTCTTTTGACACTCCTAAATATATTTTCCATACAGGCAAGGGATATCCTTATTTGTAAAATACTGTATTTTAAGTATTTAGGAGTGTTAAAAGACCTTGAATTTTTAAAATAACATTCATTGATTAAGAAAATAAATTATGAAATTATTTCTATAAATTTTCCTCATTTATATCCTTTTCTTTTTAATTTTTACTATTTTATTACTAATTATATAATTTCTCAGTATCATAATTTTAAAAATATATTAGAAGGTGTGAATGTTAGATATTTTATGAAAAAATTATATATTTAATAAATTTATAATTATTTTCATATAATTTGTTTAGAATTAAAAAGAAAAAAAAGATAGAAGAGAGGGAAAGTTCAGCCGATATAAAAAGTCGACTGGGATAACGACCCTGCCGATTTTTCTACCTTGGTTACGTTGAAACTTAAATGTATAAGATCGACATAATTAATTGAGCTCTTCTCAAGTCCTTTCAGAAGCATGACTCCTTTCTTACTTGATAGGACAAGTCACAAGAGAGAGACACCGCATTAAAGATGTTGTTACTCAAGAGGGATGCACATTAAATTAATTGATTATTTTACGGCTACAATGTTTGGAACCTATTTAATTATCCTTATTTATCAAAGAAGGGCACTGATTTTTTTTTAAATGGTGCATCTTTTTAAAAAGAATTTTTAATTTATTTTTATTTTTAGAAAAGAGGAGAACAGTATTAGTAAATCTTGAATTTTTTTTTAAAAGAGTGCACTATGCAAAAAAATGAGAGTGTAAAAATCATTATTCATCAACTAATGCAGGTTTTTTTAATTTTTTAAAATTGGTTCTGATTTTTAAATTATTTTCACCAATATTTTAGGATTAAAAAAGGTTTAAGATTAAGTTATTTAATTTTAGAGTTATTTTTATCAATTTTTAACATTTGAGTTATTTTTATTAATTTTTAACATTGATAAAAGTCACGAACGATTTCTAAGATACTTCTCATTTTCAAGTTTTCTGTCAAGTAAATAAATAAAATGATATACAAAATGTCTATAAAATTAAGTGACGAGTCCTAAACGTGATTGGTAGAGTTTTTAGAGTCTTTGTATAATTTTTTAATATTTCAACATTTTCATTAAACTCAGAAGCTTTTATAATAAAAAAATTTTGAATTGTAATAGGAGATGCATGTCACTAGAGGATATTTGAACATGAATTTCATATTAAATGTAAGCTTATATTGGTTTCTATTTTTATAAAAAATTTAGAAAATTTTCAAAGTTTTAGAACATTTCTCAAATTTTTAGGACATATTGAATTTTTAATTTTCAAGAGTCTAAAACTCCATAAAAATGACTGTAACTTTTTTTTAAAACATATGCTCACCCTAGATTTTCCATTTTTCCTATTTATATCTTATATTTTATATTTTCATTCCAAAAAATATCTAAAGAGAAGAAAGAATGTGCATTGGCAATTTATCGCCACACATGCATAGTGGGAATACGTAGAGGGAAACCCCATTTTTATACCCTGATAGGGGTTAGGACTTAGGACAAGAGAGTTTCCAATTTTCACTCATTTTCTCTTATTTTATGTCAATTTCACTTTTGAAAGTATTCGAATGGACCAATCACAAAAAAAAATATTTTTAAAGTTTAGGGGCTATATCTTTTTAAAATTAGACCATACTCATTCGATAACTTAGTTCAATCTAAGCATGATAATATCGTAATTTTTAGGGTGGTCTTTTAAAGTGTGGTGGAAATCAGACTTTGGACACTCACTTCTTAGGACGAGTTCCTATTCATCATCAAGGGTTTAATCTCGATCAATATGATAAGTATCGACTAGAGAGAAAAAATCAGATGATTTATTATTTTTTTTTTTAAAAAAACAAATATCGATTGTAGGCCCAGGCCAATATCGGTCGATATTTATATTTTTTATTTTTTTAAAAATAGCCTTTTTACTTTTTTAAAATGTTTTTTTTTTAAAAAAGCCACCTAGATTTTTTTTAAAAAAAAATTGAAGAGAGAGAAAAGGTTCACCCCTGAGATCTCGACCGATATGAAAATTCAGCTGAAATCTCGGTCTGGCCGAATTTTCGGCACGTGGACATCACTCCCTTTTGGGTTATATACGTTCTCTCTCAAGTAGTGACAGATTTTGTTGACATTAAATGAATATATGATTAGAAATGTTCTTTTTTTACATGAGAATATTATATAATGAATTTAAATCTTATTGAAATTGGTTTTAAACTAATATTATTTATTTTGAGATTTGGAGTGGGAAAAAGTCTCTACATGTGAAGTCCTTGATCTAGTCTCATACATAAATTGCATGCTTTGAAATTTGAATAATGAAAGTGGTTGGTATGTTGTTGTAAGCTTGTGAAAATGGGTTGGACTTTTGTGAATGTTACTTTATAGGCAATAAAACTTGGCCCGTGGAGCGACCCGTATTAGAGGAAGAGTAGGTTAATTAAGGTTCAACGGGTTGATCTATAGTAAAACTTGGTCAAACCTGTATCATTAATATAACATTATAAGTTATATTAAATTATTAACTAAGATTTAATTAATGAGTTGAAATAAAATTTTATGTAAAAAACTATTTTATCAATAATATATATGTATATATATATATATATATTAATGGTTAAGAGTAATGTTTTAAAAACTGACCTGTCTACCAAACTATTTCATGGGAAAGTTGGGTTAAATATACTCAGTCAAATTTGTACCCGTCAATATAATATGATATATAATATTAAACTATATTAAATAAGAATAAAATATAAATAACTTTAAAAAATAAAAAATACAATACAATACACATAATAAAAGACAAGACTATTTTTTCATAAAAAATATTTTTGTTCCCACAAAAACAATTATAAATAATAAAAATTAATAATCCAACGTATATGTTCCAATATCATCTTAAACAAAAATATTTCATAATCTATGATCACATACATCTAATATTTAAATCCAAATTTATTTTTTATTTAAATTCAATCTTTTCTCAAAAAATTGTAATGTGACAACGATATTTCATTTATTTTATCAATATATATTTTAATCATTAAAAATCATTTATTATAAATATTATTGATTTTTGTTAAGTTTTTATTTTTATGTTTTATTATTTTCCTTTTTAAATTTTTTTAACATCTAACCTTTTTTAAAAGCACTATACTTAAAATCTTAACTTATTAAAAGTCTAAATAATTTTTATGAAAGCCAACTCACCCACACGGCCAACTCTTTTTGAGGATTCTTTACACTTACAATCATTTTCTCAAGTCCCACATTCGTAAGTTTAAATAAAATTCCACATGGATGAGCTATAAAATGGGATGAGAAAGTTTAGAAACAGTATGCTTCTTGGTTGGGTTTTATGGGCTGGCCCTTTGGGGTTGGCCCAATTGGGCACACGAAATTAAATATATTATTTTTAAGTTGTTTTTTTGAATTTTCTCAAAACATTTTAAGTTCCATAATTTTTTGTTTTTATATTTTAAAAACAGATTTTTCAATCTAACGGGTTACGTGTTTATTCCATTAACGGAGTTGATCTATGGGTAAAAGAGAATTTTCCTGACCCGTCATATAGCCGGTTGAAGTGTTGAACATCATGGGTCCAATCGGATTTAATAACATTGCTTCGTAGATAACGTCTTTGAAATATCCACAACAAGTGACCCATTCCGGGCCCGGCTTTCACCGAAGTTTGTTTGGCTAGTGACTGGTGGAAGTAAGAAGAAAAATAATGATAAAATAATTTTTTTTTTAAAAAAAAATAGGTATACTATACTAAAAGTTCATGAATTTATTTTCATATTAAAGATTTAAGGGTCTTTAGACTTTTGCATATGGTATCAAAATTAAAATTGTTGATGGTCACCGACTGTCTTTCCAACCTCCTTCATGGTGGAATCAAACTGGATAGTCTCTTCATCTCTAATTCTAATCTCTTCCATCTTCTAAGGTATAAGTGTACTGGATGACACCTCAAGATTCACAGCGACGCTATTGGCTTTCTGCTCTCTAAATTACACTACTCATCTGTTATTTTTTATTTTTATCCTCCACTTGACCTTCTTACTACTGCAATTGCAACAGTTAATTTTTCGGTGGAAAATAATAATTTCTTTTCTATTTTTAGTGGCATTCTTTATGCCTGATATTTTTTGGGCCTAGTCCCGGAGTTTTTTTCTCCAGTCTTCTCTAAGTTTTGGACTTTCTTTTGATTTTTTGCTATGTGTAGACTACTATTTAGCCTCCTTTTATTTTGGTCTGATATTTTGTGCATTTTACACTTCTATCCTTTGAATGAAATGTACTTATCATCATTTAAGAAAAAAAAAATCAAAATCGTAGGAGACAAGCCTGCTGTTACGGACCACAAAGTCCTCTCTCAAAAAGTCAAAACACGAGCTGTCCAGAGGACACAGGCAACTGTCGGTTATCTCGGATGAGAGACCGCCCATGAAAGCATTGTCACCAAATCTTTTTAATAAATCTTTTATATTTTTTATATTTTTTAATCTTCTATTCATATTTCATAGAGTCATATGCTTAGATAAGACTCACAAACTTAACGAATGGATTTCAATCTGAAAGCAATAAAAAGAATTGACTTGTAAGACAGTTTCAAATAGTTGATTGGTTAATTAATACTTCATTTGTTTCAAATTAATTATTTTATACAGATTTTAAAATTATTTCAAAATAATTGTCTTATTTATATTGAAGTAATATAAAATATTTTGAAAATAAATGAGATCACATAAAATACTAATTTTATATAAAGAATTTTTTTAAAAATATAAATCATTCAAATGAAAAAATTAAAATAAAATAAAATATTTAATTGTATAAAACTTCAATTAAAGTCTGTATCTAGAATTCTAGATACATCAAAGATTTAATTACGATAACGACGTACAGCAAAGATTTAATTACGATAACGACGAAGCCAGTGAAGGCGGAGAAGAAAATGTATTCCGACATAGCACGAGTCACTTTCAATTAAGCCTTGTTGGGTGTATCGCCGTCCTTAGTAGGTTCATGCATTTGAACTGTGCACCGGGTCAAAATAGGATGCTGAGCTTGGGAAAGTAAATCATGTCAAATGAAATGGACATTGAATGTACTACTCTTATCTGTTCATTTTGTATACGGCATCAAATTTAATAAAGATATGCATGAAAGTTTTAATTTTTAAAATTTACTTTTTATTTTAATTTAAGTGTGTAAAACTTTTACAGGTAGAATTTTACATCTAATGTAGAGGTCATAGGGTTCGAATTTATGATTTTTCATTTTTTTGAAATGGAAGATAATCAGTTGAGACACATCTATATAGATAAAATTTACTTTTCTATTATCCTATATTTTTTTTTCTCATTTTATTTTTCTATATCTACTCTTTAACTTGAAACTATGATATTATAATTTATTAAATAAAAAAAATTAAACAAGTATACATAGTTAAGTGAAGTGCCGGACTTTTCGTCAAGTTTGGAGTAACCGATTTTTCCTCCGTTGTTTTTCTCCTTTGAGTTTGAAGGAATTTTTGTTTTCATTCTTATTGTAATTTCTTTCACTTTTCTTTTCTTTCTTGTTTCTTTTCCTTTTTTCTGTTCTTATTTTAAATCTAATCATGTTAAATGTTTTCTCATTTCTTATATCCGCTCTCTTTCTTTTAATATATTTTTCATTGTTACCGTTCAGAAAAAAAAAGTATATAAGATTAAGTTATTTATTTTGATAATATAAAGGAGTTGTAGTGATTATCGAGACTCATTTAAAAAAATGTGAGTCCTAAGTTTAATTCTTATTTCATTCAGAGAGTCATTTTCTATAAAATTATTCAGCAGAGAGACTTATACATGCCTAGATTAATCATGTGTTCTAAAAGAACAGAACAACTATTTATTTTGAAATTGTAATTATATTATGATATAATTCTTATTTTTAAAACCCTTAATCGTTCAACCATTCAATTAACTTGTAATATGGCTATGCTATGAAAGCCCAACAATCGGTCTAAATTAGTTCAGCTGTCGCTGTAGATACCTCTAACTTTTTGTAATTAATTTCAATACCTAAAACTAAAAGCCAAGTATTTTTCAAAAAAGCGTAGACACTTGTTACACGTTTCTCTCTCGATTGTTCTGCAAACGTGATTGTGAGTTTGGGAGCCCTCCTAAAATGACAGCGATATTATTTACTTATTTTTCAATTAAGATCATGCATTAATAATCAAGGTTTTTTTTTATGGAGAAGAAATTCCAAAAGAACACCTCTATCGAATCAAATGACTTATGAAAGTCAAAAACTTATAATAATCTTAATTTCATATTTTTTATAATTATCAGATTAAAATAATCAAATGGATTGGATGTAGACATCGGACTCGAATACGATAAAAGACGAGTCGACCCAAATAAATTAGATTGATGAAATGGCCTTCCAAAATCTATCATGAACTGCTGATTTTGGCCATGTATTTGATGGAAAGAAGACTGGACCTTGGCTGGATCTAATGGCTAGACTAGACCTTGGCTGGATCTAATGGCTAGTATCTAGTTATCTACCAAGATCTACACCAGATTGAAAGATATTTTTGAGCCATTAAAATCAACCACTAAATTTGTTGATTCAGGACAAATGATAGAGTAATCTTAAATGCCTAATGTAATTAGAAAAATAAGAACTTAAAATTTCAACTAGTTGTGATGAGGATTTTAATCAAAATTTGAATGCTAATAATTTTCGACATGTGTCAGTTTATTAAAAAATTTGGAGGTAACAGTTGCATGGGAATTCTTGAATGTGTCACACATCTTTATATGAGATATATAAAAAATTACAGATATAGTAAATGGAAAAAAAAAAAAATCAACCTCATCTAATTATTTTAATTTTGTAATTTTGAATATTAAAACTAGAATTTCTACAAGTAGATGATTTTTCTATCACCCATCTCACAGAGATATAATAATTAGATGAAGGATTTTCTCTAATGATATTTTATTCGTAAAGTGCTCTATTACTCACACTCTCTCCTATGGGTGTAACTTGGGCTGAGCCCAATCCGTGCTGACACAGGCCTAAGCCGAAAATTCTAGAGCCTAACTTTACTCGGTTAGGGCCGAGACCTGAATTAAGTTTCAAAAACTGGGGCCCGATTTAAAGTCGAGTTATGATCAAGCCTTCCCTTCTTGGGGCCCAGCCCAACCTGGAAGCCCAAATTAAAATTCCAAGGACATAGGTATCTAAACATATATTTCATATTTTATACAATATTATAATTAATTAAAATCTTAATTTAAATTCACTCCATTTATCCTAAACTTAATGCGAGTCCTCTGTAAATTCTCTTATTACTCTCCTTTTCTCAACCTAAGTTCATATCTTTCTCCTCTCCTTTTAGCAAACTTATCTTAGAAATTACTTTTTATCTTGAGTGGTAGGACTCGAAATCAATAGTAGTTTATTTATATAAATCGGAGCTTTTTGTTTAGACTTTTATATAATGGGTTGATTAAATAAAATAAGATAATAACTTGAACTTAATTGCGATGCTAGATGCAATATAATTTGTAGCTATAATGATTATTTGTGTGACGGATAAACTTTTTGATTCATATAATAAATCCTATCAAAAATTTATGTGCAATAAACAATAAAAGACTACTACTTAATGTTATAGAGTGAGAAATAGTTGATTTAAAACTAAGTTGAGTAAGGGCCCAAAACCCGAAGGCCTGCATATACTCTTAGTTATTTTTTAAAGACCTAAACTAACTTCAAATAACTTAGGCCCAAGGAGATATTTTTGAGCCATTAAAATCAACAACTAGATTTGCTTGAAAACTACAAGATCGAAGGTGAGCTTAGACGAGATGGACCTAGATTTGATCCGATTTAGACAGATTTTTAGATCTCTTTTACCAAAAATAAGCGGCTGAGATTTGATTCAAATATGGACCTGACCTTAAGGTGGGTTATTTTTTTTTCCATTTAATTGTGGAAAGAAGTCTAAATGACATTCTGCCAATTGGACCTAAGAATCTGGGCGTGTGAGCCCAAAGATCCTAATTGATTTGTTTTCTTTTATTTTGATTATCCTATAAACTCAGTGTTGGCTCGATTTGGAAAGGCATCAGAATTTTGTTTGAGTTAATTATTTTACTTGAACAAGGGTTAGAATCTCCCTGAGTCGATGAAAGTCTTAATTTACGGTTCTTTATTTGATTTGAGTTTGTGTTTATAATTAAATTTTCTTTTAAATGTTGCTCGGATTTTGTATGATGAATTTATTTGTTTTGTTTTTTTTAATTTACGTGTTGGAAACCTCTGGAAACCCAGAGTAAAACTCCCACGGGTGATACCCTCTACTCTTAAGGCACACAGGTGAGGCCATGGGGGCTCGAACCTGACACCTCGACTGGCCCCTCAACCTATGGAGAATTTATTTGTTCATTTCTTGCTTTTTCCCAATTATTTAATTGAATTTAATTCCAAATCTAAATTGAGTTTAAGAAGGTTCAATGTTTACCAAATTGAATTAGGGTCCGGCAGGGATTGGATGAGTACTCAGAAATCATTTGAGTGAAACATCAATCATGTTCAATGACTCAATAGGAGTGAAGGATGCAAATGAAGCAGAAATTCTCAGTATTAGGAGTGCTATTGTTATTTGGAAGGTCTATGGCCAAGGAAACTTGATTATTGAAGGGGATTCAACTAACGCTCTAAAATGGGCCTCAGGTGAGAAACGCTCACCTTAGATATTGACCAATGTGGTTAAGGAGGTGAGAGACTTTGCAAGTGGGATGAGTATCTCCTTTGTCAAAATTGGGAGATCAGCTAACGGCGTTACAGATTTTTTCGCTAAGTTTGGAGTCGAAAACCATTTGGAGGGTGTTTTTCTTATTTGAGTTTTTTCTCTTTGTTTTCTCTTCTCATCATGTTTCTTCTTCTTTTTTTGGGTCTAATTCTTTTAGGCCTTTTCATGTACTTACTTCCCCTCTCTTAATGAATTTTCTTTGAAGACTGCTCAAAAAAAAAAATTTGAATTAGTGCAAGATTTAAATTCAATGCATGCTTATGATTTGTTCATAGCATTCAGAATAACAATTTCACTTTTTTTTTTTTTGCACTCGGTTGAACACTTAATTTTATTGGTGAGTTAATTCGACCAAACTATCCCAACTGAAATTAGTGTCATCTTTCATATTTTTTAGAGTGATTGAGAGAATTTGAGAGAGGGTTATTTGGGGTTTCGATCATTGAAATCCTTGAATCGGATTGTAAAATTCAGGTAAAAAATTATCATTTAAAAACACAAAAAAACTTGAAAAAATATTTACATCAGCTTACCATTTTTTAAGTATCCCATCAAAGAAGTGTAACAATTTTAGATTTTAATTTGAAACTTTCTAAATAGAAATTTTAAAATTTTTACGCTCTAATATTTCCCTCCTTAATAGTCTCATTTGTGATTACTTACGTTTAACAAAACCCACTTAGGTGTTGATTCTAAAATTTTAATAAACTAACATATGATGTTTTGTAGAACTTATCAATCTTATTATATAATTATTTTTAATAGATCTATTTAATAATAAAACCTTATTATTAAAACATTCAATTCATCTGACACTAAGGCTAAAGTGGATGATTGAATCTAAAAAGGAAAGTTTTTAACTAAAATAAACACCTTCAAGATTATTCATTAGTTTTTTTAGCATTATATTACAACATGGGCTACAGCATGGGCCGAGCCCAATCCGTGTTGGCACGCCTAAACCGAAAATTCTAGAGCCTAACTTTACTATGTTAGGGGCGTAGGACCCAGACCTGAATTAAAATTCGAAAACTGGGGCCCGATTTAAAGTCGAGTTGTGGTCAAGCCTTCCCTTCATGGGGCCCAGGCTAATCTGAAAGCCCGAATTAAAATTCTAGGACATGGATATCTAGCCTATATTTTATATTTTGTACTTAATACTCCCTCCGTCATATTTTAGTTGCCTCATTTGAAATATTTGTATTTTTCAAGGAACTCTCTATATAAGGCTAGCATTTCATGTGACTTCTTCCATTTCCAACACACTTTATACTAGTTCAATATAAATGAGACAACTATTTTAGGACAATTTCAAAATCATATAAGACAACTAATTTGTGACAGAGGGAGGATTAGATAATATATTATAATTTATTAAAATCTTCATCTAGATTCAGTCCATTCATCCTAAACTTAATGCTAGTCATCTATAAATTCTCTTATTACTCTACTCTTCTCTTATTATTATCTTCAGTGGTAGAACTTGAAATCAATAGTAGTTTATTTATTTTATTATTATCTTCAGTGGTAGAACTTGAAATCAATAGTAGTTTATTTATTTATTTCGGAGCTTATTTGTTTAGACTTTTATGTGATTATTTGATTAAATAAAATAAAATAATAACTTAGAAATTTAATTGGTCTTCTAAATGCAATAGAATTAGTAGCTATGATGATAAATTTGTGTGACGGGAGAACTTTTTTATTCATACAACAAGTCCTATAAAAAATTTATGTGCAATAAACAATAAAAGACTACTACTGACTGCTATAGACTAAGAAATAGTTGATTTAAAACTAAGTTGAGTAAGGGCCGAAAACCCAAAGGCCTGTACAAACTCTTATTTATTTTTTAAAGACCTAAACTAACTTCAAAAAACTTAGGCCCACATGGGCCCAACTGATAACGAGCCCTATATTTGCAATTTGTTGCTCAACAGTTCAACATCTTAGCTGTCCAGCACTTTAGCAGCTCAACAACTCAGCAATTTAGTAAGTGAGCAGTTTTGTACTTCAGCACTTATCAGTTTAACATTTCAGTAGGGCTGCAACTGGGCCCCACCAGACTAGATTTTGGGTCTGCTTGAGTTCCGGCCCAAATGTAACTGAATGCCGAAGGTAGGGGTGGTAATTTTTTGTCTGACCTATCAGATTAACTTGACCTGATCTGAGAAAACTAAATTTGGATCATGCATATCTTTAAAAAATTTAAATTGACCAGACTCGAACTAACCTGCGAAAGCTAGATTTGGGTAATGTATATCTTTAAAAAAATTTAAATGGACCTGACCCGACCCATCCCAACCTAAAACAAATCCAAATTGGGTTGGAAGAGGGGTACTAAACTTGAACTAAACATAATATTGAAGTAATTTATTTAATTTTACCTATTGCATCAACTTTTCATAGTCTAAGGGCTTTATGTCAAAGAGATGTCCTCTTATCTTTCATTTTATAGTAATTATTTTAAATTTTATAGATATTTAAGTTGGGTTGGATCCAATCGGTTAAATAAAATAAAATTATAGTATGGTCGAGTTGGATCAAACAGAAAAACATATTATTACTTATAGAGTTATAGCCAACTTGACCCAAACCCAATACAAACTAACCAATTTCCATTCCTAGCTCAAGCCCAAGCTCGGCTCTGGCCCGAGTAGATTGAAGTTAGTCAAACTTGAGCCTGAATCGAATTGTATTTATACCCAAGCCAGAATTCAAGCCCATAATGCGTATGTGGGCTTGTCCAAGGTTAGACTTATGTAGGCCTAAAATGAAAATATCTTGTATCTGTTCCATTAAAATATAAATTATATATTATGTAAATTTAATATTTATACAAAGTATTAATTTAAAAAATTAGAGTATATATATTTATACTCAAATGTGAGCTTTTGTGCCAAACTTGGACTTTCATGTAGTTAGATTAGCCATACCTATTCTAATTTGGGCTTGAAAATTTACTCATGAAAATGAGCTCAACCTGAACTCGAGTTAGGCCGAACCCAAGTTGCACCAGTACAGTTTAGGCAATATTTTAAAAACAAATTGAGCTTTACGGTTCGACCCATTTTGACCTGAACTAGTCTCTAAAACGATTCGATTCTTTAAACGGTTGAACCGTTTTGGCACATTGATGTAGTTCAATTGGTTTTCTCTTATCTCAGGAAGTAGGATGTTGTGGGTTTGAGCCCCCATGGCCTAACTTTGTCTAAGGGTAGAGAGCTCACGTGTGGTTGTTTTACACTAGATATCCCGCGGTTTTCCACATGTAAATTAAAAAAAAAAATTGAATTGATTTAAATTTTTTTAAATAAAAATCCAAATTAACATACTTTACTTTTGAACCGATAATATTTTCACATATTTAATATTTGAAAAATGACAAATAAATTGCAACTAAAACAAAATCTTTATTTCTAAAAGAAATAATATTTTCACACATTTAATATTCTGAAAAAAAACAAATTAAATACAAGGAAATAATTTTTTTTGATAAACAACATAACTATTGATTAAATCATGATATAAAAAGTATTCACAAACCCAGCCCGATCCAAATTTGGGTTTTATTCCTTCAACCCAACCAACTCAGTATAAGATATTTAACCTAACCCCAGTTATTTTTGGAAAAGAAGTGGGTTGGCTCAAGTACTTTTTATATTATGACTGGATTGGGTTGAAGGATTAAAAATCCAAATTAAATTTGGATCAGATTAAAATTTGCCTTTAAAAAACTGACCTGACCCCACCCTTCTCGCTCGAGTTCCACTCTAATTGCACACAATTTGTAATTTAGGATTTATCATCTTAATTAAAAAAAATCCCATTACACAAATTATTGTCATAACAACTAATTCTATTGCATTTATCAAATCGATTAAATTCTCAAGTTATTATTTAATTTCTAATTAACTTATCACATAAAGCTCCAAACAAATAAGTTCTAAACTAAAAATTAAAAAAATGTATTGGTTTCAAGCTCTACAACTTAAAGTAATAAAATTAATTTCTTATAATAGGGTAATTAGTTTTTTTTTTTTTCTTTCTTAAAGGAGAAGAAAGAATACATTTTTTAGGTTGGAAAGTCAAGAGTGAGCGAGTGACAAGAAAATTTATAGATGTTATGATTGAACTTATGATTCTTACAAATTAGTGCATCTTATTGTTTGCTAGTATTTTCATTTACTGCTATTTTTCTTGTTATTTAGACTAAGTCAGCAGCAACCTATTATTCTGGGTTAGACTAAGTCAGTAGCAAGGTGTCAAAAAAGAGAGTATTTTACTCTCAGCTGGTAGGATTTTCTGCAAGTAGTTGATGTTTATTTTATGAGAGTTCGTTATGCTATCAAGTCTATAAAACAGAGCAATCTGATGTAACCTTTTTTATGCTTCAATAATACATTTGATTACTCTCCAGCATCAACTTCTTTAATTCTCTATTATCTATTTTGTTTTATGGTATCAGAGCTCCGGGTTCTACACTCGGACTATGTGGGCTTACTGCCTTCCACGAGGTTCATTAGGTCGAGCCAAGGGCGGCTCTGGGCTTTAGGGGGGTGGATTGTGATATCCTGACCCATGAGCCAGAGGCCAGGCCCTAGATAGGCTGATCCAAGTGAAACTGGGCCCTGTCGGACGTTTGTCTTGTTGGAGAAGTCTGAAACTCGAAAAGAGAATTATTATTCTGCTGAATGGAGTTAATCAATGGGGGAAGCAGCTCCAACACACAATATGGTGTCGACAAGCTTGTAGGCACAAACTACAAGTATTGGAGGATGTGTATGGAAGCTTATCTTCAAGGTCAAGACCTATGGGAACTAGTTTCTGGTACTGATGGACAGATTCCAGATGACACTCCTGACAATGCTGAACCACGAAGGAAATGGAAGATCAAATGTGGAAAGGCCTTTTTGCTTTGAGAACATCTATTAGCAAGGAGTTCATTGATCATGTTCGTGATGTTAGTTCGCCAAAGGAAGTATGGGAGACTCTTGAAAGGTTATTTTCCAAGAAGAACACAGCAAGATTGCAGTTCTTGGAAAATGAATTGGCAATGACTACACAAAAAGGTATGTCAATTTCCGAATATTTCTTACGGGTTAAGAATATCTGTGCTGAAATTTTAGAGTTAGACATGGATGAGAAAATTAGTGAAGCTCGTCTACGGCGATTTCTCATTCGTGGTTTGAAGAAGGAATACTCGCCCTTTGTGATCTCCATTCAAGGATGGGCAAGTCAGCCATCAGTTGAAGAATTAGAGAACTTGCTATCTAATCAGGAGGCTTTGGCCAAACAAATGGCCAAGAATTTCAATTTAGAACCTGATGCTATTCTCTTTTCAAGAGGAAAATCTTTTGAGAAAGATCCAGAAGAATGCACAAATGGGAAGAAGTCATGGGATAGTCCACAAGGCAACAAGCCCATTAAATGTTTCAGATGCGGGAAGATTGGGCACATCAAGAGAAATTGTCGCGTGAAGCTCTCTAAAGCGAATGTTGCTTGTGAAGATGAAGAAGATGGTAAACTCAACTGGGAGCAATGCTTTACTACTGAAGTACTTAAAGGAAAAGACATGATGGCTCTTAAACTAGCAACAAACCAAGAACCAGTAAACTACATCGACTACAAAGAAGAGTGGATTATTGATTCTGCTTGTTCACATCACATAACTGGAAATGATTTATTATTTTCGGAGCTCCGTCAACATGATGGAGAACGAGTTATTATCACAGCTGATAACTCAACTTATCCTGTAATGAAAGAAGGAATGGTGAAGATTGGTGCTGATGATGCAAATATCAAGTTGAATGATGTCTATCACGTTCCAGGTTTGAAGAAAAATTTAGTTTCAGTTTCTCAAATTACTAATTCTGGAAAATTTGGTCTTTTTGGTCCAAAAGATGTGAAAGTGCTTGATAATGTGAGAGACGTTGTAGCTGATGTTGTTCTTGTTGGTGAGAAGCAAGATTCCCTATTTGTTATGTCAGTAGGGGAGGCATATGTGAAGAAGACGAGTCAAACCGATAGTGCGACTACTTGGCATGCCCGACTAGGCCATTTGGGCTATCAAATGTTACAGTAAATATCTTCAAATAAGTTGCTAGATGGCCTGCCAACCCTTAAAAATATACATTAAGATGTAATTTATCAAGGCTGCCAATACGGCAAATCACACCGTCTCCCTTTCAAAAGCTCATCTAATCGGAGGTCGGGGTTGTTCGAATTGGTTCATACAGATCTGATGGGACCAACAAAAACACCAAGTTATAGTGGTTATCATTATGTCATGGTGCTGGTAGACGATCATTCCAGATACACTTGGGTGTATTTTTTGAAACAAAAGAGTGAAGCACTACTCAAGTTTGTTGAATTCAACAGTACCATAAATAAGGAGCTTGGGCAGAAAATTAAATGCCTAAGGAGCGACAACGGTGGTGAATTCATGTCAGATGATTTCTTTCAATATTGTGATAATAATGGTATTCAACGACAAATGACGTGTCCTAACACTCCTCAGCAGAACGGAGTTGCAGAAAGGAAGTTGGCTCATCTAACTTCGACAAGTCTTTCATGGATGCATGATAAGAACCTTCCTCGAGAGCTCTGGGCAGAAGCAATTCAATGCGCATGTCATGTGATAAATCAGCTACCTCCATGGCCAAGTAAAGAAAAAGCTCCATTTGAAATCTTGTATAATCTGAAGCCAAATGTGGATTATTTTCGGGTATTTGGTTCCACTTGTTATGTTCATATACCCAAAACTAATCGAACCAAACTAGACCCGAAAGCAAAGAAATGTGTCTTTGTTGGCTATGACTCATGCAGGAAAGGATGGAAGTGCATGGATCCAACAACAAAGAAATTTGTCACATCCAGAGATGTTGTCTTTGATGAGGTGTCGTCATGGTATTCTGCTCCAAATACCATCATTAAGAATGTTGATCTTGATGATGATCAAGATAATTTGAAGTTGTTTCCTCCAACAAATGCACAAGAGCCGTGTGATGATCTTAGCTATCAAAGAAGAGAAGAAACTCTAGTGCCAAGTTCAGAAGATAGTGAGCAGTTGATTAGAAGATCAACAAGGAAGAAAAACCAACCAGATTATCTCAAGGATTATAAGGTACAACTTAATCATTGCACTGTAACTCATGCCTTCTTTGTTGGAGCACAAAGTGAAGAAGAAGAACCAACATGTTATGAAGAAGTCAAGAACTATCCAGAATGGGAAGCAACAATGCAAGAAGAAGTTGAAGCCTTAAAGAAAAATGAGACTTGGGAACTTGTGCCAAAACCAGAAAATTGCAAGCCGATCACTTGCAAATGGGTCTATCGTTTGAAGAAAAAATCAGATGGCACTATTGATAGATGCAAAGCACGTCTCGTTGCTCGTGGTTTCTCTCAAAGCTACGGACTAGACTACGAGGAGACTTTCAGCCCAGTGGCAAAAATGGTTACGGTGAGAACAATTTTTTCACTTGCTGCTTATAGAAATTGGAAGTTGTGGCAGCTTGATGTAAAGAATGCATTTCTTTATGGTGAATTGGATCTTGAAGTACTGATGGAACAACCCCAAGGATTCATCTCCGAGCATTTTCCTAATTATGTTTGTCAGCTGAAAAAGGCGTTGTATGGCCTCAAACAAGCACCACGCGCTTGGTACGGTAAAGTTGCTCAATACTTCATCTTTTGTGGGTTTAAAGTTTCTGATTCAGATTCTAGTATGTTCATAAAATTAGAATCAAATATGCATTTAGTTTTACTATATGTGGACGATATGATAATTACCAGAGACGATGAAGCTGAAATTTCTCGTCTAAGAAATGACTTGTCAGTTCGTTTTGAAATGAAAAACTTGGGTGAAATTGGATATTTTCTTGGCTTGGAAGTGGAAAAATCAGATCAAGGATATTTTATCTCTCAAAGAAGATATGCAAGGAACTTGCTGGAGCGTTTCGGCATGGGGGAGTCAAAAGAAATGGCTACTCCTATGGAGACCCATCTCAAGCTAACAAAAGAGGAAGGGAAGTTGTTACAAGATGCTAGACGATTTCGACAACTTGTTGGTAGTCTGATTTATTTAACTATCACAAGACCAGAAATCACCTACTCTGTTAGTGTGATTTCTTAGTTTATGCAAAGTCCAAGAACTTCTCATTTAGATGTTGCCAAAAGAATCTTGGGCTACGTAAAAGGATCTCTCACATTTGGTCTTATGTACAAGAAGGTTGATAATTTTTTGTTGGAAGGATTTACTGATGTAGATTGGGCGGGTGACTCAACAGATCGTCGTTCAACTTCTGGATACTGCTTTAGCATGGGTTCAACGGTTGTTTCTTGGTGCAGCAAGAAGCAATCCACTATTGCTTTGTCTAGCACTGAAGCTGAATACATGGCTGCAACAATGGCAGCACAAGAATGCATTTGGCTGAAGTGCCTAATGAGAGACATTCTCTCTAAAGTTGATTATGTTGTGCCGATTTATTGTGATAATGAGAGTGCCATCAAACTTGCCTCACTACCACTTTATTCGAGAGAAAGTTCTGAACCAAGAAATTGAGTTGAAAGGAGTTCATACTACTGATCAAATTGCTGATATATTTACAAAGGCTCTAGCTAAACCGAAATTTGAAAGTTTCAGAACTGCTCTAGGAGTGATCAATCGTAAGCATGCACTAAAGGGGAGTCTTACAAATTAGTACATCTTATTGTTTGCTGGTATTTTCATTCACTGCTATTTTTCTTGTTATTTAGACTAAGTCAGCAGCAACCTATTATTCTGGGTTAGACTAAGTCAGCAGCAAGGTGTCAAATAAGAGAGTATTTTACTCTCAGTTGGTAGGATTTTCTGCAAGTAGTTGATGTTTATTTTAGGAGAGTTTGTTATGCTATCAAGTTTATAAAACAGAGCAATCTGATGTAACCTTTTTTATGCTTCAATAATACATTTGATTACTCTCCAGCATCAACTTCTTTAATTCTCTGTTATCTATTTTGTTTTAATGATGAATGGATAAGATTTAATAATATAAAAAGACTAAAATTTTAATTAATTATAATATATTATTTAATATCAATTATAAAATAAAAACTCATATTCTTAATTAGTTTCTTTCTTCTCATCCTCTATTTTTTTTTTCAATTTTTTTTTTCTCTCATTACGATTATTGGCTTATTCATGTTAGTTGTTATGCGTTTTACAGTTTTCATAATTTTGGCTTTTCAATTTTAACTATGACAAATTATTATATATTTATGACGTTATGCTAAATTACAGGTTAAACGACTTGACTCACCGATTGAATACAATTAGACCAAACCATGAAAAAAAAAGGTTTATTTTTTAGGACATTGATTTTAGTAGTTAAATTTTGCTCATCATCACATGACAATGGATCATTGGATCTAGTTGGTTTAGATATGGGCCAGTTGGGGTTGGGTCTATTTGTGTTCAAGTCACAAACCCCAACTCATTATTTTATTTATTAAATGAGTCAATTGGATCGAGCTTAATTTCGGTTTGTGTCACCAACCTCGAACCCATGTTCATTAAAAGGGCTAAGTCATGTCAGGTCTATATCAAATTCGGGTTACTAACCCCAAACATATTACTTATTTAATAAGGGTAGAGAACCTTCCACGGGTATTTTGTATAACCTGACACGGGTTTTAGTTTATTACCAATTTTACCTTTCGCATGAATAGTAAAATCGGACCCTTCGCATGAACAGTAAAATTTCGGTGAGCCAATTTACTGTTCAAGTGAATTTTGGTGAGCCGATTTACTGTTTATATTAATTTCGGCGAGCCGATTTTACTGTTCATGCTAAGGGTAAAATTGGCAATACACTAAAACCCGTGTCTGATTACACAAATCTCCTGTGGGAGGATCGCTACTCATTTATTAAATGGGTCACTTTCCTAAACATATGCCTTTTAAAAACTAATTAGTTTTAGTTTATCCAAACCTATTTTCGCATTTAATTGAATAGGTTGACCATTTACCCCAATCACAACCTATTTAAACTCATTTAAAAAGTGTTAAAAATAAAAAATAGCCACAAATTGAAAAAATTAGAAAAATGTGTCAAGTGAGAGATTTCCATACCCTCTATATTATATGAAACAAAAACACAATGTGTAGAGTTGACATGGGTTAGACTGAGTTTGCATGGATTGAACTCGACCTGAGTTGCACCCCGAGGGTAAATTAATGTTAACCAGCCCTAGGATTCTATATCTATCCGTCCATTTTTAATTTTTTAAATAAATTGGATCCAAGTTTTGAATGAATCTAATTTTTAATGCCCTAATACATTAAATGATTTGTTTATTTACCATGGTAGGTGGGCTAGATAGTTATGTCACGTGTGTTATAAAGTTGTTATTTATGATGAAACTAATTTACATAGATAGTTTATCCAAAAAAGTTAATTTGAAAACTTTAAGAAAACTCCTCAAGTCTCCTTACTTAAGGATGTTTCTTGTTAAAATTTGAATTAGACCATATATTTTAGAATGAGAAATATATAAATTGGCAATGGATAGTTAAAATTTGAATTTTATCTAATTACTTTAACCTTCTGATTTTGGACCTTCAAAATTTGATTGCTACTTACAAACAACAATCCAGCTTTCCATCATTTTCTTGACATTTATTTAGAAAAAAAGTCATAATTTTATGTATATATCGAAATTATGCATAACTTGAATTTGTTGAAAAGATTATCGAAGAAAATATATTGTCTAGAATTTGAATAGCCTAAATCACAATGAAAATAAGAAGTGAAAAAAAAAAAATGCAGGTGGTGAGCTGAGCCTTTTCTCATTATTAAATTGTGAATTGTCATTTTTTTATTATGTTATTCACTTACTTGTAGATAATTTGCAGTGATCTATATTTGTAGTCGGGGTACAAAATTTGATCAAATGAGATATCGACCGACACGACTAATAGCTTGGATCATGGGTGCAAATATTGGCTGAAACAACTAATAGTCTGGATCATAGGTGCAAATATCGGCTGATACGAAATGTATCGGCCGATATGATATGGATTTTCAGTCCCTTATCATATCGGCCGATACGTATTGTATCGGCCGTACAAGATATTTCTCGGTCGATGTGGTCGATATATCGGTCCGATATCCAAAATATCGGTTTTTTTTTTAAAAAAAAAATCAAAACGGTGGTGGGCCCGAGTTGATATCTCGACCGATATCGGACCAATATGGGCCGATATCAACCGATATTTTCGTTTTCAATTTTTTTAAAAAAACTTCCTTTTGAATTATTTATTTATTTTTTAGTTCAGAAAAAATAAAATAATAATAAATATATTGATATTTAAAAAAAAATAAAAGATGAGAGAGAACTTTATCGGCCGAGATATCGGTTGATATGCATCTTGGGATAGCCGAATTTTGCACCCCTAGCCTGGATATTGGTACCGACCGATATCTCTTTCCTCAAATTTTTCTTTTTTCAAAATATCAGTGGGTTTTTATTTTTACTTTTTTCTGAAACGATTAAAAAAAACCGAAAAATAACTGAGGTTTTTTTTAAAAAAATTAAAAAACCTAAATATCAGCCGACGTAACGTCTTAGTCTAAAATGAAATGAATGAATATCAGCAATACATTTCGACCACAATATCTGCCGACATTGTACCTTTGATTCGCAGTAACAATGCACGTGACACTTCCATTACTGCGCGCCTCGGAACGAGAAGGAGACGTCAACTCAAATTTCTCCAATGAAAACTAAAGCTGAAGGAGACTGATCAAGTATGGATCTTGTGACGAAAATCAGAAATTCTCTCTATTATCTTTTCGTTATTTTATACCCTTTCATATTTTACAGCAGGCGCTAGATTTACAGACTTGAATTTTCTACCTCTATAGAGTCATTTTTTGTTACAGATGGCTAATTACCATAATACCTCCATATTTTCATTCGTTCGAACGAATTCCGAGTTCATTTCGACATTCGTTCGAACGAATGGACGCATACCCTCCTAATTTTGATTCGTTCGAAAGAATGGATGCATGCCTTTCCAATTTTGATTCGTTCGAACGAATCTCAATATAAATTTAATTCATTCGAATGAATCGAGTGAACAGTAACGCACATTACTGTTCACCCGTTCATTCGAATGAACGGATAGAATGAATCCAGTGAATAGTAACGCGCGTTGTTAATGTTCACTCAATTCATTCAATGAATCACTAATTCATTAGAATGATTTTTTTTTTTTTTTTAAATTTTAAAGTTATTTTTTAAACACTAGGTATTTTTAAAATTTCTCAAATTAAATATCCGAACTAATTACGATAATCTGATAAAAATACTTTAAAACTTTAAGGTCTTTTGATACTCCTAAATATTTATAATACAGTATTTTACAAATAAGGGTATCCCTAGGCTGTGCCGAAAACACATTTAGGAGTGTCAAAAGACCTTAAAGTTTTAAAGTATTTTTATTAGGTTATCATAATTAGTCCGGATGTTAATTTGAAATTTTTTGAAAATGCACGGTGCTTAAAAAATAATGTGCATAGTCTATTAAATAATAAAATCTCCTTTAAACTTTAAAGTTATTTTTTAAGCACTGTGTATTTTCAAAATTTATTAAATTAAATATCCGGACTAATTACGATAACTTGATAAAAATACTTTAAAACTTTAAGATCTTTTGACACTTGTAAATGTATTTTCGACACAGCTTAGGGATACCCTTATTTGTAAAATACTGTGTTTTAAATATTTAGGAGTGTCAAAAGACCTTAAAGTCTTAAAGTATTTTTATCATATTATTGTAATTACTTTGGATATTTAATTTCAAATTTTTTAAAAATATATAGTGCTTAAAAAATAACTGAAAATGAATTCATTCGAATAAATCAGTCATTCATTCTCAATTCGTTAGAATGAATCAGTGATTCGTTCGAATGAATTGATTTTCTTTAAATTTTTTTTTAATCACTATATATTTTTAAAATTTTCAAATTAAATATTCAGACTAATTACAATAATCTGATAAAAATACTTTAAGACTTTAAGGTCTTTTGATACTCCTAAATATTTAAAACTAAGTATTTTACAAATAAGGGTATCCCTAGGCTGTACCAAAAACACATTTAGGAGTGTCAAAAGACCTTAAGGTCTTAAAGTATTTTTATCAGGTTATCGTAATTAGTTCGGATATTAAATTTGAGAAATTTTGGAAATACACAGTGCTTAAAAAATAACTTTAAAGTTTTAAAGGAGATTTTATTATTTAATATACTATGCACATTATTTTTTAAGCACCGTGTATTTCCAAAATTTCTCAAATTGAATATCCGGACTAATTACGATAACCTAATAAAAATACTTTAAGACTTTAAGGTCTTTTGAGATTCCTAAATGTGTTTTCGGTACATCCTAGGGATACCCTCATTTGTAAAATACTGTATTTTAAATATTTTAAATATTTAGGAGTATCAAAAGATCTTAAAGTCTTAAAGTATTTTTATCAAATTATCATAATTAGTTTAGATATTTAATTTGAGAAATTTTAAAAATAACTAGTGCTTAAAAAATAACTTTAAATTTTAAAGAAAATCAATTCATTTGAATGAATTAATGATTCATTAAAATGAATTGAGTGGACAGTAACGCGCGTTACTGTCCACTCAATTCATTACTGTTCACTCGATTCATTCTATCCATTCATTCGAATGAACGGGCGAACAGTAACGCGCATTACTGTTCACTCAATTCATTCGAATGAATTAAATTTATATGGGGATTCGTTCAAACGAATCAAAATTGGGAGATTATGCGTTCATTCGTTCGAACGAATGTCGAAATAAACTCGGAATTTGTTGGAACGAATGGAAACGCGGGGTATCGTGGTAATTAGCTACCCACACCAGAAAATGGGTGTGTAGAAGTAGAAAATCCAGGTGTGTAAATCTAGCGCCTTTATAATATAAGTCAATATATACTTAAAATTTATATTTGATGCAGTTTTAATTTTTTTTTCAGTACGAATTTATTTTGAAATGAAAAAATGGTTTCAGTTTATTAAAGTGTCCTTACTATATTTGGAATTGTTTAAATGGTGTTCTAGAATTTAATGTATTGTCTAAAAATTAAATTTAGTGCATTTTAATTTTTTTTAACCGAATCTTAAGTAGAAGGTAAAATATTGTTTAATTTTGTTCAAATCTTAATTTTTAGGAAAAGGTTTACGTGTTGTTTTTTAAGTTATAAATTTACATAAAATTACTAGAAATGTTTTCTCATATCGATGAACATTTTTTTGGCATTTTTTATTATTTACTAAAATTATTTTAAATTCTTGGTAACTTAAAAACAGCATTTAGATATAAAAAATATTATATATTATGTGTTCATAATCATTCATTTATTTTTATGGTTTTATATTAGAAAAAACAAAATATATTTTTTAAATTTTCTTTACATTTAAATAAATTTGATGGAAATATTCAAATAATATAATTCAAAAAATCTACGAGAGAAGATGTGCTCATCTTCCTTACGTTTAATACCCCTAGTTTTCTATGATGGTTTCTTCTTCTTAATACGATGGTCTTGTGACTCGTCCTCAGCCATTCATGTTTACCCATTAGCTGGACCACGCGACTCTCGTGGTCGGCCGTCTCTTTCCGATTACGATCGTACGTTTGCATGAGTATGAAATATGAAAAACGTGTGGCAATCAATCTCACCAGTATCAGTAATCAGTTCCTATAACTAGACCATACTGACATCAATTCCTGCGACAATCTAGGAAGAAAGTAATGGCATTTGCTCTCACCACGACTACAAGTCCACCTCTTTCCTCCTCCTCCTCCTCCTCCACAAGACCATTTTATCAGCAGACATTGATTTGCAAGCGACGACACCATGATCTTCATAGAGTGTCTTGCAAAGGCGGCAGCAGCAGCGAGGAGGAAAGAGAGAGTGGGCGCCATGATGGAATGATCGATCGGCGAAATGTGCTTGTGGGGTTGGGAGGCCTTTATGGAGCCGCCACCACCACTGGCCTGGCAAATGCAGCCCCAATATTGCCGCCAGACTTCTCCCAGTGCAAGCTTCCAAACTTGCCGGATGGAGCAAGAGACGAAAATAAGTGTCTCAATTGTTGTCCGCCGTTGTCAAACAAGATTGTGGACTTTCGGCTCCCACCACCCTCGCAGCCCTTGCGGGTACGGCCCGCGGCACATCTTGTCGATCTAGAATACATAGCTAAGTACAGCTTGGGAATTGCACGTATGAAGAATCTCCCTCCTGATGATCCCCGGAATTTCTACCAACAGGCTAGTGTCCACTGCGCCTACTGTAACGAGGCCTATCCTCAGATCGGATTCCCCGACCAGCCTATTCAAGTTCACGCCAACTGGCTTTTCCTCCCCTTCCACCGCTGCTACCTGTATTTCTTTGAGAGAATTCTCGGCAAGCTGATCGACGATGAAACCTTCGCTCTCCCTTTTTGGAACTGGGACTCGCCTCCCGGCATGCAAATACCGTTCATGTATACCAACCCTTTCTCCCCGCTCTACAACAAGTTCCGCGATGATATTCACCAGCCACCCACGGTGGCGGACCTGAACTACACAACTCCTTCACCTCCTTGCGAGAGCAACGATTCCACCCCCACCGCCACCAATCCGAATGACCTGATCTCCGCCAACCTCAAAACCATGTACAGGCAAATAGTACGTGCCTCTAATGCCAAGCTCTTCCACGGCTTGCCTTACAGGGCCGGCTCTTCCGAGATCTCAGGAGCAGGTTCAATAGAGAGAGTCCCGCATAATACGATGCATTTATGGACCGGTGATGGTAGCCAGCCACTACGAGAGGACATGGGGTCCTTATACTCGGCCGCGCGGGACCCGATTTTCTACGCCCACCACTCAAACATTGATCGAATGTGGAGTATATGGAGAAGTTTGGGAGGAAGACGGAGAGACTTTACGGACCCGGACTGGCTCAACTCGGGCTTCCTCTTCTACGACGAGAATGCCCAACTCGTCCGAGTCAAGATCCAAGACTTCCTCGACCCTTCCAAGCTCAGGTACACTTACCAGGAGGTGCCAATCCCGTGGCTCGGGGCTCGTCCCACTCCATTCAGAGAAAAGAAAGCAGCAGCTGCTGATGCAGAGAAGAAGAAAAGGTCGAGGGAGGAGTTGAAGAAGAAGGTGACTGTGTTCCCAAGAGCCTTGGACTCGGTCGTGAAAGTGGCGGTGAAACGGCCGAAAAAGGGAAGGAGTAAGATGGAAAAGGAGGAGGAGGAGGAGGTGCTGGTGATAGATGAGATAGTGCTAGACAGAGAAAGGGTAGTGAAGTTCGATGTATTCCTGAACGTCGACGACGAGGATGAGGGAGATATTAGACCGGACAATACTGAATTTGTCGGCAGTTTTGTGAATCTGCCGCATCAGCATGGGGACATGAAGATGAAGATGAAGACTCGCCTGAGGTTGGGAATAACTGAAGCTTTGGAAGACCTGGACGCCGACGACGACGACGACGTGGTGGTGGTGGTGGTTCCACGACAGGCGAAAGGTGTCTCCATTGGAGGGGTGAAGATAGAGCTCAGCTCCTGAGCTTATTTCCCAACCTCATAAAATGGTTGAGCTTTCCTACCACTGGCTATGTTTTGGTTCCTGAACAGGATATCTGTTGCTTAAGCTAATAATGGACTCCAAAATTATGAATTTCTAGCTTTGTCAAGTTTGAATTAGATTATGGTGACTAGTTTCTTGCACTATAGGTGAAATTAAATTAGAATTAGGGGAAAATCTTGCAAAATTTGATTGATTGATTCTTCAATCCAATCTATTTGTAAATGAGCACACACAATCTTGGCCCAGTTATAAATAGGTAAACCTAATGGTCCATCATTCCATCTATTACCACAACTATATATAACAGTAGTTTTGGTGGGTTTACTCTAGTAAATGAGTATGAATCGAATGTAAAACACTTTTTTTTTTTTTTTTTTTTAATGAATGGTTAGCATTCAAGAGAGGCAAGAGAGGCACTCCAGAATAATACAATAAGTCCATAGCTTGGGCCAAACAAAAAGCTCAAAAAGGCAACAAAATGGTTTTTTTTTTTTGAATGATATGGTTAGTAATTCAAACAAAAAATGAGCCCAAGATACAAAAGTTTTGCCCACAGCCCGGGCCGGGCAAGGAGAAAGAAAGGAGATATATGGCAAAAAAGCTAACACCCAACAAAACTAACAAAACAATGTACAACAATCTGTACAAAGAAAGTAAGATAGAATAAAAGAGGCCAACAAATCGATGATCAGCTGTTAGTCGATGCTATATCCATAGAATAAAATATGCCGTTGTTGCCAGTCATCGAAAAAGTAGAGAGCACTCGAGCAGAGTCCTTTTTGCAGCAATCAATTTGAAAAATACCAGAACAGAACTTGCCAAGGAGAGAGTTAATAGCTCTAATATGGTTGAAAAAAGTGCCACTGGGAGACATGAGAGTATTTAATGAACTTTGCAATCTCATTGGGTAACATAATGCAATGGAGGGGGATGTCCAATCTGAGCATAGCTAATAGAATTTTAATAGAACAAAATGGGTTTATTTTTCATATAAATTTAAAAACAATACAATGCTAATTACTAATAATAAGAGATTAATGTTGACAATCCCTTCATCGAAACAAGTTGAAGTGATGGCAAGAAATTCACTTTGGAAAGCAGGAGTTCTCAGTTTAATTTTCACTCCACTCCAACTGCTCTATATAGAGTTATCCAGTTGAATATTGTTTATATTTCTATGGTACACATTCTCACATGGGAGAATTTTTTTATCTCATACGGGAATTCATTTTTTTGAAATTTCCGTTTTACCCTTCTAACTAAGACATAAAGTAGAAGGATAAAATGAGAATTTTTTTTTTTTAAAATAATAATTCCCATGTGAGATGAAAGGATTCTCCTGTGTGAGAATGTTTACCCTATTTCTATGAATAGATTGTTTAAGATATATACTTTTAACTTACTTAAATCATATTATCATATTTATATAAATAAATTTCATATTTGAACTTAATAAAATCTTTTAAGTGTGTTGTTTAATCTATCTTGATATTTGATTTGAAGCAATAAAAAGTCAAATTACACCTGAAAGTACGCTACAAAATGAAGGTCCACGAGTAAGAATAAGTTAATCCATTGTTATTTGGTTTGATACCAGAACCACAACGGGAGCAGGCTAGAAAGCTTTGAGCTTGTTGGACCATTAGACCTAATTTGTAATGACAAGGACGAAACCTAATGTATAATTCAGGTCTTAATCGGGTTGGGCTTTTAACCTAGGCTCGGGCTTCAAATGCACTAGACCGAAATTTGTTCCCAACTTAGGCTTATATGATTTTGAAGGCCAGAAAAAAGCTCAATTTGAGACAAAGTAAGCCCGAGGCCCGAGCACAAATTTTGGGCTTTCTATGTTGGCTTCAATTGGGCCTGCATGCATCAACTAATTGAAGTCTTACAAAAAATTATATAAAGACCCACGTGTAGAAAGTATATGAAGAGTAAAATATGTTAGTCATCCTATATTAAGTACAATTTATATAATTTTTTAGAAAATAAAGAATTAACAATTTTTATAGACAACTTTTATAATTTGTAAAAAGATAAATTTATTTAATATTGTCTACCATCTAATCATTTATAATTGCGTTAATTTTTTTCTCCATTTTAAATTAGTTGATAAAAAAGGATCACATGCTGGACGATAAACAATGGCCAACCATTAATTGAGATAAATGGTTAAAAAATTAAACCTATTTAGAGTTTTGACTAAACAATCATTAATATTGGAGGAAACTTGCTGTTGCAGTTATCATTAAAAGAAAATTTTGAAATTAAAGTTGAAGTAGTTTATGTACTGGACTAGTGAGTCCCATCAACTAGACTCATAATTATAACATATCTTAGAGAAAATATGAGATCAGAAGTGATTATTAATCATTTAATAAAAGTATATTCAAATTAATAATCATTTCACTATTTATTTTGATGAATCTGATTTGATAAACGAAAATTAATTTTGACTCTAAATTGTAAACATCATATTAAATTTGACCTTAAATTTTAAACCTCGTATTCAATATAATTAGGTCCACTTACCCTGAAATTTTAATGTAAAAATATTTTCTGCTACTTCAACACAAGTATTTTAGTATTTCTCTAAATGACGTTTACATGTGAGAATATGAGGTAATGAATAGAGATGTGATTTGTGGATAAACGTACATACGATTTTACTTGGGGAGCACTTACATACACCCGTATTTCCGGCCTCTACACACCCATTTTTAAAATTTTAAGTGAAATTACGATTTTACCCCCGCATTTTCAATCATTCGAATGAATGCCCAATTCATTTTGACATTCATGAATGCCCATGTGTAATTTCAATTGATTCGAATGAATGGGCTGAGCAGTAACACGGAATACTGCTCAGCCCATTCATTCAAATGAACTAATCATTCGAATGAATGGGCTTCATTCATTCGAATGATTTCTTCAGATCCTTCAGCCGTTCAGCCATTCATTCATTCGAAAGCAGTAAACATAACATTATTTAAATATTTATTTTTAAAACTTTAAACTTATTTTTTGAGCACTGTATATTTCCAAAATTTCTCAAATTGAATATCTAGACTAATTAAAATAACCTGATAAAAATATCTTAAGACTTTAAGGTCTTTTGACACTCCTAAATATTTAAAATACAGTATTTTACAAATAAGGGTATCCCTAGGCTGTGTCGAAAACACATTTGGAAGTGTTAAAAGACCTTAAAGTCTTAAGTTATTTTTATCAGGTTATTTTAATTAGTGTAAATATTCAATTTGAGAAATTTTGAAAATATACAGTGCTTAAAAATAACTGTCTATATTTTAAAACATAGACCGTTATTTTTTAAGCATTGTGTATTTCCAAAATTTCTCAAATTGAATATTTAGACTAATTAAAATAACCTGATAAAAATACCTTAAGACGTCAAGGTCTTTTGACACTCTTAAATATTTAAAACACAGTATTTTACAAATAAGGGTATCCCTAGGCTGTGTCGAAAATATATTTAGGAGTGTCAAAAGGCCTTAAAGTCTTAAGGTATTTTTATCAGGTTATTTTAATTAGTCTAGATATTCAATTTGAGAAATTTTGAAAATACACAGTGCTTAAAAAATAATGGTCTATGTTTTAAAAATAGACCGTTATTTTTTAAGTACTGTGTATTTCCAAAATTTCTCAAATTGAATATCTATACTAATTAAAATAACCTGATAAAAATACCTTAAGACTTTAAGGTCTTTTGACACTTTTAAATGTGTTTTCGACAAAGCCTAGGGATACCCTTATTTGTAAAATACTGTGTTTTAAATATTTAGGAGTGTTAAAAGACTTTGAAGTCTTAAAGTATTTTTATCAGGTTATTTTAATTAGTTTAGATATTCAATTTGAAATTTTTTGGAAATACACAGTGCTTAAAAAATAAGTTTAAAATTTTAAAAGAATTTAAATGAATTTACTGTATACTGTATACTGAATGATTTGTGATGAATCATTCGAATGATTCGTGACTGTCACTCCCTTCATGTTCGAATCTAAATCATTCGAATGATTCGTGACTATCACTCCCTTCATGTTCGAATGTGAATCATTCGAATGATTCGTGATGAATCATTCGAATGATTCGTGACGGTCATTCCCTTCATGTTCATTCGAATGAACGAATGAACGTCCATTCATTCGAATGAATGGATGGAATGAAGGTCATTTTATTACTATTCATTCGAATGAATTGGGCTGAGCAGTATTCCGTGTTACTGCTTAGCCCATTCATTCGAATGAATTGAAATTACACATGAGCATTCATTCGAATGAATGCCAAAATGAACTGGGCATTCATTCGAATGATTGGAAATGCGGGGTAAAATCGTAATTTCACTCGAAATTTAAAAAACGGGTGGGTAGAGGCAGAAAATCCGGGTGTGTGTAAGTGCTCCTTGTCTTATATACTTTAACAGTCAGTGACCCAGTATCTAAATTTCTGAAAAGGACCAAAACTCGGGCCTGAGCCTGGGCCCGAGTCAACCCAAACTAGTGTTATACCAAACCTTATTTTAAACCCAAAATGTATATTCACACTTATCTGGACTCAAATTTCTTTATGCTTGAAAGGAATTTTTTTATTTATTAAAATAAAATTTTATATATTATACATGGGTTTAAATCTCGATTTTCTGAAGGCTGAGATATTTCGGCCAATAAGATATGTATTTATCAGAGAGGAAAAAGAAATTCGGCCGATATAGCTGAGATCTTGGCGAAATATCGGCAGATTTCTTTTTTCATTTTTTTTAAAATAAACAAATATCGGTTGTTACTTAGGAGATTCCATCTCTCCCTTGTATCATACTATCATACAATAAGAGTGAGAGAGCGTTACCAATTTGATTAGATTTGGAAATTTGGATGAAAAGTATAAAAGAAAGAGAGGTGAGATTGAGAATGCAGCCAATTGAATTTAGGAGGATGTGACTGCGCACTGCTGTACATATTATGTAAATTTTAAATTTATAACTCGTAAGCGCATGAACCATTTAGATAATATAGCGATTAAGTATGAGGTCAAACTCATCGGAACTTAGGAAAATATATCCGTGAAAGACATACCATTGAATTAAGTATTTTAAGAACTTTAGGAAATATGGAGATAAATCATAAATATGAAATAATTTTTCTAATCTATGAGTTTTATTCTTAATTTAGAAACATTATAGATTTAAACATAGAATCTAACAATTTAACTAATTTTAATTAAGATAGTGGAATTAATATAAAAATTATAAACGATCTCAATTTAACTTATAAAACATAAATTAAGATGCAATTAAATTATTTCCAACCTAGTTCACCAATTTCAAGAGTTTTTGGATTTATAAACAAAAATAAAATTTAAAACACCTAAATTACCTCTATACATATTTACAGTGGAACTGGGTCAAAGAATTATGGAGGCTTTATTTTCCATATTTTAAAAATAATATCAAGGCCTAGAATACGGAGCTCACATTTATTATTTATCATGCACTCAAATTCTTCATCTATTAAAATCCTCATTATGAAATTTATGAAATCAATTAAAATAAGAAAATTCAAATCCGGCCTTAAGCTAAATAAAATTTCAACTTACAATTTCGAATTTAAAAGTTTTTTTGCTCTTAAAAAGAACCTTAAACTTTAGTATAAAATATTTTTCTGCCTTCATTGAACAACTTAGAATAATCTCTAACATAAATCCATAAAAAGAATTAAAATAAAATAAAACTTCCATCATGCAAAAATAAATAAGTGGAAAACCATATTTCTAAGGGTTTTTCTGCCTTTCAATTATTAATAAAAAATTAGAATTAAGAATTACAATGCATTAGAAATTTGGATTTAAATAAAAAAATAAAATAAGAAGATTCATAGACTTTTTTTAATTTATAACTGAAATTAATCACAATGACATTGAATTAAAGAAATTAAAGACAACGAAATTATACTATTATTAATGGAGCTAAATTAAAAGATATGAATTAAAATAAAAGAAACTAATTACAAAGAATAAAATAAAAGAAAATAAAAGAAAAGAAAAGCACTAACAAAAAAAACGCCAAAAATTCTTTAATGCTTCAAATCCTCTAAGCCAGATTCGAATGTTACTGCACCCAAGCGATCAATTTATAATGGTTTGGACTTTGGAGGGGATAAATAAAGCAAGGCAAAGTGAGACCCATTCCCAAGTCCGGAGGTATTGACGACAGAAACTCTTTCTTCTTTTTTTATTGCTTTCTTTCCACGGCTCCTACTATGCTTTCATATTTGCTAAATCAGCCAACATCCCTTTCTTTTGACAACAGAGCTGTATCTTCTGTCTTTTGTTTTCATTCGTTGGTAGCAGCAAACAAGACCTTTCCTTCTATTTCTATAATTCTTCTATTTTCTATTTTTCAATCGACAATAGCAGTCTTATTCTCGGCAATTACCTTCTTCTATTTTCACCTTCTTTCTTTGCTTCAGCCATCTCTTTTTTTGCGGTAAGACCAATCCTACGCTTTTCCTTTTAAAATACTACCATGAAAACGCTGCTGTATGTCATTGGGTTTTCCTTAACAAAAGCTTGGAAAATCTCAGATCAAAATGTAATAACACATATCTGAATTTGATCTGTACTTGTATTTGGTTCAGATGTGACCCATGTTGGCTGGTCTTTCTTCTTGCTGAATGACTGCACGAAATCTGCTTTAGCTGGTTGCCTCTTCTTTGTTTTGGTTGCAACGCTGCTCAGCACAATGGGTTGCTGCTTTTTGCTTCTCTTTTCTTTCTATTTCTTCTTCTCTTTGTTTGTTATTTTCTTTCATGTCTAGCGGATTGTCTATTGTTTCAACCACCAATCTTTGCCAACTGAATTCCTTTTCTTATCTTTGGTCGTTTGGAATGTTGGTTGAGAAACTGCTGCAATTTACTTGGCGCTGCTCTAGTAGTTGTATTTCTTATTTATCCCGGTTGAGATTACACCCAGACCAACCGAGCATGTTTCAACCTCTGCTTTTTATCTCTTTCATCTTTCCTTCTGCTGTTTTTGTTTCAGCTGCTTGCAAGATTGATTAAATGGATCTCCAAATGAGTTGATGAGCTGACTAAGAATCACTAACCTAAAAAAAAACATTAACTAGATAAAATTAATTAATATAATATATTAACAAATATAATTTTAGAATATATAATATATTACAATAATATAAAATAAATAAAATTTAAGAACTAACTAATTCAATATTAAAGAGTAAAATTATCATTTTTGAGTGTTTATCAGTACCCATCTGTTATTGTTATTGAAATTTGAATTTACTTTTTCATCTCCATCCTCTTCTCAAAGGACAGATGTTGGGCACATGGTGTTGGTGTTGCTGCTGCTGCATATGATGTTCATATGTGGGGACTGCCCTTCACATCTCCAACACTACACTCTTGCCAAGGTTTCACAAACGAAAATATCACCCACAAAGCTCTCCTCTCTCTCGACTTGAAAGAGAGAATGCTCCTTCAATGGGTGAAACTAAAAGAGGTTGATCATCTGCACACCCTTGTCTGCTGGCTGATACTCTCTGCATCTAAATATGTTTAAAAAAATATATTCGATTTACGTTTAATTTCAAAGAGTTACTCTACGTTTAATTTATTTCATGTGTAAATTAGGAGATTTACAAATAGTCCAAAGATTAATCGAGTGAGATGTCTGGATATATTGGTTTAAAAAAAAAAAAACTTTAAGTTTTTACTGGTCTTTTAATCAATTTTTTTGTATTGATAGCCTTCAATTTTCATTATGAGGATTTTATGAAATCGTTGATTATTAATTTAGAGATAAACTCAAAATTCTATAAATAAATAATAATCTCTTATTTTTTTTTTGAATTAAAAAATGTAGGAAACTCAGACACATTCTTACTAAACCCCCATGCATGAGCGCACTAACCCTACCTAAGGCACACCAAAGTTAGGCCATGGGGGGTCAAACTTGCACCCTCCCACTTCCTAAGGTGGGAGGCAACCAATTGAGCTAGAATAACGTCGAGTTATATAATCTCTTTTCTTTTTGTTATAGTTTATACTACCTCTACAGTGACACTCGTAATTTAGACAGTGCAATTTACTTTTTTATTCGCCTAAGCATGTGTCGTTCGATTATTATTAAAGCTTTTTGTCTTATGCAAAGCTAAAATCTAGAATTAAGTTGAATATAATATGCTTAACCAAAACTGCATTTAAAAAAAAATCAGCCTAGCATTTTATATACTTTTAATATGCACAATAAATTTTGTTTAAACAGGTTTTACTAAAAAATTATGATACAGACCATTTTAGAATCGGATTAAAAGAAATTCAGTTATTTCTCAAAAACATATGTAATAAAGAATGTAAAAAAATTAATGATTAGCATATGAACGTGAGAGAGAACTACGAGGAGTTGATTTGGTGGTCAAAACTTGCTCTTATTTGTAGAAAATCTTGATACCATTAGGTGAGATGACTAAATAATTTGTTGGAGACTTTTATTCCATATAAAGAAGTGTCAAATTTAAATTTATAAATCGTGACGATGGTAAAGAATATAAAGAGATGAAGTAATTCAATTTAAAGAGGTTCTATCATATCTGACCTATTTTGTATCTGAAGTAGCCATCGAGTCAACTCAAGGAATTTGTCTTATCACCCTTTCAAGCTAAACCAGAGTACCATATTACAATAAACTAAATAAGACTAAGTAATGCTGCAGGAGTGGGAGAGGTGTGGGCCATTTAGGGAATTTGGTCTGGTTTGTACGAAGAAATGAAAAGAAAGTTATGTAGCGAGTTGGATTCCCTCATTAGTCGTATTAGCCTTACCACTGATATGTGGACATCGATCCAAACTCTAGGCTATAGTTGTTTGACGACATATTACATAGATGTAGAATGGAATTTGCAAAAAAGAATGCTCAATTTCAAAGTAGAACAAGTTCCTCATAATGGAGATAACCTGTTCAGTTCTGTTTTCAAGAGTATGTTAGACTGAAAAATCGACCAGAAGGTATTTGCATTAACCGTCGATAACCATAGAGTAAATGATTCTTTGGTTACAAAGCTTAGTACTTGATGATAGATTATTCCATGTCCGTTGTTGTGCACATATTTTAAATTTAATAGTCCAAGAAGGCATACAGACAATAAATAAGGATGTTGATATGATTCGTGAAAGCGTCAAATATGTCAATGGATCACAATCAAGGTTAAAAACATTCAAAGACATTTGTAGCCATGCTAAAATAAACTCTAAAATGAAGTTAATCATGGATGTCCCTACAAGGTGGAACTCCACGTATAAAATGTTAGTTGTGGCATTGCCGTACAAAGATGCATTCCAACGTTTGGAACATGATAATGTCAACTATAAAGAGAAAAATGCATTCCAACGTTTGGAACATTATGATGTCAACTATAAAGAGAAAGTGGGAGCACCATCTTAGAGAGTGAGTGGGAGAAAACTGAAAAAATTTGTAAGCTTTTAGAACCATTTTATCAAGCTACAAATGTGTTTTCTGGTTCTAAATATCCCACCTCAATTTTATTTTTTGAAAAAGTTTGTGATATTCTGTTAAATTATATGAAAATTTTATGGTTGATGACGATAACGTTGCTCCTATAGTAGATAAGATGATGGGCAAGTTTGAAAAATATTAGGACATTTGTAGTCTAGCTCTTGCAATTGTACAATTATTAGATCCTCGATATAAGCTGAAATTGTTGGAGTTCTATTATCCAAAGATTTTTTGGGCTGATTATGCGAAGGATCAAATAGCTCAGATTTTATGTGATATTAAGAATCTTCATAAAGAGTATGAGGCTTAATCACCAGATAATAGTGCAAGAGATCACCAACAAGTGGACCACATGATATTTTATTTTAAATGTATTTTTTTATTTTTTATTTGTTTTGTATTAAGGGTAATAAGCCCAATTTATTTTGTTTTAGTGTTTCGGACCCTAAGATGAACTTGACCGTTGATGTGGTCACTCTATCAACCTCTCACCATTGAGATTATTATTTTTAAGTTTTATAATGATAGATGATACTTTACTAGTTTTACAGTATATTTTTTATTTGTCAAAAACAAATACTCAAGAAAAAAATGATAAAGGAATTAATTTTAATTACTCATGTGGATGTTGATGGATATATTAAAAATGTCAATCTTTTAATACGTAGGTCATATAAAAAATATTTTTATCAAATTAATTAATATTTTTTAACTATTATAAAGTCAATCAAATTGGGCTAAATAAGCTTGTTGGATCTTTAATGGGCCGCAGACGGTCCAATAGGCTTATTGGACCGCCTAGATATATATCCTAATGGATCCTGCGTAAATAGGCCGGATTCGGACCGTCCATTAATGTTAATGGGCCGGATCCCGATCCTGGCGAAATGGGCCGGACCCGGATCCATTTACACCCTTACGGCGTAAACCTAATGAAGTTTGTACTTCATTATAATCTAAAAAATCAAGATAAAACCCTAAAAGGATGCATGTAATATTAATTTGAAGTGTATATTACTTTCAATCACTTTATTTTAGTGGTCATGCATGGAAAAAAAAATAAGCGTATGCCGTAAAGTATCCACTTATATACATATTTTACTCAGTTTTACTTATATACAACTATTCAAAAATATATTTCTTTACATACAAATATTTATTTTCAAAATTTATTTACTCGATATAAATTCATAAAAATAGATGAGCAAACAACTTGAAATTTCTTTTAATTTAAGAACAACTTCCAATTTCAAGTTTAGTTATTTATTTTTCACTCTAAATTAAGTGAATAACCTTTTTAAAATTAAGTTTATGAAATTAAGGAGATGTAATGAATTCATCTTATATAATACAGTTAATAAATTCCAAAATATGTCATGCCATTTTATTAAAAAAAAATGCATTGCAACATCGAATTAGTGTTATATTGAATCTAGACTCACAACGAGATAGGGTTAAATCAACATTATTAGTGACTGATACAATGAAGAAATTCAACTTGGTGGTCCTGTATGGGTCCACAAACAGGCGCTTAGCCCATTATACCCCAAAATTTGAGCACGACTCTAGGGAAAAAGTAGGGTGCTCCAGATTGCTACCCTATAATATATATGCTCAAACTTCAAATTTCATTCTTCGTGAAGGACTGATATGTATTTACATAAATATTTGTTATAAAAATTATAAAAAAATCAATGATGTCCATTGAGCATAAATTCTGACTTAAATAATTCAAATGTAGTAAATTATTTACAGAAACATGGATGATCCACAATAGACAAATCATATTTGGTTTCCAAGTTGCTTAAATCGTCATTCTATTATGTCTTGGTTCTACTTCAACAACTGCCTAAAAACAAAGCTCTTATTGCACAATTTGGGTCTGGTCCATGATGTAACCTGCACCCTTTGCCTGCCTGCGGTGGAGTCTGATGCTCACCTTCTTCAGTGCTATTTCTCTAAGCAAATTTGGCAACTTCTGTTGTCTAAATTCAACTTCTCCTCCCAATCAAACAACATCGTGAAGGACTCTTCTCTTATGGTCCACAACATGACTGGTCGGCTTGAGAAGCTTGCGGCTAGACTCACTTTACCAGCACTTATTTGGCATGTATTGGAAAGAAAGAAACAACAGGATCTCTGGTAATTCTTTTTCCAATCACAACCAGATCTACCTGAACATCATACACGATATTAGAAATCGAATGTATTTCCTATGCTCCAACTCTGATCTGACAAAGGTAAGGGGTCAATTTTCTGCTTCTTGGGATATCCCTCCGGCATTACCTGCTATGACCAAACCTCCTGATCCTCCTAGGCCTCAGGTTGTGGACCATGGCTCTCTCATTATCCAACACTTCACAACCGAGGATCCAAAGCTGGGAGCCATTTACAACTGCAGAAATACTGGGACAGCGAGGCATCTTCTCACTTCTACTGTGAGATCGGATGATATTCATCCTTTTACTCATGCAGAGAGTCTTGTTAATTCTCATTCAGATGCATCAGCCCCTTCATCAGCTGTTACTCCCTGAGGAAATTGTCTCCATCATTAATTGCTCGACTGTTAAAAATTGGACCCATCATGGCCATGTTTGTGCCATCAGGGCCCTTATTAATCACTTCAGCCCTGATGGCCCAAGAATTGTCTACCATGGAGATAATACTATCCTTCCAAGCAATCATAATTCCATCGAGAATTCTGGGATTTTCCAATAGGTTCCAAGATAATTCTGTTTGAGCCTAGTTGTTCGGCCTCATTGGGGGCTCCTTTTGTGTTTTGGGCCTTTAGCTCTTATTCTTTGTTCATTTTATGACATTTGATTCTGGCCTTGCCTGGGCTGTGGGCTTCTTTGTATATTGTTCTCCGGGCTCCTTTTTGAATGAAATACTAACCCTACACTCAAAAAAAAAAAAAAATGTAGCAAAATTTGAAAAAGCAAGTAATATTGTAAAGAACCTTATTTTATCCTATCAAACTTTAATCTAATTTTTTTTTCATTTTAAAATGAATTTTTTAGGTTAAAACACTTTTTCATATTAAAGCATTTTTTCTTATGTTAAAGCTGATTTTTTATATTAAAGCATTTTTTCATGGTAACAAAAAAGATTTAATTAAAAAGCACCAGTATAAAAAGATACAAAAATGCCTATGAGGATCAGGCCATAACTCCAAAAGAAAAGAAAAGCCAATGAAAACAACAAATCTCCCCCATAATAGCTAAAAAACTAATCTCCAGTAATGTGAAAGACGCCACTAATCAACCCTTCGACTCTATTTTTAGAAAAGAAGTCTGTCACTCCATTAAGTGTCCTAGTGATATGTACGAAGGAGCTCTCCCGACCCGATACCAAATCCTTAATATCTCTAGATAAGGTGATAAATCTCCATGGAGGATGTTTCACTCTCCTAACCCATTTGATAGCATTGCAAGAATCACTTTGGGTAACTAATTTAGTTCCCCAAGACCCGTTCCTATAGTCAATGCTCTCCTAATACTTAGCACTTCTGCCTCGTTGGACTCCTTAATTCACTCTCCTAATCACATTTTTTATATTAAAGCACATTTTTCTACGTGAAAACATTTTTTTTCATTTCAAATCAATTTTTTTTCATATTAAAACGTTAATGAAGCAACATTTTTTTTTGTCAACGATCACACATCAAGTACCTTCTTATTAAATATGTTTTCGAACATTGTAAAATTTAAAGATTAAAAATATTTTAAATTAATGAAATTTAAATTTTTTTAAAAAAATATGACTTAACTAATCCAATCAAAATAATTTTAATAAATCACATATTTAAAAAACAAAACTTCTAATAACATTGTGAGTTTGGGTGCATAAGCACCGACAAATGCTCAGGCTTCGCTGTGTTCCCTCCCCAAGCCACTGGCTTGCTCATTCTTCAATAGGGAAGTGGCCAGAGATTTCTCCTTTCACTACTAGAGAGCATATGGTTTCATGATGGATTTTCTTTTCATTTTTTACTCGTGGTACGATTTTGCTATTCGTCACTTTCAGTATTTAATCTAATAAGAGTATAGAATTTAGTAAGATTAATTACTCTTATCTAACACTCTGACAAAGGAATACTTTCAGTATTTAATCTAATAAGAGTATAGAATTTAGTTAGATTAATTACTCTTATCTACCACTTTGGCTAAGGAATAGGGAAAAGATCAAATGCTGCTTTTGCATGGGTGTGCTTTGATTGTCATTAAACTGTCTCAACTCTCAATGAGAATGGTTTCAAGGATAATACACAAAGAAAAATTATTTCTGATCAACCACATTTTAGAGAAAGATCTCTCCAACAAACTCCATCATCACTCCATTTAATTGATGCCATGTGGAGTAATACTTTTGTGGGT
This sequence comes from Chimonanthus praecox, assembly GCA_022113865.1. Taxonomy (NCBI): domain Eukaryota; kingdom Viridiplantae; phylum Streptophyta; class Magnoliopsida; order Laurales; family Calycanthaceae; genus Chimonanthus; species Chimonanthus praecox. The sequence continues at coordinate 16,573,487 of CM039095.1, read as the reverse complement.
GATCATTACACTTCACGAAAGTGCGATGTTTTGCAAAGATCTTCTGCATTATCGCTGGATTTACCATTTCATAAATGCCCCAACTTGATTTGGCTATTATGTATCCTAATTTTTTATTAATCATTTTTGTTGAATATGGACTTGCACTTGGGTCATTTACTAACAAAGGAGAAAAAATTACAAAGAGGCCATAAAATTATACTCTCTCTTTCCCAAATTAATTGTCCTATATGGATTTTGGAATTGTCTCAAAATAGTTGTCTCATTTGTATTTGAATAGTATAAAATGTGTTGAAAATGGATGAGATTATATGAGTGCTAGCCTTATATAAAGAGTTCCTTAAAAAATATAAATATTTCAAATGAGACAACTAAAATGGGACGAAGGGAGTACAATTTATACCTTCTATAACACATTGGAATTACTTAGCCGCTATATTCATAAAGTAATATTAATAAATATACAAAAATGATTAATAACTATTCAAGTGCCTCTAAAAGAGATTTATATTAGAGAATTATGTTTGGCTTTTGTTATATAACTTATTATTTGTTATGACTTAAATTTCGAGACTTTCTATAAAATATATTTAAAATGTATTTTATGTTATAAAACCACAAAAATTGATGACTGACTTGAAATATTATGTGTCCATATTCAGTTATTTATTTTGATGATTTATATTAGAAACAGTAAATATGTTTTTAACAATATTTTTACATTTAAATAAATTTGATAAAAATATTCAAATAAGATAATTCGAAAAGTCTACGAGAGAAGATGTGCTGAGATTTTAATGAAAGTGGTACCGATATGAATCCCGGCAAGGAATCACCGGATCCTTTCTTACGGACAACACTCTGGGTAGGGATGAAACTTGGGTCGGGTTTTAATCCGACCCTAAAATCATTAGATTTGGATTATATTTTTATATGTCTCGGGTCGGGTTGGGAAAGATTAAATTTGGATGAAATTCGAGTCAAAGCAACCTGATGTGACTTGACTCAAATGCATTAAGTTATAAAACAACAATTAAACTGAATCAGGTCAGAAATTTTAATCGGATTGGATTATACAACTCGGGTCAGGAATTCTAATCAGGTCGGATTCAATGATTTTTTATATAGATTGAATTGGATTTATTGAAATCCCACCTAACCTGAACCAAGTTTCAACTCTAAATCTGAAAAAGCGGCTAAGACTGTCCACTTATCAGACTGTACATAGGAAATTAGCCTTCTTATACCACTAGTTCTGTATGGTAGTTTTTTTCTTCTTAATACGATGGTCTTGTCCTCGGTCATGCATGCCCATTTTGTGGATAAAAAATAATAAAATAAAATTAATTACTTATATTCTTCAAATCATGAAAGTTTTATAGTAAAACTAATTAAAAATATAAATACTTAATTAATTCAAGTAAACATATTATATTCAAAATTTATATAGACGTTATCTATTTATTCTAACAAGAACCACGTTACAGCCTTCGTCCGATAAGCAGTTCCAAGTTTATGAAACCCTACTCTCATCTCGTGTTGAAAAAAACCATGGGGAAGGGCAAAAAAGTCATTTGATGGACCTGAAAACAAAACCAGATGCAGAACCTATTATTCTCTTCAACATATCTACCATGGACATGTATGGCCTGTTTTTATGGTTACCCATTAGCCGTTTAGGCATTCACCTCATTGTTAAGGAAAGTTTTTTTTTTTGGGTCGAATTTCATTAACCGACTTTGTAGTGTACCTAGAAAGTGGTTGGCCGTTGGCATGATTATAGATTTATACCACGACTACTTCAACTTCGGGCGATCGGCCTTTAAGACTCGTTAATGTTGTCTCCTTCCTAATTACTATCATATGTTTGGATGAGTATGAATATGAAAAACGTGTGGCAATCAATCTCACCAGTAATAGTAATCAATTCCTATAAATAGAACATACTAACATCAGTTCCTGCAACAATCTACGAAGAAAACCATGGCATTTGCTCTCACCACCACTACAAGCCCACCTCTCTCCTCCTCGTCCTCCTCCTTCACAAGACCATTTTATCAACAGAGGAGGCAGACATTGATTTGCAAGCGACGACACCATGATCTCCATAGAGTGTCCTGCAAAGGCATCAACAGCGAGGAGACAAGAGAGAGTGGGCGCCATGATGGAATGATCGATCGGCAAAATGTGCTTGTGGGGTTGGGAGGCCTATATGGGGCCGCCACCACAACTGGCCTGGCAAACGCAGACCCAATATTGCCGCCAGACTTCTCCCAGTGCAAGCTTCCAAACTTGCCGGATGGAGCAAGAGACGAAAATAAGTGTCTCAATTGTTGTCCGCCGTTGTCAAACAAATTGTGGACTTCCGGCTACCACCACTCTCGCAGCCCTTGCTGGTACGGCCCGCGGCACATCTTGTCGATCTAGAATACATAGCTAAGTACAGCTTGGGAATTGCACGTATGAAGAATCTCCCTCCTGATGATCCCCGGAATTTCTACCAACAGGCTAGTATCCACTGCGCCTACTGTAACGAGGCCTATCCTGAGATCGGATTCCCGAAGCAGCCTATTCAAGTTCGCGCCAACTGGCTCTTCCTCCCCTTCCACCGCTGGTACCTGTATTTCTTTGAGAGAATTCTCGGCAAGCTGATCGACGATGAAACCTTCGCTCTCCCTTTTTGGAACTGGGACTCGCCTCCCGGCATGCAAATACCCTTCATGTATACCAACCCTTTCTCCCCGCTCTACAACAAGTTCCGCGATGATATTCACCAGCCACCCACGGTGGCGGACCTGAACTACACACCTCCTTCACCTCCTTGTGAGAGCAATGATTCCACCACCACCACCAATCCGAATGACCTGATCTCCGCCAACCTCAAAACCATGTACAGGCACATGGTACGTGCCTCTAATGCTACGCTCTTCCACGGCAAGCCTTACAAGGCCGGCTTTCCGGAGATCTTAGGAGCAGGCTCGATAGAGAGAGTCCCGCATAATACGATGCATTTTTGGGTCGGTGCTGGTAGCCAGCCCCTACGAGAGGACATGGGGTCCTTATACTCGGCCGCGCGGGACCCGATTTTCTACGCCCACCACTCAAACATTGATCGAATGTGGAGTATATGGAAAAGTTTGGGAGGAGGACGGAGAGACTTTACGAACCCGGACTGGCTCAATTCGGGCTTCCTCTTCTACGACGAGAATGCCCAACTCGTCCGAGTCAAGATTCAAGACTGCCTCGACCCTTTCCTGCTCAGGTACACGTACAAGGACGTGCCAATCCCTTGGCTCAAGGATCGTCCCACTCCATTCAAGGAAAAGAAATCAGCAGCTATCGATGCAGTGAAGAAGAAGAAGTTGAAGAAGGAGTTGATGAAGAAGGTGACTGTGTTCCCAATAGCCTTGGATTCGGTCGTGAAACTGGTTGTGGAACGGCCAAAAAAGGGAAGGACTAACATGGAGAAGGAGGAGGAGGAGGAAGTGCTGGTGATAGATGAGATAGAGCTCGACACAGGAATGGTAGTGAAGTTCGACGTGTTCCTCAACGTCGCCAACGAGGATGAGGGAGATATTAGACCAGAAAATAATGAATTTGTGGGCAGTTTTGTAAATCTGCCGCATGGGCATGGGAAGATGAAGATGAAGACTAGCCTGAGCTTGGGAATAACGGAAGCTTTGGAAGACCTGGATGCCGATGAAGATGACGACGTGGTGGTGGTGGTGGTTCCACGACTGGCGAAAGGTGTCTCCATTGGAGGGGTGAAGATAGAGCTCAGTTCCTGAGCTTATTTCCTACATAAAATGGTGGAGCTTTCCTCTCTCTCTTCCTCACGCTGTTTCATCATCTCATTTTTAGGGCTTTGTTCTGGTTCCTCAAGATGATATATGTTGCTTAAGCGAATATGGAATCCAAACCTTTTCATTTCTAGCTTTGTCATGTTTGAATTAGATAATGGTGGCTAGTTTCTTGCACAATAGGTGAAATTAAATTAGAATTAGGGGAAAATCTTGCAAAATTTGATTGATTCTTCAATCCCAATCTATTTGTAAATGAGCAGACAATCTTACCCCAATTATAAATAGGTAAACCTAATGAAGTTTGTACTTCATTATAATCTTAAAAATCAAGATAAAACCCTAAAAGGCTGCATGTAATATTAATTTGAAGTGTATATTACTTTCAATGACTTTATTTTAGTGGTCATGCATGGAAAAAAATAAGCTTATGCCGTAAGTATCCACGTATATACATATTTTACTCAGTTTTTTGAATGAAAGGTTAGTAGTATGACATTCAAAGGGAGGCTCGGAGAATTTACAAGTAAAGACCCACAACCCGGGCTATGCAAAAGAACCAAAATAGGCAACAAAAAAATTCTAAACTGAACCAAAAGCCAGCAAAAGAACAAGGCATCTAGACAAAACTAGAAAAGATACAGTGACATGGGCTAAACAGAATAAGAGATGAAATGAACTGGCCCAACCAAAATAAAGAAACAGATTGGAGCATCAAGGTGGCTCCCATCCCTGGAAGATGCCAGAGCTAACAAAAGAATGATGCTCCTGAAGGTTGACCCAGTTACGAAGGGAGGTCCTATGGATAGGGTCTACCTGAGAAATAGCATTGCAGTTGAAGGAAGCAAGGAGATTAAAAATGGCTAGAATTAGACATCTATAATTCCACCCAGACGGCCGCTATTTCGAGATAAGGCAGAACGATTCATGACAGCCAATCTGAAGATTATCCACCACAATGTCCAGGGACTGCAACCTGTGCAGGCAAATTTGGGTAGCATCCAAGAGATTGGATATATTGTCCCTAGTGAAAGAGGGCCAAACCATCTTGCCCTGAGCAGACTGACCAACAAGAGACGCCCCAATGAAGGATTCGACTCCGATGGTGAAAATGTCAATGATGAGGCAACAAGTAGCATTACCAGTGGTTGTAGTAGCAATTGAGAGCGGGGTATTGATTAATGCTCCAGAAGAAGGAGCAAGATCCCAAGAAGCAAGGAAAGAACCTTTAGTCTTACAGAGGTTGTCATTAGATAAAAGGAAATAAATTCTATCCCTGATGTCTTGAAGGATGCTGAAACAAATATTACTCAGTTTTACTTATATACAACTATTAAAAAATATATTTCTTTATACACAAATATTTATTTTCAAAAGTTATTTACTCGATATAAATTCATAAAAATAGATGAGCAAACAACTTGAAATTTCTTTTAATTTAAGAACAACTTCTAATTTCAAGTTTAGTTTTTTTTTTTGAATGTTGGGTAAGTATTCATTCAAGGCAAAAGCCCAAAGACAAAAACAAAAGCCCATAGCCCGGGCCAGGCAAAGGCGGCCAACAATATAGGTCAAGAAACAAACAGGCCGAACAGGCCCCAAAAAATGAATGAGACCTCAAAAAAGAGGAAGACAAACATAGCAAGTAACAACCCAAAAGGGCCCAGAATTAAATAGAAAACTCAGAGAAAATTTCAGTATCCCCATCGTGATGAAGGTCCAAGAGTAGTTGAACAAGACAATCCCCATAGCGAGCGATCTTTAGGTTATCAGGACTAAAATGTTTTAAGAGAGCCCTGATAGCACAAACTTGGTTGTGGCTAGACCAGTCCATAACTTTGGAATTGTTGATCAAAGAAACCAAATCATCACAGAGAAACATCTGACGAAGAGAGTGGCCCAACTGCTAAATGAACATCAGAAATTTTTGAATGAAAATCAAAAGCTGCAAAGTCGAGATAGGGCCCAAAGTAGTAATAAACTTAGCGCCAAAAATATTTGAGTCCTGATTCTTATAGAGCACACCCAGATTTGTGCCATCCACCGTTTCAAAAGAGGAATCCGAAGGAAACCATGATTGGAGATGATAGCACGACAAGGATCAGGGGGTTTCAAAGCGACCTGTATAGAGGGAGGCATGTTCCACTCAGCAGAGAAAATACCACTAATCTTCAAGAGATCATCATTCGAACACAGGAAGAAAATGTGAATCTTGGCATTCCTCTCATTCCAAATATGCCATATCAGAGTGGAAGAGCAAGATTAGCGGCCAACTTTTCAAGACGATTATTCCTGCTCTAAGTCATTGAAGAAGATTCCTCAACAATATCATTACTAGAAGAGGAGAAGTGAAATTTCCTGATCACAAAAAGCCAAACACGTCTAGTGTAAGTGCAATTTAGGAAATGATTGTGTGATTCCAGGTGAGAATAACAAAGCACACAATTGGTGTCCTTGATCAGACCCAAACGATTCAGCAAAGCTTTAGTCTTAAGTGCATTATTGAGAAAAAACCATGCCAAAGTAGAATTTCTATTCAGGCAACTAGGAAACCAGATGTCATTCGCCCAAGGAGGATCCTCCAAACCAGCAGTAGGGATAAGCATTGCCGAGGCAATTGAGAAACTCCCATTAACACTAGTAGTCCAATACAACTCATCCCTACAGTGGTATATAGGTAAAGACATATCAATGATTGAACTCCAGACAGAAGATAGAGCAGAGGAAGGAGCAGGTGGCAGACTCCAATTATGGCGATCAATAAAGGAACTGAAAGTGAAGTCAAGAGGAAGCCCCATCTCATACATAGGCCGAGCACCGAAGTGGTCCATGAGGATGTAACTAGGTTTGATCCAAGGATCCAACCAGAATTTGAAAGAAGTCCCATTGCCAATGATGAACAGACAATGCCTTTTCACAAGCTCCCGAACAGATAGGATCGATCTCCAGGCCCAAGAAGAATTGTATTTTAGCTTGAGGGACCAAATGGAACGATTCTTCAAGTATTTTTTTGAAATCCACCTGTACCAAATGTTGTCCTTGCCCACAAGGATATTCCAAAACTATTTCATAATGCACGCCACATTAATAGCCTGAATACTCCTCAGACCCAAACCTCCTTTGGATTTGGGAAGACAAATTTTATGCCACCCAATAGTGTGAAGTTTCCTCTAGTTAATGGATCCCCATAAGAAATCCGGCATCAATCTCTCAATTTCTCCATACAGGTTTTTGCTAAGAGGAATGAGTTAGCCCAAAAAATATGAATGTGATTTATAGTAGACCGCAGAAGCTCGAGTCTGCCAACAAAGGAATGAGCGAACCAGCAAAAACCATTGATTTTATTCCTGACTTTAGTAATGAGGCCATAGCAATCAGATACCCGGATCCTACCCGAGAAAAGAGGGAGACCGAGGTAAGTCAGTGGAAGCTTTGCCTCAATCATACCAAAAGTGGATAAGATGTCCGCTCTGTTACAAAATGAACCGGAGAAAATAATCTGGCTCTTAGAGGGATTAATCTCAAGACCAGAAAATTCAGAGAAGTCATGCAGCAGTTGATGAAGGGAAGACGCAGAACGATGATCAGCTGAGCAAAAGATTAGGAGGTCATCCACAAACATCAAGTGAGATATAGTGCAGTCTCCAGCCAAGAAAGGACAAACTATGCCGCCATCAGTAATGGCCATGTTGATAGCACGAGAAAGGGATTCCATAACCGTGCATAATAGGAAGGGAGAGATTGGATCCCCTTGGCGAAGGTCCCTCTTGCTTTGAAAGAACCCATGAGGCATACCGTTGATTAACACCGAAAATGAGGGAGAGTCGATGCAAATTTTTATCCACTCAATCCACTTGCCATTGAAATTCATTTGGTGAAGGATTTTGTATAAGCAGTCCCATTTGACACTGTCGAAAGCCTTGCGCAGATCAATTTTGATGCACATATGAGGAGGACCATTAGCTTTGTGGATGCCTCTAATAAGATCGTGGGCCAACATTATGTTGTTTGAGATGTCCCTCCTTGGAACAAAAGCAGATTGATTGTGATTGATCAGCCCATTCATAAAAGGTTTCAGGCGATTGGCAAGCACCCTGGATGTCATCTTATATAGTTCATTTGAAAGAGCAATATGCCTATATAATTCAGGACGATTACCAGCATCACATTTAGGAATCAAAGCAATAAAAGAAGCTTTAACCTGTTCCAGAAGAGAAGAAGAATGAAAACAATCTTGAATAGCACAGGTAACATTGGTCCCAACAATGTCCCAAAACTGTTGGAAGAAGAAGCCATTAAATCCATCAGGTCCAGGAGCTTTAAAAAGGTTAGAGCCGAAAACAGTACTCTCAATTTCCTTTCTATGAACAGGGCTAATGAGCAGACATGCATCCTCATCAGTGAGCCTTTGCACAATGTCAAAACGCTGAGAATAAATGCCACCAAAAATGCTCTCAGCATCAGCAATTCTAGAATTTGCACCCATCAAATTAGAAAAGAAAGAAATGAAGGTGTTGCAAATAGTTTCCATGTCAGAACTGATGGTGCCATCACTGCATCGAACAGAATTGATGTTGCAAGTGCTTTGTTTTTTCTTGATATACAAGTAGCAGAATTTACTTCCCATATCTTTGAGAAGTAAATTTTTCACTCTAAATCAAGTGAATAACCTTTTTTAAAAATAAGTTTATAAAATTAAGTAGATGTAATGAATTCATTTTATATATTAAGGTTAATAAATTCCAAAATATGTCATGCCATTTTATGAAAAAAAAATTGCATTTGCAACATCGAATTAGTGTTCTAATGAATATAGACTCACAACGAGATAGGGGAAAATCAACATTATTAGTTAATGATACAATGAAGAAATTCAATTTGGTAGTCCTGTATGTGTCCACAAAAGGGAGCTTAGCCCACTGTACCCCCAAAATTTGAGCCCGACTCTAGAGAAAAATAGGGTGAACCAGATTGCTACCCTATAATATATAAGCTAAAACTTTAAATTTCATTATTCATGAAGGACTAATAGGCATTTACATAAATATTAATTATAAAAAAATCACTAATGTCCATTGAGCATAAATTCTGACCTGAATGATTCAAATGTTGTGAAGTTTGAAAGAGCATGTAATACTGTAGAAAACTTATTTTATCCTTTCAAACTTTCATTTAAAATGATGATCGTGGCATCCTTTCCATTGCCACAATTATTTCCCACCACTTTTCCAGCCTCCCTGAGCCTCCTTGGGCTCTGCTAGTGTGGTTCCGTGGTTGCATACCTCAACACTCGACCTATCTTTGGTTCCTGTTCAATTCTGAATTGAAGACAAAGGATTTGCTGCAAAGAATTGGTTTAACTCTCAACCCTATCTGCATTCTCTGTAACTGCAGCCCAAAGACCTCTCTACATCTCCTCCATTGCAGCCTTGTCCACTCCATTTGGGACCTGCTCATAGACAAATTCAGCTACCATTGTTCAAGCAGTGCCCTAATTACTGACCATGCCACGCTTGCTCAAGCTAAGACCAGTAAGATCGAGTCCTTGGCCATCAATCTCCTTCTCACTGCTCTTATTTGGCATGTCTGGATGGAGAGCAACAAGCGCACATTCACCAATTCATTCAGTTCGCCTACTGTTCTCAGAAGTCGGATTCTGTCTGATGTCAGGAATATGATCTTTTTCCTTGCTTCCAACGATGACCTTCGGGAGGTTAGTAGCTTTTTTTCTGCCTGCTGGAACTTGCCTTCCCCTTTCTCACCTATTCAGCCTAGCAACCTGGCTGCAACCCCCACCCTCACAATGCTTGCCTCCTTTTTGGATTGCTTAACACTCACAACTGTCAGATGTTTGTTGCCCTCTACTTTAACCCCTCCACTAGTGCCACCAGCCACCACATCAGCCCATTGCTTACCAACTGTTGTTCCAACATCCTTATCTTTTGCTAGAAACTGCTTCTCTTCTGCCTTGCTTCTAAGCTACCTGTCCCTGAGATTCAATGTATCAACTCTGATATATTGTACCATTTATCTCACCATAGCTCTAATAGCTGGGCCATTCGATCTCATATCTCTGCTATTAGATGTCTTTTGTTGAGGATCCAATGCACTATTTCCAAGGCTCGCCTCGAAACCTTGAGATGCTCACAATTTGGGGTACTGATAAGCTCACTCATGATACTTGTAGTGATGGCATTTTTGTCTCTTTTGTCTAATCGTCTGGCTCGGGTTGTGGCTCATACATTTTGTTATTTTTGTTGCCCCCTCTGTCTAGGCTTCTCTTGATGTAATTGTTTTGGGGACTTTCCCCTTCCCCTTCTCTTGAATGATACTTACCCTTTCGTTAAAAAAAAATGACATTATTAAGATTTAAGACCATAGACACACTCGTTGATTACTCATCATGTATATGAAGACACTTCAATACCTACCATGTCACCAACCATGTCAGATCGGTGTCATGCCATCTTCCACATCAACAAAGATTGCCCTCTAACCCACGTGGGTGTAGCTCAACTAGTTGCTTCCCGTTTCAGGAAGTAGGAGGTTGTGGTTTCGAACCTCCATGGCCTAACCTTGGTGTGCCTTAGGAGGTTGTAGGCTCATTCGTAGGGGTTTTAATAGGACGGTGTCGGAGTTTTCCACACATTAATCCAAAAAAAAAAAAAGATTGCCCTCTAGATGCTAGCTCAATATCAACTTGTCTACAACGTTGGACCTTTCCCAATGTGAAGGGATTGGTTGACGGACATGTAATACCCTGCCCCCAAAGTCCCACATTGCTAGTGGCGTTGGAAATTTCCTGGTATATAAGTAGTAGCCTTCCTCCTTCTAGCAAAAGGCCTTTTGGGAGCAACAGTGGGTTAGTTCGCCAAAGCAAAGTCGTGCGGGTCCGTGTGTAGGCCCAAAGCGGACAATATTGTGCTAGTGGGACGGGTCGTTACAAATGGTATCAGTGCATGATTCAACTCTCTGCCTGAGGGTGTAGGCTTGGTTATTGTGTGTGCAGAGCCGGGGACGGCTCTGACTTTAAGGGGGGTAGATTGTAATACCCTGCTCCCAAAGTCCCACATTGCTAGTGGCATTGGAAATTTCCTGGTATATAAGTAGTAGCCTTCCTCCTTTTAGCACAAGGCCTTTTGGGAGCAACAGTGGGTTGGCTCGCCAAAGCAAAGCCGTGCGGGTACGTATGTAGGCCCAAAGCGGACAATATTGTGCTAGCGGGACGGGTCGTTACAGGACAAGAATTCGTATGAAATTGAGGTCTTGTGTTTGATTTATGCTCAACTCTAGTGGGCCACTTCTCATTGAACTAATCCGGTGTGTGGAGATTGAGAAATTTACACATGCCCTAAAGATTAGTCGAGTAAGATGTCTAAACACCTTGATTTAAAAAAATAAAAAAAAAATCATAATTAGGTGGTTGACTTGCTCATTTTGGGACAACTTGGTGGTTGACTCACTTGGTTAGTAACTAGCGTTGGTGCCATAATAAGCTAACTCACAAGAGAGGACTAGGGTGAGTTTCACAATTAGGAGATTTTAAAATTAGGTGCGTAAGTACTTATCTACTGTGGTTTTGGTAGATTGAAATCTTAGTATTTCACTATTATTTGAAAATCTTGTGGAATTTCTGTATATTGGAATTTATTGTTTGGGTAGGACACTAAAGATCTTGATACAAGCCCAAATGCACAGAAATGAGTTCTTAATTATAGGAGACATCTATCACGTGGGCGTGTATTGAGTCCCACATTGAATGTTTGCTGGGCATATAAGTGGAGATAGGCACTATCCATAATGACTAGCCATTTTAGGATGAAAAGCGTCTCCGTGACATATCTCTCATCTAGCACCCTTTGAAGGGATGCTGTGAACTTTTTTTCCCAATTCAAGTGAGGATGTGTGATAATTCTACTGATTTGGACAATAGTATAACTAAGGATCAAGCACACATAAAAGAACACAGATTTTACGTGGTTCGACAAAATCACCTACGTCCATAGAGAGTGCATCAAGATTTCACTATGAAGAAGATTCCGGACATATTACAAGGATTATCCAACCCTTTCCCTTCTCTCTTCCTCACAGTCTATGTTTATCCTCTATGTTTCTTTCCTAGAGAAATTACACAACCACCAAACCCTAGAGAAAAAGAGAATATTTATCAATATTATTAAATCTGGGCCGAGTAAACCTCTTAGAGTTGAAAACCTTATCGAACCGTGTTGAACCGCGAGTCAACACGGTTTGAGTAATTAAATCTCGAACTGTGATTTGCAGTTCAACAAAATTTCAGTACAATTGAATTTATTTTATTTTTAAAAAAAATAATGTACCCATATGGGCCATACTTAGGTTGCCCTTTTATAGGCATCATGCAAGGAATTGTAAAACAAAATTACGGATGCGGGATAAGAATATGGGAGTAGTTGTTTCTAAGTTAAGTTCTAACGTTTCTCATTCTTACTCTTGTATTTATTAAATGCTTTGATTTTAATGGGTTCAATCAATGTTCCCTTGGTTTAAAACTTTTAATGGCTTTAATGTTTTCCAACTTCTCTTTATTTATTGACCTTCTCATTCCAACTTTTGATTCATTAAAATTTAAATAAAATATTAAATGAATATATTTATTTATAATGTTTAATCAAATTGAAAACAAGTAATGACAACTCAAATTGTATTTAAATTTCAAATAGAAAAAAATATAAAATAGTTTTATTTAAATAAATTTATTTTATTAATTTAAACAATTGAAGTTGATATTTGATAGAGAACTTTTATTTTTTTATATTTTTTTAACTCATCAATTAAATTCTAATTTATAATTTAAAATTAAATTTTAAAAACTTATTACATTACAAAAACTAAAGAACTAAGCAGAGGCTTCGGCAAAATATGAAAAATATATATTTTTATGAATATTTAGTAATATTTATAATATTATAAAAATGAGCACGCGTTTTACCGAGTTTGACCACGATTGAACCCGGTTGAACCTTATTTAACCTAACCTTCTTCAGAAACGTTTCGATAGACATCTGGTTCTAATAACATTGATATTTATACATGGCCTTAAGTTACACGGACTAGGCCTACTGGACCTAGGCCTCACATAAACACGGTTTGGCCCAATAGAAGCCTTTTGAGCAAAAAAATCGAACAAATCCTCAATATCCACGGCAAAGCTGGTCAAAGAGCTAATTAGTGAGTCGATGATAGAAAAGCCTCCTAGAGCTTTTACCAAGGAAAACTTCAAGAGCCAATTTCACCCAAAAGAGTAGAGGGCTCTTTCTAAGAAACCGAAGCTAGAGTTTGAAGAAATCAAAGTACTGATCACCTAAACACCAATAAAAAATATGGCTCAAATAAATTTTGGAATTTTTTTTTTAACATAGGTATCTCCACTCTACATTGGAGGCAATCCCATGAGCATGTGTAAACATCACAATCCACATACACTAGGTAAGTCAATGAAGAGTAATCCCATGAGGAGTGACCCAGAGAGTTTGAACGTGAATCAAACTCAATACCCAGGGCTGGCCCTAAGATCCCCTAAAATTTGAAGGGCTCTAGGTAGGGCTGAAACTCGGGTCGGGAGGGCTGGGTTTGTCCATGTCAAAAAAATTTGAACCCGACCCAACCCGACCCGAATTGCAAACCCGAGTATGTCAACCCAACCCGACCCGAATTGCTAATACTCTCAACCCAAGAGTTGACCTGACCTGACCCGAGTTAGCCCTGAGCCCGAGTGAGCCTTGGCTTGGCTCTCCTTCCTACTTCAGGAAGCTATCCAATACTCCCTCACGGTAACCCATATTGTTGTCAAAGCTAATAGCAGATAGCAGAAAGAGAGTTAGCGGTAAAAAGATCAATGAGAGAGAGATGGGGGCTTGGCCTATAGCTGTCCATGAGGGTGCTGGTGTGGACCCAAATCTTCCCCCTCACCACCACAAACAGGCCAAGCAACTCCTCAACCGCTGCCTTCTTCTAGGCATCTCCGCCCTTCGCTCCTCTCTTCCTGCCATTGATGTTGTTGATCTCGTCGTATGTATTTTTCCTTTTATAATCGAAAGAGGGAGAGAGGAAGTCGAACAGGCGATCGTGAGTTCGAAAGAGGGGAAGAGCAAGCGGAAGAGGTAGATTTCGAAAGAGGGAAAACGGAAGTGGAAGGGGCGGACGAATGAGGTTTCATTAGGGTTAATGTATTTAGGGTTTTATAGTTTTATATTTAAGAATTGAATTCGGGTCGGGTTTTTCCAGGTCGGGTCGGGTTGAAATTTAAATTCTTCAGCCCAACCAGACCCGAATTTCAGTCGATTTTTTTTTTCCTAACCCAACTTGACCCGAGTTTACAATTTCTATAACCCAGCCCATATTATTTTCGGGTTGGGTCAGTCGGGTCGGGCCAAAACCCAACCCAAGTTTCACCCCTAGCTCTAGGCTGAGTGAGATTTTAGAAGCCCTTTGTGACTGAATTATTAAGGAGTTTAAGTGTGTGAGGGCCCTTTCTGTCTGGGGATCCTAAGTGGTGACTTATGCCGCCTATGCCCAAGGCCGGCCCTGTCAATACCTCCCTTCATAAGGAGAGCTTCTTGACTGTCAGGCTAACTCCCTCTGGGTGCTCAAATTTAATTGGATGAAAAATTCATTAACGGTGAAATTACTCAACCGCCAAAATATCACCTTAGGACAAATTTTCTCTGTGAAAAAAGTATATAAAATTATTCAAAAGTTGAATTTTACAAAAATTTAAATTGTTTATAATTAAATTTAATTACAAATTTTTAAATGTAAGCTTACTTCAACATTAAATCTCAGAAAATTGTAACAAATAACTAGAACTCACAAAAACTTGTAGAGAATCACACTTGCCAACCCAATTTCGACCTCTAACCTAGGCCCAGGTCCAGTATAGATTTCTTGCCAAAATGGGCTACATTTGCCAACCAAATTTCGACCTCTAAGCTAGGCCCAGGTCCAGTATAGATTTCTTGCCAAAATGGGCTTCCCAATTCGGGCTTCTTGTGGTCCAAAGTTAGCTCCATTGCCCAAACCTGTTGTATTTTCAGATTCTCGGTCCATGCTGGCATACAAGGTGTCCTCCATGCTGGCATTGAGGTGCCAGCTGACATGAAATTCATGTGTCCAATGTGTTCTACAAAATGGGCCTGAAATCTTGGGCTTTTGAGGCTCAAACCAGTGCCAAATAGGCCTTTCCTTATCTGGTTCAAACGTGCTTGAATCTTGATGCAATTACGTTCGTTAGGATGCAGTAGAATTAAACTAATTCTCATCAAGTACAAATTGAATTAGGCAAAGAATCTAAGTAATGCCTAAGAAATAAACTTGAATTCTCATTTTATTCAAAATCAATGGTTAAAATTCAAATTAATAGATACGCCGGGTCCATTTATTTTTCCCCCCTAATTTTCGTTGCAAACATTAAAAATAAATCCTTATAAATTTAAAAATATACATCATGAACTATAATGGACAAAATTCCAAATTCTGATTCTAATTTCTAGCTATTGATCTCAATGGTCAAAGTCACCTTGTATCTTTAAATTAAGGAACCCTTATGCCATTGACCACTAAAATCAAACGACTATAAATTTAATTTTAGGCTCAAATTTTGCCAAATTGTAGTTCATAAAATCTGTTCTTTGGTTGAATGATTGGATATTATATTCATAAGCAAAAAAATTAAAACGTATGAAATTTGTAGAACAAAACGTGTAGAGCCATAACGGATCGGAACGAAGCTTGGTACCAGAACTGAACATGTTTCATTCTATTTTTAGGTCGGAAACAAAGCATTTTGGATGAACGAATTGGAACAAAATGGAATTGACATCTAAGGACATTAGAATATATATTTTTTGAGGTCCAAACGTGTCCAGATGTCGCACTCGACTTGTCCCTCGGAGTGTGTGAAAACCCCTATCCGCACAAACCAAGTAATTCAATGAGACCTTATTCTATACATATTCATATGGGAAGTAGCCCTTCATTAGGGCTCCTATAGTTTGAACCCAAGTTCTCCCTCTAGAGATCTTGGTCCCAAATCAATTGAGATAACCCCTTAGGGTCTAAAGATATAGAATATAGGTAACAATTATTGGGAAATCTTTGTTGGATTATAGACAAAAAGGAATACTTGAGAGGGCATGTTTGGCAGACGCTCGGGTTCAGGCTGAAAAGCGTGAGTGTTCCCATGGGCCATGTCAAAAAGTGGATCTTATTTGATGATAACAAAAATTATATAGATGGAGAAATTATCATGAAGTCTATAATATCGTTAAAATGAGATTCATTAAATCATGTTTGCTCTTAATTTTTTAAGATAAAAGTGAACTATTAGATCAATATTTTGACTCATCATAATTAATCCTATAGTGAGAATATATCAAATAAAAATTATAAAATGTTGATTTAGATTTTAAACAGATAAAAATACTGAACGAACCTTGGTGTGTCCTAGGAGTAGTGGGTTCACTCGTGGGGGTTTTACGGTGAGTATTCTACGGTTTTCCACACGTAAATTCAAAAAAAGAAAATACTCGACTAAATTTAACATTTAGTGGGTTGTACGTGAGACCCTTGGGCCTAGATATCAAAAAGCCCAGCCTTTTTGTAGTATGACCCTACATAATTGTGATTTGAGAGTTTCGAGGGGTTTTGCTTCTGCAGTGAAGGTGACGAGTTTTGCACTTTTGCTTGCGTCCATTACACTTCAATTTTCTACTTTGATTCTTCATGGGCTGATTATATTCACAATTAATTAGCTTGGACGCTCTATTTGGGATATTTTTAGCTTTTAACATTTAAATTGGGCAGAATCTAGATTTGTGGTTCAATTAGACACCTTATGTTCTGTACACAGAGGCTCCAAACCTGCTCACATGGGTACTGTAAATAAATTATCACATAGTATATAATTTTCAGTTCATTTACATGATTCCATTACTCAGCAAATAATATTTTATTATTTCAGATGAATAACAATTTATCTATATATTTATGACAATTTTCGTGTCGGCGACATCTCTCGTGTGAGGGACAAAATTTTCTTTCATCCAAATGGAACCCACCCGAACCATACTAACACCCCATGCTCCCTTCACACCCTATCCTACTCTGTGAATTGGATTTTTACTTAATTTAAACTTATTAATCACCCATTCATATAGGTCCCACTGTTTGGATCAATCTTTGGTGCAAACTGATTTGTCACAACTTCTGCCTTTAGCAGTTTCTACCCGGTTTTAGTTCATATAATTCATAACAAGTTATCATTTGCAGCAAGTTTTCATTTATTTTTACTCTCTCCCATATTCATATTACACTTGTTTCTCCGATTTTCTTTTCCAGTTCTTGTTTGAAACAAAACTTTCAACAAACAAGATTTGTGGTTTAACAAAGCTTTCTAATGTTTACAGAGCTAATGGACTTCTAATTGAACAGTAATTGTTAATGAAGTAGATATCAAACAAATAATTCAATTGCTTGTGTATAATCTGTTTCATTCAAAGTCTTAATTGTATCGAAGTTTCTTACTTTATTTCAACTACAAACAACCCATATATTGCAAGGAAGAAGCAACAAGACAGAAACAACTTAGATAGGATGCATGAGGAGAAGGAAGAAGGGATCATCCGACGGGGACGATGCGCACAAGTGGCCTTGGAGAGGAAACACAGAGAGCTGGAGGGCCACAAATGCGACAGGCCCTGAATACCTTCCATCTTAAGATAGAGAGGACTGCCGGCTTCACCTTCGCAAACGACTTCTTCAGCCTCGCAGACAATGGTTCAGCCTCAACCGGCGACGGAAACGACAGCTTGTAACTCTTCAGGAATATCTGCCTCTTCTTCGCTCGCTCGATTCTAGAGTCGTATGCTCCTTGATTCAGCCCCTGGCTCGATGAGGGTATGAACATTGACGGCTTCAACTCCCTTGTGCTGGATGTTACTAGGCCTCCAGCACTGCTGTTGCCACTTCCCCGATCGAGAACTTGATAGTCATTGTATCTGTGTGGCCGGCTAAAGCACAAGGTTGCACTTCTGAGCAGGAATTTCATGGTTGACAATGCAAATGCCAGAAGAAGAAGGTTTTTACTTGTAGTTTCAAGAAATGGGAGGGGTATTGGCGTCGAGGACAAGGAGCTTATGTGGAGAAAATTGCCTTTGACCCCACGGTGCCCACTTGAAGGGTCTTGGCGGGCCAGCAATTCAACTTCAAGAGCAAGGGATGGGCGTTGTGTCACCATTAAAGCATTCATATTTCATTTATTTAGTCAGATTAGGCGTCTGATGAGATCATCTAGCAAAAGAAAACAAGCAATTGCAATACCTACCACCCCCTTATACTTGTATTAATCAAATGTTTGATGAAAGAAAGGATGTGTGCAAGGCCCCATTCCTTGACTTCGAAATGTTTGTCTTCTACTACATTTCTAAAGTGTCACCCTCAATCGTGGGCCCTGAGAAAACAAAAATATTTTACTTTCTGGAAGAGTCATGGCCAATGTCTGCCTCCATTTTAGTATCACTAAGCATTTGAGGTGAAATTATAGTGCAAGATAAATGTGAAAGAATTAAATAAAGAAAAACGTAATAGATTTGGACACGGGTTGTATCAGAGCCAACTCAAGATCATCATAATCTTCAACTTCTTCAACATTTGCATCAACTTCAACAAATTCAACCAGTTTTTCATTTCCACCGTTGTTACCCTCTGGGCCTTTGTTGAGTGTAGCGGCTGCTGAGTGGGTGATTGCCTTTTATATAGAGTCCCAACAAAAATAGAAAATAGAGAAGAAGTAGGCATAGAGAGAAAAATTAGGACACCTAATCAAATCTAGTTCAAAATTGAGTCACACCCAACAATACCAAGGAAACTAATCTGGAGAACTCTAAGATATAAATTCATTTCTAACAAATATGTTGAGATTATTCAAGATATGTAAGAGAGTGTAATCGCTCATTTTAGAAACGTTAGTGGTAAGACAACAGAATTCCCTACTGGAGTAGGACTATATCAAAGATCCGCTTTAAGATCATATTTGTTTGTGATAATCATGGATGACTTAACGTAAGGAATTCAAGATGAAGCACCATGGTGTATGCTTTTTGCAAATGATATAATATTAATTAGTAAGACGAACAACAACTCAACGCTAAACTAGATTTGTGGAGGAGAACGTTAGAGTCAAATCATATGAAAATTAGTATAACTAAAACAGAATACAATGAATTTAACTTTAGTAGGCTAGACGATAATGAAGGTAAATCAGTAAAAATAAGAAATGACTTAGTTATACATTATAATAAGTTTAGATACTTGGACTCTATAGTAGAATTTCAATAATGTTTTGACTTAGATATAATAAATATGATATGAATGGAGTTGGCAAAACATAGACAAGCTAGGGGGTCTTGTGTGATAAAATAGTCTCCCATCACCTAAAAGAACAATTTAAAAAAAAAAAAACATTTATTAGATCTATGATGATTTATAGAGCAGAGTGTTGGGCAATAAAAAAAGACGAATAAATAAAGTCAAGACTACGGAGATGCGTATGCTACATTGATAAGTGGTTATGGGCTATATTTAGATGAGAACATAAAATGAGAGATTCTCCTGAAATAGGAGGAATCAAGAGAACCTCTGCACTTTCATCCTTCAATTACTTGTTTGGATATTAGAATAATCTAATCAGAAGGCCTCACGGATTGTAATTTGATTTCTTTTTTTAATTTTTTTTTTTAATTATGAATTCTCAAGAAAACAACCCAATGAGATTTAAAGCTCATTTGATAGTTCTTTGTGAACCAAATTTCAACATAAAATCAAATTCAATCCACTTAAGTCTTAGTTGTCAACAATCACCAGTTTCTTTATAAAAAAACAAAGATATCTAGTAATTTTCAACCAATAAGATGAAATGGCTAAAATTTGGTTAAGCAATAGTTCATTAAGTGAACTTTCAAAATCATAAGTTAGATCATTATTAAACTCTAAAAATGTTTTTTTTTTTTTTTCGAAAAAAAAAGAGGCAGAAGCAATTACAACCCAAGTGACAGGTTACACCTGTGATCTGAGCTCTCCTCACGTTAAGAAGATGTCATTTTCCTTGCAGGGATGGAGAATGTTATTATTCCTGAAGGAGGACGTTTTACTGTTAGTAGGCCCCAATATCTCTCGGAGAAAACATCTAAATAGAAGGAAGGAAGGTAAGGTTCTCCACCTCTCTTCCCCTTTCACCTTATTGGACAGCACCAATCACAGTTCTGCCATTTTATAAAAATCACTACTCTCAAAACTTACAGGTATAGCTTTAGGAGGAAGTAATCCCATCATCGAAAGTGACTCAATTAATGCTATTTCTTGAACTAGTAATAGGAAATTCTCCCCGTGGAAGTTGATTTGTATGGCAAGGGACATCTGGAGATTGTGCAGAATGGGTGACATCACTTTTACTCATACACCGCGATCAGCAAACTATATTGCTGACTCCTTGACAAAAGCTGATGTTCACTTACAATCGTCGACTTTGATTTTTTTTCCTCTGGCCAGATGAGGAAGCTAAGGGGTTTGGACACCTTTTGTATTTGGTGTGGGGTGACATAGGATGTATCTTGTTTTTTCTTTTCTTTATTTTGTTTTTTGTTTACTTTTTCTCTTATACTCAGTTCTTTCTTTTTTACTACTCTTTTATGTTATGGAATCTAAACAATTAATGTTTCAAAAAAAAACTTACAAAAGTCAAAGATATAATTTCCAGGTTCTACAAAGAACTTAACGAAACCCAAGATTATAGAGAGACAAGGCATGTCCAGAGAACCCAATTCGCTTATGAAAGTCGAATGAATAAAGCATGCAATCAAATACTATTATCTCTACAGTACACTAACAAAAATATGCATATTTTCTACATTTCTACACAAAATAGATGTTGAACAAATCAGTTGCAAATTTGCAATGAAATATAAGAACCAAAAAGGTGAATAATCGGAAACCAGAAGGAAATTTATTTATATATTTCTACAGGTGATGATTGTTTAACTTTAAAACTCAAAACCACTCTCTCACAAACGTATCTCAAAAGCTGAAAAAAGTACAGATAGGGGCACCACACTGCAATGAACAAATAAAAATGTAATTAAAGTTACAATATTGAAATACATACAAAAGAATTTTAGAACAAACAATCAAATGGAGAAGGATGCAAATGGCATTACAGATACATCTGTGGAGACAGAAAGCAGGGCTCCATGTTTAATAGTTCAGGATAGTTCAACTGTAACAGCATCCTTCACCTTCAGGAGGAATATCATCTACAGAAGACTTTCACAATCAAATGGTTGAAACGTGCCCAATAGCACTTATTTTGTATGTGAAGCGCAATGGACCAAGAATCAAGCTGCAGAGAAGGAGAGGGAGAGTGATTATGATGACATGCTGCAGCTAAGAATCAACTTTAAGAATAGAGATAAAATTTTAGAATTAGAAGTCATCTGCTTCAACCCATCTAAAAACAGCCGTCCATATTCTGAACAGCTGAAGATCCAAACAGATGTTCCATAGACTTTTTTCTTTCAAGGGGTAATTCCATTTCACAAACTCACCAACACCACTCTTCTTGGTTTAGTGATCAACAACAACTTTGGATAGTACAGATACAGAATGTACAAAGGCACAAGCTAAGCTGGGTTTTTATCCAACCCAAGACCAGGCCCGGTTTTTAGAAACTCAACCCGATACACCCAACCAAGAAATACCTGATGAAAACATTGAAACCCAGTCTTATTTTTAAACGTTTCAGGCTTAGTTGGTCTTGTTTTAGAGTCGATCTCATTCCCTGCCCAATAATAGAAATAGAATCCAAGCAAAAACACAGTATTTTCCTCCTTTGATTGGGTTTTGGGGGGATTTTAGATAGAACATAATGTTAAATAAACAAACAAATCATGGCAAGTCCAGGCACTCAAAGGGTTAGACAAAGCCCACCACAATTTTAAATCAGGCATTGAATTTCAGGCCTGGACCAAGCTTGAAGACTGATCTCATGTATACCTCGGCTAGACCAGGGAGGATTTGGACTTGAACTGCCTAACTTCAACCGTAGAAAGATCTAACTAAATGAAAAAAAAAGATGACAAGACAAATTGGGGACATGAAAGGGTTCTGTAAGAAACTGTGATCAATCGATTCCTCGTTATTCAAGCAGGGGAACACATGTTAGGAATCACATCTCTTGGGACAGTAGCCATCAAGGGTGAGAATTTTACTTGGAGAGGCCACACAACTGAAACCTTATAAAGGACATGATTTCTGCTTACCTAATAGCTTTCAGCAGAAACTTCAAATGAGAATTAGGACTAACCAAGGAGTTAGATGGATTCAACTAAAAGATCCCACTCGATTTCTTGACCTATCGATTTTTTTTCTCTCGCATAAGTGGAATAGCATCATTTACAAATTTGAAAGATTCCAACTATGGTATCTCTTAGTACATTTAAGTTTCTCTAGAATGTGATAGTGATGTGGACATCGAGGCCGATAAAGAAGAAATTGAAGATATTAATGATAAGAATGTCCAAATTGCTCTGGTGTTGCATGAAAAAGGGGATGGTGCGAAGTGCGGCTCTTTAAGGAGTCTAAAGGGACCTAGAATGGAGAATTAGAAGGCCCATATCATAGACATATGGGTTAGGGCCCAATTGGAGGTCTTTTGGGTTTGCTTTGCTCACTTTAGAGGCCCATTTGCTTGATGCAGAAGAGAGTAACGAATTGAGAAGAAAGGATAAGCTTGCCACATCTTCAATCTTATCTCCTTGGAACCAAAATAGTGAAGGAATCTCTCTATTTTAGTAATGCTTATTTTGAGATTTTCTTTTCTATTTTTTATTTTGGATAAATATGTAATATTGATGTCAAGAGGACAAAAGGCAAAAGGAGAGTGTTTTTGTTCTTTTCTTTTAGCTTTGATTGGATCTAGGAAAGGAGGTAGGCAACCCCTCTATTTTAGGAGTTTTTGATATTATTTAATTCCCCTAGAAATAATTTGTGGTTGATTGTGATGCATCTCATATTGGCACAAAAGTCGTACTCAATAAGGAGAATCAGCTGGTTGCGCTCTACAGTGAGAAGCTTCATGGCACACAGTTAAGGTACTCTACCTATATGATGTGGAATTTTATGCAATCATTTCGGTATTAAGGCATTGGAGGCATTATCTCCGTCAAAAGCCGTTCATATTGCATTCTACCCATGAGACATCGAAGTACATACATGGGCAGTATAACCTTAATGCAAGACATGCAAAGGGGGTAACTTTTCTACAAGAGTATATTTTTTTGTCATGAATCATATAACAAGGACTCAGAATCGTGTGGCAAATGCACTTAGTTGTAGAGCTATGCTTCTAACCTCTATGCGAGTGCAGGTAGTGGAATTCGGCACTTTCAAGGACTTGTATGTGACGGATGAATTTTTGTAGATATTTAGTCGCAAGTGTGGGTGGGTCCTAATGGTGATTATTTACTTCAAGTTGGCTATTTGTTCAAAGGCATGAAGCTTTTGTTCCACGTAGTTCTGATCTAGGCAAAATCGACATCCACATCAGCTCATATTGTTAGATTCATATTCAAATTTGGATCATGTCAGATACTTAGATGCATAATCCAAAACATCATCTACTTCATATTCTAGATTTGGATTTAGATGACATTCTCCTAGACAAAATGAAAATCAGATTAATCAAATAACCAAAAGTGTATAATTTAGTGAAAATTAGAAGAAAAAGCTTACAAAAATAATCATATGAGAATGAAAGATAATACAAATGTTAAAATAGAAGAAGATAATACAAACCACAATTCAAATGATGGCATCCAACTATATCTCAAATTTGATACCATTTCTTAATTCCAAATATAGTGGGTAGCATTATAAGAATATATAAGAGTGAGAAATTTGGGGAAGGAACGATGTAGGTTTCTTCTTTAATTCTAAAGGGTTTGGATCTAAAAAGAAGAAGAAAAAAGGAGCAAGGAGTAAGAGTTAATTATTGGCTGTAGGACCTTTTGGGGTTTGAATGTACAAGGTATAGTATTTACTTTTTTCATTGCTTTTGGTTTAGTTTTGTTTTTAAAAATTTCGTAACCATTCAAAAAAAAAAAAACGAATATATATCGATGAATATTAGGGTTTCTTCCTCATATAGCTTAACACACAACATATTTATTGACACTAGATATATTATTTACATTGCTTGCCACTTCAGTTAGCAGGTTATCAAACTCGGATATGGTTGGATCCAAACCTGCATTTATCCATAAACCTAAAGAGATATGAAGTTTGCATCCAAACGCTTTATTTCAGGTTGGACTGGATTTTTGAATGTCCATTTACATCCCTACATGGGAGCCTTAATGAGTATCCATCTATCAAGAATCAGCTTTATGAGTTCTACCTTGCAACTCATAGCTATCTAGGTAAATTCTCATTCCCTCCAAAGCCTAACATTCATTTCTAATTATTTCAACCCAAATCCTGATTGGTCTCCCCCTCTTAGCATCTCGAATTAGCAGCCAATAAATCCTTTATATGGAGTCTGTTCCTAGTGATTTGTGCACATGCCAAAAAATCTCAGATGGCATGCCATCATCCTCTCCTATTTGAGCCCCCTATAGGTTTCTCATATAATTGATGCAATAATTCCCAATTCTATCCTTTCTTATTACTCTACATCCAAGTAATCAAGCACATCTTAGCCATAGTTACCTTCAAGTAGTCCTCATTTCTTTTTCTCCCAGCACTCAACTCCAAATAGCAACGCAGATCGATAAATTATGATGTTGATGATCAGTGGTTGATTTAACTACTATACATGTATCCTTTTGTCAAAATAATTATAGATGTATTTATCTAGGCATATGTATATGTATATGCATTTGTATATTTATATTCTAGTGGTAATATAACTTGTTAGATCAGTACAAGATATCCCAATAAGTAACTATGCAATTTTAACAGTAGAAAAAGAAAGTTTTCAATCTAGCTATAGAAATGCATTAAAAATTGCAAAATATTATTTCCATTCTAGACATTGATCATGAATATAATAAGTTCAAGTTTTAAGGTTTTAACCAGGAATGAAAGAAACTAGTTTGGTTCAACTATGAAACTGGATCCTAAATTACAAAATATCAATTAAAATGAAGCCATTGATCATGAATCTATTAACTTCTAAACTTTAAGTACATTAAATGTTCTAAACTGAAAATAAATTAAAATACAGATTCTTACCTTGCTCCTCATGACAGAGACTTGAAATTCATTCCCAAAATCCCATTATGATGTTATCCTATCCTCGAAATGCTGGAAGATAGCCATAATTCCACACTTGGTCTCTAGGCAAGGCAGGGAGGGGGAGTTGGTACTCATAGGTGTAGAAACAGTGAGAAGTAGAAACGAAACAATATGACTGAAGCACGTGGAAGTTGTTACTCAAGCACATTAGCACAATTAAAGGAAATGATTTGAATATATATGTTTCACAAATATAAGTGCCGTCCAATTGTTTTGACTTCTAATGGTCACCATCGTGGCACATAGAGAAGGCACATTTGATTAACAGGCAGCAGAGCTACGGCTTTTCCGGCCAAACATTAGGAGTTTCTTGATCCCTTTAGCAGCAGGATGGCCTTCACTGCTAGTCCATTTCTTCCTTGAGTGCAAGGACTCAGAGTTAATACCATCGGTCGGAGGTGGGGTTGATTCAACCGAGTCAGGTATCATTTCTATTTCTGAAATTTCACAAGAGACAGGAAAGTTCTCATGTTCTGCAACATTCTTCTCCTCAACAGCAACATCAACAGAGTTAGGGGGTTTATGCAGAGTCATGGGTGGAGAGTTGAATTCAGTCACAGAAACAAAAGAAATATGATGGTTCTGAGAACTATTTGGAGGTAAGGAAGCATCATTAATACATCCATTGACTTGTGAAGCTGGCATATCTTGAGTTTTTTTCCCTGCATGAAATTGGGGAAATGCCCTAGGTGAACCAACAGCACCAGGTGCAGTTCTCCCAAAATCAACTTTCAGCTGTTTCTGGGAACCAACACTGGTTGAGTGATCCTCTAGTGGCAAGGATGAATCCCCAAAATCTTGATACTGGATTTTGTCACTAGACCCATTAATGTGAGAAGCTGTGTCCTGTCCATTAGCTACCAAAGATGATGGTGGATGATCCAGCAGAGAACTATTATCTTGAACTGCGGCATTGGAGACACTGGTTTCTTTCAGGTCACTACAAATCTGTTCCTCATTGGTACTAGAAGTATCAAGGGTAGAAATCTGAACACCATCTGAGAAATTGATTGCAGGTAAGCTGCTTGTTTCCATATTAACTGCATCCTTCTCAGTTGATATGACCTGGCCATCTGCAAACCTCTCCTTTTCTGCTGAAATATGGAGATCAGATGTCAGATCTGCATTAGAAGAGTCTTTCACTGAAGAGTTACTTAATTCTGCTTTCATGGTTTTCTCTCCTGGTGACTGAAGAGCTGCTACGCTATCCCCCTTTTTGCCTGCACTTTTGGGTTGGATTGATTTTGTAATAGTTGATAACTTATGTTTTCCCTGTCCAGATGCAAGGCGTTCCTTGGTTGAACTTGCAAACTCTGATTTCTGTGAACTCAATTTCTTGACTTGTTGAACTGTGGGTCGAGATGTTTGCTTGTCATTTCTCAAAGGACGTGTTGATGTCTTACTTTCTACTTTGTCATTCTTGGATGTCGCTGGCATTGTACAGCTAGCCCCGCTTCTCTGGGCAATTCTCTTTTGGCGCTCAATAAGTAATTCCTCCTTTTTCTTCCGATTCTCTTCTTCCTGTGAGAAAAAGATCAGCTGTCTAAGGAGAATGAATGCAGGGAAAGGCAACTATGATGCGCTTCACTGTACATCTGATTATCGAATTATGGTGGGAAAGTACACATCCAGAGCTGGGGATGAGATTTTAAAACAAGTGAATAAATCAACTTAATTGAATGATACAAACATCTGTAAATGAAATATTCCAACCAGATCTATATCTTAATCTTGACCCAACTCCAGCGTAACACTGAGAAAGAACAGTGCCACCTTGAAGAAGATAATGTCAGTCCTCTCCAAGCTTTGATTTATAACAGCACGTCATTAACACATCTTTCAGAAAGAAAAAGAAAAAAAAATAAGACTCACATGATCAATGTTATGCATGGACACTTCCACTGGCGCTGACTTTTAATTTCTCCCTCCACTAAAAGAAATTCTACTTTATATGCTTATATTGTTAAGAACCTCTAGCAAAAATGGTAAATGCTCATTATAACAGCCTAGAGGTTGTGGGTTCACGTCCCGTGCAGGATCAGATAGGCAAGGCTTCCCTTGCAGGATCAGATAGGCAAGGCCCATGAAAACAATTTGCCAAATCCAAATATGGCCAACCTCAGTTTGATGAGATTAATGGCTTAGATGATAATGATGATGTTTATACTGTTAGACTACTCATATATTTTGTATAATTCCTTTTGTTTTATTTTATATGGACGTTCAGGTCTGCCATATTGCAAGATTTTTGCTAGCTTTTATAAACACATGTGAAACTTTTGACCAACAATGTTTTTAGAATCAAAGTAGAGGCTGAACCAACTTTTTCTGTTTATCTTTCCAGACTATTCATGGAGTTTGACGGACTTCTCAATCCAAACCCGTTTGACAGGCTGATAAAACCAGACCAGAATCAACAAAAACTGAAAAGAAGACAATAAAATTGTTTCAAAATCCTAGAAGTGGTCAAAACTATAAATGAAACTATGTTTGGGTGGTGCAAGTGCAAGCCGGGCTAAGTGTAAGGATGTCTTTTTAAGATTGAACCTATACCTGCAAAACTATATTTAGTTGAACATTGCACGATGAAAAAAAGACAGGTAGACAAAGACATGTACATTAAGATAGATGTATCATGTATGATGTGACAAAAAAAGATAGAAATTAATGAACTAGAGAAAGCAATGCCAGCCCTGAGATTTCAGGGGCCCTAGGCGAACCCTTAAGATGGGCCTTTTATACACTAACAAAAAATAAAATCATATATTTTTTTTACAAAGTGTGAAACATCTAAATAAAATATCATAATCAAATTTATAACAAAATATTATTTAAAATTTATTCTTCTTGGATTTTGAGATGCAAAATTACTATATTCAAAAAATTTTAACATATCTTTTTCAATAGATAAGATAGTTAATCCATTCAATCTTTCTTCTGACAAATTTAATTTCCACTTGTGTATGCATGTTGATTTTTTATTTTTTAGTACTATTTTATTGTATTTAAAAAAAGTAGTTGACATGTTAAAATATATAATGCATTTAAAACAATTTATAAAGTAAAATTATATTAAAAACTTATCACTCAATTATAAACTATAAAGCACAAAATAGTCATTCAACTTTAAACCCATTTTCTTTTCATTCAACCATCTATATTATAGTGAACACTAAGTTTTCTCATTTAGGGGCTTTTTTAGGTCACACTTTTATTAAAATTTCTGAAAAAAATGATAAGCATAATGATTAGTTAAAATTTAAACTTTATATAATCATTTTAATCTTATAATAGAGTCAATTAATCATCTCAATTCTTAATTTTTAACTCCGAAAATGAGAGAGAGAGAGAGAGAGCGAGAGAGTTTTTTTGCAGGAACTCCGAGAACGGCAGGCGATGGGCTTGGCCGAAGAGGGACATTGGAAGAGGCTGGCGAGGACGGGTGGCAACTTCAGAAGAGGAGGAAAAGGAGGAGCAGTGGCGACGATCCTTCAGTTTCTCTGTTCGTGGCTAACCTTCCGGAATGGCCGGAGTATTCCTTACGGGGGTGGTTACAGGAACTCTTCAAACAATGGGGTGCAGTGACGGATGTGTTTGTACCTCGGAAGAAGGATGCAGTGGGGAGACTCTTCGCCTTCGTTCGCATGGCAAGAGGCAGCCAGGCAGAGAAGGCGGCAAGGGCGCTCAACGAGCGTGTCCTTGCTGGGAAGAAACTGTCGATACGGCCGGCAAGATATAACAGGAACGAAGTCAAGAAGGGTTGTCCACATAAGCTTCAGACCAGTTTTTCAAGTCCTCAGTACTACTACATGTCTAAGAAGGTCTCCATCCCACATTCCAAAGAAGCAGAAGGGGGGAGGGAGGGAAGAAGTATTATGGTGGTTGGTGGCTTAGCTTCTAAAAAAGGGAGGAGGCCAGGTGAAGGAAGCCTGGAACCCGGTGGGGACACACAGGCCGTGGAATGAGGTGGTTCAAAAGCCAACCAAGAAGTTAGCTGGGGGCAATATTGAGCCCTCGTTTGATGTCGTGCTAAGTGTGGAAGACAAAGCGGAATTGCACGCATGGTTGTCGCATGCGGTGATTGTGGCTCCATTTCAAGATCTGTCGCGATCTCAATTGATCATCGCCCTCGAATTGGAAGGCCTTTCAGTTCTTCACTGCTGCCAGATTGGTGAGAGAAGGTTCTTGGCTACCCTAGCCGGGACCCTGGAGGTTAGGAAAGCCCTGAGAATTGTCTCAACTCAGTTTAGAATTCTTGGGCAGTGGCAACCAGATATCTTCTGCCACTCGAGATATGTGTGGATTAGATGTTTCGGGTTCCCACTAGAAGGTTGGACTGAGAAGATCATCACGGCTTTTGGGCAGAAGCTTGGCAATCTTATTGAGATCCATTCCCGGAATCTAGATAAAGTCGATTGCACCTTGCTACATCTGTTACTGGAAGTGGGCATAAACGACCGTATTCCTCAATCGGTTTTGGTGAACATCGACGGAAAATCTCACCCGGTATTGTTGATGGAGGTGGTCTCTCCCTTGGATTGGCTGGATTCTACTTCGGCCAAGGATGTATCGTCGGAGGAGCATGGCTCGTCTCAGGCTACCATTGCTTCCGGCAGGGTCAATCAGTCTGCGCGGGCTTCTCCAGATCCCAAGATGGCGTCGGACGTTTTGGCGGTGGAGTCAGCCGAGAGGGTGCTGGACAATGACGTGCTGTCGCAGAGTTCAGGGCTGCATGCGCAGTACCTGGTGAAAGAGTCTTCCTTTCCAACAGTGTCTAGCCCCCATTCTTCTCAGCATTTAATAAAGTCAGAGAAGTGGGTAGAGAAAAACGTGGGTCAGGCTTTTGTTCTCGGGTTTGGACCCGGGAAACTCTTTTCCCAGCTACCGCAGCCATTGGGAATTGGTCTGTCTACTCTTGACATTCATCGGTGCTCAGGGGTATTAGGTGGAATGGGCCCCTCCTTTCCTTATGCAGCCGACTGGGGTAACCCCTTCCCTTTCAATTTTTTCCCTGTCTCTCACTGTAGTTCAGTTGGGTCCTACGAAGGGAAGTCTGATT
Source organism: Chimonanthus praecox (assembly GCA_022113865.1). Lineage (NCBI taxonomy): Eukaryota > Viridiplantae > Streptophyta > Magnoliopsida > Laurales > Calycanthaceae > Chimonanthus > Chimonanthus praecox. The sequence goes on along the minus strand of CM039095.1, from coordinate 16,543,244 downwards.
CCTCAACCAGTAGAACCCAGGATACCGTATCTGGGCAGCGGAACCCCTCCAAAGTGGCAGCTTCTTCAGCAGACCAAACATCTTCATATCGGGGGAGAGGTATGGTAAAACGACTGGCGGAAATGAGACAAGAGCAGGCAGGCGAAGCTTCATGTTCTTCAGTCCCAGAAGTTGGGCGATTTACCTATGAGAAGGGGCCTCTCCTTCAGCAGGGGCTACTGTGTAAGCAACTTCAGGAAGTGGGAGCGTCAGTTCACGGTAATTATCCCATCTCAGCAAATCAGTTTAACAATTTGGTGGAGGATTTTTCAGAATCAAAAAAGGTTACAAATTGGGTTGACAATAGTAGAGGGGCTTTAAACATTTTGGAAAAAAAGGGTCATACTGAGCAGACGGGTGTGGAAATTCTTAAAGTGGGAAAGGATCTGGGGATCAATTTTTTCAATGAGAATCTGGCTCTAGAAAATTTAGCCAGACTGGAAGCTTCTGATAATTCTTCCCTTCTCCTCCTGAAAAATCAAAAGAGGAGAAGGCAAGCATTATCCTGTCAAGGTTCTCATCCCTTATTCACAGTGTATTGTAAAAGAAGGGGCTGGCAAGCAAGCCGAAAATCCAGGAGTACCAGAGTTTCTCTATGAAGGTGCTAACTTGGAATATTAGGGGCCTTGGACTCCAACAAAAAAGAGGGGCGATCCGTAGATTCATTCGAAAAAATAAAATTGACATCCTTCTTCTACAAGAAACCAAGAAAGAGGAAATTTCTTCTCAGCTGGTTAGGGACATCTGGGGAGCCAGAGATTGTGGCACCTTCTATAAACTTGCAAAAGGTCGGTCTGGTGGCTTATTGAGCTTATGGAACCCTTCAGTCTTAAAGGTTTCAGTAAAGAGATTGGACTTGAGATCAATTACAATCAAAGGGGAGTTGATAGAGGAAGGAGAGGAGATATGTGTGACAAATGTGTATGGGCCTAATACTGAAGGGGAAAGGGAGAATTTTTGGACAGAACTAGAAGATATAAAAGTTTGGGCTTCTTCAAGATGGTGTGTGGGAGGTGATTTCAATGCTATTAGGTTCCCATCAGAGAAGAGAGGAGGAAGGGAGTTCTCTAGATCAATGGAACACTTCTCAACTTGTATCGAGAACTGTGGCCTTATTGATTTGCCGCTCAGTGGCGGAAGATACACTTGGTCGAATGGGCAGGCAAGAGCATCATTGAGCAGACTTGATAGGTTTCTGGTGTCGGCTGACTGGGATGCCCTTTTTCCGGGGGCTAGTCAAGTGAAGCTACTTTGCCCCATATCGGATCATTGGCCAATTATTCTTGACTCGGAAGAGATGGATTGGGGCCCAAAGCCTTTCCGATTTAATAATGTTTGGTTAGAAGATCCTAAATTTACGGAGCTTGTTAAATCTTGGTGGGAGAGCTTCAATATTCATGGATGGGCTGGTTTTGTACTTGCACAAAAACTCAAGTTGCTGAAAAAGAAAATCAAGGAGTGGGTGGCATCTAGTGGGGGTAGTGTGCAAGAAAAAAAGGAAGAGGCAGTTAGAAAATTGGAGGTTTTGGCTAAAATAGAAGAGGATCGTGATCTCGAGGAGGAAGAATTTGTTTCCAAGAAAGAGGCGAAATCGGCGTTATGGGATTGTCTAAGATTAGAAGAGGTGGAATGGAGACAGAAATCCAGGGCTCTATGGTTAAGGGAGGGGGATAAGAACACAAGTTTTTTCCATGCTTGCGCATCCAATCGTAGAGCCATCAATGTTATCAGATCAGTAAAGGTGGATGGTACTTGTATCTTTGATAAGGCGGGTATCAGGAGAGCAGTAGTGCGTTTCTTCTCAGACATCTTTCAGCCTTTGCCAGCCTCCTTGCTCGGGCCTCCTCCTTGTCCCTCTCCTGGCTCGCTGCCGTCGTCTGTTGATCCGGGTTTGTCTTATCCTTTTTCTTTTACTGAGTTGTCTGAGTATTGTTGTTGGAAACCTGGTGCGTTGTTTGCTTCTTCTTTTCCCCAGGTTCAGGTTGGCTGGAGTGGAAGTAGACTTCCCTCTCCTTCAGCGCTACTAGCATGCTTTTCATCGGAGGCGCTCTGCTCGGGTTGGATCCATTCTCTAGGGTCTCCTGTGGAGTTGTCCGGAGGTGCCGAGATTCTTGCTCTAACGGAGGTAGTGCCGGGGTCCATCAGGACTTTTGAGGCGGGTTGTTGCATCTTTGACATAGGCCTTCTGCGGGGCTTCTCGGAGTCGTCTCAACTTTTAGTGGATGGATGCTGGGACTCTTTGCGTTCAGTCTTCTACCCTATTCGTGCTTCGGATCTGTTGCGGCTTGTCTTTTTTGAGACCCGGGTACTATCCTTCCCTGTTTCTTCTTATTCTCTCTTTGTTGGTGAGCAATCTTTTGGGGTTCTCTCTTTACCTAGTCTATTGGTTGGGATGTTATCTTCCCTTTTGTTAATCTCTCTTCCCCTTTCGCTATCTAGGCATGTATGCTCTCCCTTTTCTTTGCTTAGTTCCGCCTCTAATATAGACTCTGGATCCCGTAGACCTTCTTTGGAGGGGCTCGAGTTTCCTAGGATTAGTGGGGTTATGGCTGGTTGGTTAGAAAGGGAGTTCTCTTTGGAGGAGATTAGGGCAGCAATAGATAGTATGAATGGAGATAAGGCCCCTGGCCCAGATGGTTTCAATTTTGCTTTCTTCAAGACTTGTTGGGGGACAGTTGGCCCTGTCATTATCAAATTCTTTAAGGAGTTCTTCTCAGATGGAATAATCTATAAGGACTTGAAGAACTCCTTTATATCGTTAATCCCGAAACGGGAGGGCCCAACAGATTTATCCCATTACCGCCCGATTAGCCTTGTGGGTAGCATCTACAAATTGCTAGCAAAAGTGCTAGCAGAGAGGCTAAAAAAGGCGTTACCTCAGGTCATTGATGAGTCTCAAGGAGCTTTCATTGAAAAAAGACAAATTTTGGACGGAATCCTTATTGCTAATGAATTGGTTCATTTGAGAAAAAAAGAGAGGAAACCAGGGTCATTGTTTAAAATAGACATGGAAAAGGCTTATGATTGTGTGGATTGGGAGTTCGTGAGATATTTGTTTCAAAGAATGGGTTTTGGTAGGAGGTGGCAGAAATGGATGAAAGCTTGCGTTGAAGGCTCGAGGTATTCAATCTTGGTCAATGGTTCTCCCACCCCTCCAATTGAAGCCACTAGGGGCTTGAGACAGGGGGATCCATTATCTCCCTTCATATTCACGATGGTTGGGGAAAGTTTGAATCGTTTGGTGTTGAAAGCGAAAGAATTGGGGATAGTAAGGGGTTTTGAGGTTAGCCCTGAAGGCCCGGCAATCACTCATCTCCAATTTGCTGATGATACCCTATTCTTTTGCGAACATGATAAATCAGAGGTCTTGGGTTTTCGCGCGATCTTGAGATGTTTTGAGTTGGTTTCCGGACTTCGGATAAATCTAGGTAAAAGCACTCTTATTGGGATTGATATGGATGATTTGGTAGTTAGAAATTGGGCAGAAGAAGTTGGTTGTGGAGTCGGGAAGCTCCCTTTTCTTTACCTTGGGCTCCCGGTTGGGGGTAATCCTAGAGTAAAAAGGTTTTGGACCCCGGTTCTAGAGAAGGTTCAGAGGCGACTGGCAGGTTGGGGTAAGAGATACTTATCTTTGGGCGGAAGGGTTACTCTCCTCAAGTCTGTCCTTGCAAACATACCAATGTATTTCTTGTCTCTTTTTAAGATCCCTATAGGTGTGGCCAATGAGTTGGAAAAACTTTTCAGGCGATTTTTATGGGGCGAACTTGAGGGGAAGAAAAGAGTTCATTTGGTGGCCTGGACTGAGGTAACGAAACCCAAACACAAGGGAGGATTAGGTTTTGCCCCCATTAGAGAGAAAAATGAAGCCTTGTTATGCAAGTGGGGTTGGCGCTTTGGTTTGGAGAAAAATGCTTTATGGGTCAGAGTTCTAACGGCTAAATTTGGCTTAGCAGATAGAAATGGGTGGTCTTTGGGAGAAGGCGTAAGGCAGTATGGTTCCAGGGTACTCAGAGATTGGTGGAATGTGTGCGAAGGTAGGTCTGAGGTTGGGCGTTTGTTTCAAAGCAATCTTCGCCTATTAGTTGGCAAAGGGGACCGTACTTTGTTTTGGGAAGATATATGGTTGGGGGATAGGCCTTTGAAAGAGTCTTATCCTAGATTATTTAGAGCGTCCAGAAATAATCAGGCTCTTGTCCAAGATATGGTCAAAGTGGATAGACAGGGTACTTTGTGGAATTTCGATTTCAGGAGAGAACTTCGGACTTTCGAAGTAGATTCACTAAACGACCTTAAGGCAAAACTGGGGGAATTCAAGTTGGATGTGGAGAGTGGTGACGAATGGGTTTGGACGGGGAATTCCGCGGGGGTCTTTTCGGTTAAATCGTTGTCCGACTTGGCTTCTGATAGGTTGGATGGCTCTTTTGCTTCTAAGGCTATTGTTTGGAACAACCTGGTCCCACCGAGAGTTCAGATGTTCCTCCTCTGGTGTTGTGCAAAAAGAAGGATCTTGACCAAAGCGGAGCTGAGTCGCAGAGGGCTTTTAAATTCTACTGGAGATTCTTCTTGCCCCCTATGTCAACTGGCTGAAGAAACCTTAGACCATCTTTTTGTAATTTGTCCAGTGGCTTGGAGACTATGGAGTGGTTTTGTCAATATGTTGGGAATCTCGTGGGTGTGTCCGGGTTCTTGGGAGGGGTTTCTGGAGTCCTGGTCCGTGGTTCGTCTGCTTCTCCGGAAGAAGCTTATGTGGAACTCTATCCCAGCGGCGGTCATGTGGACCATTTGGAGAGAGAGAAATACTAGAATTTTTGAGGGAAGTAGTTTGGAGTTTGGCGAGCTTTTTGATACCGCCAAATGGAGATTATTCTCGTGGCTTTGCGCTATCAAGGAATTTAGGGACTTCAAAGTTGAAGATTTGTTTGTCTCTTTGGACGGGTGTTTGGGTCCTTCCTTCAAGAGAGGGAAACCTTCGGTTGGGTGGGTCCCTCCCCCTGTGGGATCGTGGAAATTTAATGTCGACGGAGCCTCCATAGGCAAACCTGGTCCTGCTGGGATCGGGGGTGCGCTTAGGAATCATCTGGGTTTTACTCGTATCGCTTTCTCGGAGTCTATCGGGATCAAGGAGTCTAATGAGGCGGAATTTCTTAGTGTGAGGAGGGCTTTATCCTTAGGGGCAGCTCTTAGGGGGGAGAAATTAATTATTGAAAGTGACTCTTCCAACGCTATCAAATGGGCCAAGGGTCTAAAGCGTCCCCCGTGGAGATTTATTACCTTACTTAGGGAGATTAAGGAGCTAATGGTTGGTTTGGATGTATCCTTTTCTCATGTTAGTAGGACAGCAAATGGGGTTGCTGATCTTCTTGCAAAGAATGGGGTGGTTGGGGCTACTATTGGCCCATCTGACGCCTCGGGCGCTTAGCGGCTTTTTCCTCTATGTCTTTGTTGAGTTGCAGCCGGGTGTAGGCTTACTTGTATTTTTCTCTTTTTTCTGTTTTATTCTTGGGGTGGGGGGGCCTAACTCTCTTAGACCTTCACCTCTTGTTTTCTCCTTTGTACTGTTCCTTCTTCTTAATGATAATCTACTCTCAACTGTTTCAAAAAAAAAAAGATTTAAAATTTGAAAAAAAATGGCCAAATCAATCTGAGTTGACTAAACTCAATAGGAATTTGAGTCAAGCGAGTTAACAAGTCTTGTCAAGCCTTTTCAAGTTGACTTTAAATACTCCCCAAGTTATTTTACTGAAAGAAAAATTATGTATAAATTTATAAGAAATTGCAAAAAGTTTAACAACATGAATACTCCCCAAGTTATTTTATTTAAGAAAAATTATGTAAGAAATTGCAAAAAGTAAAGTTATTTTACTTAAAGAAAAATTATAAATTATGTCTAAATTTATAAGAAATTGTAAAAAGTAAAGTTATTTTAATTAAAGGAAAACTTATATCTAAATTTATAAAAAATTGAAAAATTGAACCCACCATGAGTTGAACACGCATCCTTTGATTTGAGAGTCGGACGCACTACCAATGCGCCACAGATCCAGTTGCTAGTAAAATAAACATTAAAATAAATTTATAATATAAAAGAAGGTGCGGGAACTTAAAAATTGAACCTGACTCAGGGACCCTATCTATTTGGAGGCCCTAGGCGGCGGCCTAGTTCGCCTAAGGCCAGGGCCGGGCCTGAGAGAAAGCTTAAATGCTGCTTCAATATTTATTAAGAAAAAGAATGAGTGGATCTTAGCTAAGATGGTTTGAGCACATTTGTGAAACATCCGAAATTTCCTTAGAACATAGAATTAAAACACTACAAGTAGAAGGCACTAGGAGAAAGGGAATGTCATTAGCCATTAAAGGCGTGGATCAAGGTTGTAAGACATGATATGATAAATTGTGAAGTGAAAAAGAACATCATTATCAACATGATTAGGTGAAATTGTATAGCTTGAAAATCTTATCCAAGATGGATGGAACAGGCGTGAATGATGACCACAATGACAACGAAGATCATCATGATGAGGGTAGTTTTCTACATGACAGGATCAAGACAGGCTCTGATCTGGTTGAATCAGCTGATTGGTCCAGTTCAACAATGGTCTACCCATAATGTATTGATGCCAAATGATGTGACCATATTAAAAAAATGAAATTTTATTTAAGGCTTTTAGTTACGTTCATGAAGTCTTTGAAACTTGTGACATATCCATGTCAAAAACATCTCCATGTTGGATTTCTCAGAGATTCTTGATCTATTCTAGTAGTTCTTTTAACATGGTTTTTTCAAGATGACAAAATAATATTGCACCTATTCTCTTCTGAAACTTAAACAAAAATATTGAAATGTTCTTTAATTCATTGTCTCAAGTAAAATTTATAATTTATTTTTCGTTGGTGTCATTTTTACAACTTAATTTTATTTAAGATATTGAATTAAATTTGTCCAAATATTATGCTTAATTAAAGGACCCTACATTTTGAGATTTGTTGAATCTAACACCTCATACTAGTATCAGACTCTGTCACACATCCCTCTATCAATGCAACACAGGGTTTTACCATTTAGATAAGAATCAGCCAAACAGCAAAATGGGTGACACTTTAGTAAAATTATGAAATCTAATTTCTCCATTATCATAATAAAATATTGACTAAGGAAAGAAAAACAATGATAGTGAAAGTTATTCGATACCTTCTCCATTTTGCTCTTAAGTATTGCTTCTCTGCTCATGGCAGAGGGCCTCTTGTTCCTTGATAAAATGTCAGACCTGGTCTTCATAAGAGATCCTTGCAAGGGTTTTGACCTAGCATCTTTACTTGAATGCTTAGTTTTAGGATCTCCCTCATCCTTAGAATCCTTGTTCTTCTGGTTTGATGGCATTTTTCCATCAACGGACTCAACATGACCATTTGCTTCAGCACCAAAATCCCTTTTATCTCCACCATTGAGGGAAACATCCATTGAGTAATCTATTTCTGGAGTCCAAGATTCCCCAATAGATTCATGTCTTGGATCCCGTTCAAGCACCATGTATAGATCATCAGGCTCATATACACCAGATGTTCCATTTTTATCTTTCAAATAAACAGAGGTGACACTTTCCTGTTGACCCATTGGCTCAAAGTCTGTAATAAAGCTTATATCTGTTCTCCACTGAGAATGAGGTTGATAATCTACTTCTGTTCTGGTTGGGACCACAATGGAATCATCAATCATGAAATCTCTTCTGTTTTTCTCAGTGTGAAGACAGTCACCTGATATACTTAAACTTCGATCTCCATCAAACATGGAGCACTCTGCATTGACATCTCCATCAGCTGATTTCTCTGGTTGAGAGATAATAAACCAGTCCCCACCTTTTTGACTCTTCAGTACCAATGATGATTCATGACTGTAGTCAGATAGAGATTCATGGACATTACTATCAGATTCCAATCTTTGTGACAATAATAACTCCCCATCAATGCAGTTACTTCGCTTCAAATTTTTGCAGTAATTTTCATCACATTCAAAATTTTCCAAGTGTCCGGCATCATCAATGATCGTGTCTCTGTCAGTTACAACAAAGGAATCAGATGCAACCAGCTGTGGTGCTACCCCTTTCTTCAACTCAGCATCAAATGTGCAGCTACTATCAAATGGTTGGACAAATTCAGAGCTCTTTATAACACAATATTCATCCTGGACATCTACCACATGCGGATTATTACAATCCGGAGCAGTGCCACCAATGTCCTGCTCTATATTGTTAGAACCTGAATCCTCATCCCTCATAAGAAGGCTCTGGAAAGCTTTCCAGTTTTCATTTCTCTTCTCCCCTTCACACCCATTTTCAACATATTGTTCACTGGCATCGTTTGAGATTTGTGCATCACTGGAATGTTTGCAGCTACTTCTCTTAGAATGACGTTGGTTTGACTTCTGATGCTTCTGTAATGAGTCAACAACATCCTCTAGCTTCTGTTTAATTGAGTCACCATCAATAAAATCATCCTCAGCTGATGATTCATCAGATATACCATCCTTGTCTCCATCTCTTTTCTTTGATGATATGTAATTGATATTGCGGATGATAACCGTTCTTGAGGACTTTTTACCACGCCCCTTCTTTTGTTGTTTCATGGTCAAAGGATTCCCATCAGGTGGAGCTTCTTGCCCTCCAGCATCTGCCTCACTACCTGAACTAGAGTCAACATGGTCAGAGGATCTTGAAGTAGGATCAGACACTTCGGCTCCTTCTCCATTCATAGATACATCATTTTTCCTTGATGACTTGCTGCGATGTCGATACTGACCAGAATGGTGGGAAGCACCACCATAACCAGATTCCTCCAAATGTGGAGGAAAATGCATGTTCCCATAATAAAGAGGGACTGCATGCATGCCAGCAAGAGGATACCCTTGATATGGATGCATTTGTGGAACAACAGGGTTTTGAAAATTGTACATGTATGGAGGTGGTGGATTTGGCCAAGAAACTGGAACTTGAGTTTTAACATGGAAAGTATCACCATTTCCAGCCGCTGATGTTGTTTGACTTGATGCTGGCAAGTTATTCTCTGCAAATAAAATTCTATCATCATGTAAGACATTAAAATAAGCAGCAGAATACATAGAAGAAAAACTAAACAAAAATATTTACCTTCACTAACATTTGAATTTGCATGGTTTATAGTTGAATTAGTTGTTGAAGCATCTGAAGATCCAGTGTGGTCAAGTTGCCCATTAGAGGCATCATTGGTGTTCGGCATACTAGTAATGAGACTCTGGTGGCTTGTAAGCATGATTCCAGATGCTCCCATATAAGAAAGTTCTGGTTGAGTGCATGCCTCGATAGCTGCCAATTCATCCATCCAAAGCCCATCTCCGTGTTTTTTCATGCACAGGTCCTTAAAATTGAAGCATGCTTCCCTGAACAATGGCACATCTATCACCTCAGTAGTTGAACTCGAGATAGCTTATACAAAAAATTATATGCATTCCACATGAAATGGCTACTAACCTAGAATGCAGATTGTTTGACAATAAGCTCCTCTTTGTTTATTGCTGATATGATGGATGATAAGCATTATATTTATTGTTTTATGCACTTTCCACACAGGATTTAACATGTACCCCAAACAAAAGCAGAGACCTTACATTCTAGGAATGCATTAAACACAAAAAACTAATGGTGTGTTTCGTCATCTTAAAAAATTAAATAAATCTCTCTATTTGGCAATTTGTTTTTCTTTTCAGAGAACAAATTTTACTGATTAGAAAAAAAAAAAAAAAAGGCATAATACAAGGGCTTTCTATTATAATTGACAAAACAAAAATTGGATTGGATGGATGGACATCCTTACTACCATCTTTTGGATGGATTGGATCAGTCTCCACAAACTAAAAAATAGCTGCAAATTTCAAGAAACAGAAGGGAAGAAAGAAAAAAAAAGGGCCAATCAAAAGGGTTGACTTACATCTGATCATCTCAATCTGCCCCCCACTCTTGTTTTTGCACTCTTTTGGCCTTCCTGAGAACTATAACCAAACCCAACCTCCTCCTCCTTTTTGGGGATTTTTTGAGGGAATTTTGACAAAGGATTTGGTGACTTCTTGGAGAATTTTTAGATGCCCTTTTGAGACATCGGGGACCTTTTCAAGGAAGATTAGGGACCTAAAATCCTATGGAAAAAGGGCTTGGAAATCTGGATGCTTTTCTTTTTCTTTCTTACTATGCTTGGAATTCCAAATTCCATACACTCGACAAATTGTAGTCTGGTTGGGGAATTAAAAGTCTATTGGAGAACTGAGGACTTAAAATCCTGGGGGAGAAAAAGGCTAGGAAAATAGCTTCTTTCTTTTTTCTTTGAGTGTGGCTTAATTCCAAATTCCGACAAACTATAGTGTCGTTTAAGGGCTTACCTCCCATCCATATTTCATGGTTTCATAGTAGTGTTTGGGGTTCTTTTACTCCATTAGTAATTCAAAAGAAAGGGATTATTTGGAGGCAACATTCCAAGATTCTCCATTTTCTTCGTCTTGACTAGGGCTGCATTTGGATTGGAGGGGGGTAATAGGGGGTAACCCCCCATTACCCTTGTTTGGAAATGGAGGGGTGAGGATAAAAATTCAAATTTTTACCCCTCCCCCTCCCTTTTTGAAAACCCTTTGGAGCATGGGGTTTTTCAGGAAACCCTTGCCCCTCTTTACCCCTCTTTGCACTATGGAGCAAAAATATTTTAAAATATCTTTTAATTAATGAATATTATTTAATAATTATGTTTCATAAAATTTTATTTTTATTTTTTATACTATATAGATTTAATAAAAATTATTAATTCTCATAAAATTATTAATATATCCGGTTACCCCTGCTAACAGTTACAAAAAAAGATTTTTTCCTCTCAGGGGAAGTTTTAACTTTACCCCTATAATTAGCAAACAAGATAAGGGTAACACTTGCATAAGGGTAACCCCTGTTCAAGGGTAACACCAGGTAACCCCTGTAAAATTTACCCCTCATTCAAACGCAACCTAGGTTCCTCCTCTATGATACTTAAAAGATTATGGGGAATCTTGGATTTCTCCATTCACCCTTTTGATCTCTCCAAGCGGATAAAGTCCTTAGATCCAATTAGAAGATCCTTTGAATAGATATCAAAAATAGAAAAAGATATGAAGCTTGACACAAGAAAGTTGTCAAAAGTGCTCACTCTCTCCTTATAGAGCAGTTTTTGTCTTCCAATGAGACAAAATGACCTACTACTTGGAACATTTAGTACCCATTTCTCAAATATTGAACAAAATCTCAGTTTACTTCTGTAGATTGTCAAATTTTAGTACTTTTTAGTTGGAAATCTCACTCAAAATTTCATAAAAATAGGGATGGGAACAGGCCGGGCTCAAGCAGGCTTGATTTGTGCCAATCCTGATCATCAAGTAAGATGACTGAGCCTAACCTGAGCCCGACAAATCCCATTGAGCCCAAATTCTCTATATACTATACTGCTTGTCTTTCTAACAAATGAGGATGCATGTATATAAAGAGTACATGGAGCCATTCAAGGCGAGGAAAAAGGTAAGCAAAATCAGCTACAATCATTAACAATCAATGATATCTAACAATATCTAAAAGTCAACCCACATGTGTAAAATGTGATACACCACATCCTACAACAAAGTGATCAGTTGAAATTATAATTTATTTAAAATTATGTCACACCCTGCATCATAATTTCCCATTACAAAAGTTTAGAGGGTGAATCCATAGCTCGTGCGTGTAACATTACAAGCAAGAAGATTTTCCAATGCCCTCCTATCAACATAAACATGGCACTTGCTGAATACTAGATTGCTAGTACCTTAGACGGGAAGCTCCAAAAGCATCGGCAAAAGCTATGAGATCATCTATGTGATTCTCTTCAAATCCAGCTACAACAGCTCGAGCATATGCCATTGCTTGCTCTTTCCGGAGCACAGCTTTCCGAGTTTCCAAAACTCGCTGAAGGCGAAGTCTGGTAACAAAGTAAAGGTAATTCAGAAATTAGAATGAACCACTCCACCTTGGGATAATGTCTAATGGTCTTTGTCGGAAGATAAATTAATCATGTGTAACCAAAGAAAGGTGACTTACTTGGAGTTCTCTTCTTGGGCAGCCTCATCATCTTTAGGTTCACCTTTTGACTAGTAACAGCAAATTCATCATAGAATAGTTCAGTTCTGATGGAAATTAGTGCTTCTTTTAGTATAAAAATGAAATCACTGAATTTCGGTGATACCTTTGGAGGAATATTTGACTTCTTGATAGTCCCATCAGTAGCAGTTATGTTGCCTATTAAATAGAGTTAAATTAGTTAATAGAATCAATCAAGTATATGCAATGTAAGTGCTACATAGACTGCAATTCCATGATGACGTGAAAATTTCTGAAATTTTTCCTTCAGGGCAGCAAAACATGTAGAAATTCCAAATAACATGCACAAATGGATATAGATTCACAGACACAAGACACATGCATGAACAGGCATTACGAATTTATACTATCATAGCACCATAGGCATTGGTGGAGACAAAAACAGACTTTCTAACAGTGTTTTGGAAGCACTATAAGATCATAAAATGCAAAACAGCGACATAATGTAATAGAAATCCTAACCATAAAACCATCAATTCCTTCATCATTAGCCATTTTTTGAACAGTAACAGAACAAAATTTATTAATAAAAGAGAGAGAAAACTACAACACACAAGGTATAAGAGACTTGTACCAAAAGAGCAAGAAACAAGACAAAAAGAACCCCCAAAAAACACTAAGAAATAACACATGACCCCAATACACCTTAAGAAGCCTTGAGGCAGTAAACAAAAAGTACATCATGACCCCTATCCACCTTAAGTTTTGCTAGGAAGTCCACTACACCGTTTGTCGATCGATGAAGTGCTTGAAGGAAACATCCAACGTGGTACACGTCTCTCAGATCCTTCTCACTGTAGGTATAAGTTTCCAAGGTGGCTTTTTTCCTTCTGGATGCCCACTTGATTGCATCGCCGAATTTCCCTCCACAATTAATTTCCTCTAATCAAAACTTGACCAAACCTTTAAGGCCTCCTTAATTCCTAAAAGCTCAGCCTCATTCAAATCTCTCACCCCAACAATACCGAGAAGAATAGAGAAGTATCAGTATACTTGTTGGTCCCGATTTACCCCTAGCTACCCCATCCACATTAAATTTAAAGACCCCAGGGGGAGGAGGTGACCAACTTACCTTTCTATCCACAACCTTAGATCTCCTTCCGAACCAACCTTCTCATGATCTATAAAAATCAGTCATGATAAATCCCTTGAACTCCAAACTGATAGACAACCATGCAAACAACCTCCATTTAGCATTCTCGAACAATCCTGAATTTCACTTGGTTTGTTCTCAAACATCCTAAGATTTCTCTCCTTCTAGAGAGACCAAAGAATTGTAGTCGGGATGGTATACCAAACTAATTTCCACCTAGACCCTTGATTTCTGCTATGCCAACTCTCTAAGCATCAATGAAGAAGTTACTAAAGACCCGAATGATTCCCATCAATTCCACAAATCTAGACCACATATCTGACCAGGCTCAGCTTCTTGTGTCCTACATTTCCATCTTGCCTTATCAAATATCCCTTATCACATTAAATTCCACTATGCCCTTTAACCCCTTGATTAAAGCCTTAAAAGGTCAATCCCTTCTAGTCCCTGCCACATAGTTTACAAATTATTTGTACTAAATTATAAAACCATAGGTTCTTAAAAGTTATATATATGATCAATTATCATTGGAGTTTCATCTTCTATATTTCTTTAGCAGAAACATGAATTACTTATATTAGATAAGAGATGAAAAGTACAAAAGGAAGATGAAGCTGAGTACAAGAAATATGTACTGGCCCCATAGTAGTGTCCAAAATGAAACAAATTCACAACTAAGTACATGCAAAAGATACCCCAATAACCACATAAACCCAAGAAAGAGCACACCCAAAATGTAATAGTCTATCACAAGAGTTCCATTGTGGGCCTGTGTTTCCGCACTCCAACCTCGGCCAAGAAATTCACCACATGAATCGCTGACTGAGCTACCTGCAAAAATAGGATGAGTTTACCTGCAATGAATGTCCTAATTTCTCTACCAATGTTCACCAGTTTCCAAGGGGGACTTTTCTCACCGCTAACCCCGGCAAAAGTGTTAGCCGAGTCACTCTCGATAATGAGGTTTCCATTCCCATAGATTGACCAAAGAATAATAGCTTTCCTAATTGCAAGAAACTCAGTCTCATTAGACTCCATAATTCCCGTGGATTCAAAAAAGACCATAAGCATCCTACCTCCATCATCATGCACTACCCCCTATTCCTACCGGTCTAAGCTTACTTATTGATGCACCATCCACATTAAATTTAAAAAAAAAAAAAAACTAGGTCCGGCTTTCTCCGTGCTACTAAGGGCTTCCTACGACTCCTAGCACCTCTCATGCACCCACCCCACGACAAATAGAAATCCTCTAGAAAGCAACCCACAAACTCCTTACAAAGGGATAACCAACCTCAAGGCCCACTTTGCCCTTTCAAAGACCACCTCTATGCTTCTTGATTTTCCTTCAAAGATCCTACTATTTCTTTCCTTCCAAACTCACTATACAATTGTCACTAGGATCAGTTTCCACACTACCCCCTTCTCCCCCCAAAAGGACCTCTAGCCCACCCCGCTATCTCCTCTCCCATTCTCCTATTCATGACCCATGTGCACCCCACTAACTGAGGAAGGATCGCCAAACTTGATGCGGGAGCACACCTGCAACTAGGCAGGAAGAAAAAGAAACAAAGAAGATAAGGAAAAGGCTAAGCCTTTGATTAATTTTATTGAATATCCATTGTATATTTCCTCTCTTACAAGCATCGGTATTTATAAGAAAACAAATAACTAGAAAATAAAAAAGATTCCTAAACTAATTAGGAAAAGACACCGACCTGGCTTTCTTACTAAACTAGGACTCCAACGAAAATAACAACTGGGTTTCCTAATTAATTTAAGACACTAAAAACGAAATTAACAAAATAAAATCTACTAAAAATAAATAAAATAAAAATAGTAGTGGCTCTTTGTGTTGGATCTTCCGTGTCCTGCATCAAAACTCCACCTGTAAATCCATACTTACACATCAAGTGACGAAAGATTCCTCGTCTCGCCCGCAATCTTTCATTTTCTGCATGAGACTCCTCCAACCTTTGGGTTAACTCTTCAATACGGCCGGTCAATTCTGCAATGTGGCAATTCATCTATGTATTCTAGCGGAGTCAGTTCCGCAATTTGGCGGGTTTCCAATGTTTCTGCCTTGACAATCGGCACTTCCCTCGCTTTACCCTTTGGCATTGAAGTGAAGAAAACATGTCTCAACAGAAAAGATAGTGCTCAATCAAAACAAAAATGGTCCCTACCCAATAGGTGGTTTTAAGCCGAATCACGGATTTCGATGAAGAAATCCGGTGTCCTCGAGTTCAAATACAATTTGAACACGGGAACTTCTAATGAGTTTAATTAAAATCACAGAATTTAACTTTTAATTAGATGAAAGGAAAAATGCAATAATTGGAATTCCAATTCAAGATGCAGTAAAATAATTCCACTAATCTAATTAAAATAAATTCAACATGATATTAAATTCAAAAGAATGCATCAACTCGTCGACCTCGGGAGAAGAAAAACAAGCTTCAACCTTTGGTAATTTTATTAATCATAAAAAAATTTGTCTCAAAACCTTGGCCCAATCAATATATTTATAGGCCTTATTACAATCATTAAAAGAAAGAAAATAAAATATTTAATCTAAGAATACCATATTCGGCTCCACTCCAGTTCATACGATCCTTATCTCCTTGCTGTTCACTGTCTTCTCCATTGCCTTCCTGGGCGTCTTTTCTCTCTATAGATGATCTGGGCGTTTCTTCTTATTTGGTCTTCCTTTATTTTCTGCCTATTCTTCTAATAATATCCTTCCATTCGCTTGTATGCCCCTTGTCTTTAGCCCAAATCCAGCCAGCACTTCATGCCCTTTTTTGTAATATTTTTGCTGATTTTTTTGGGCATCCCACTCGGTTTTCTCACACGGTTTTGGATGTTGGATTTTAGCAGATCTGCAAGAATCATGTGGGCCCTTCTCTTTTCTCTCTTCCATTCCAACGCAAGTAAGGTAGATTCTTTCTTATTTTCTTCCTGCCTTTTCGGTCCAGCAGCTGGGACTTTCTATGCTTGGCGTCATCCTCAACCCAGCCTTCCTCTTCTAGATCTCTTGGAATCCTTGACCCCGATCCTCTCTCTACAATGGCATCGGGCAGCAGGTCTTCTCTGCCTCCTTCCCACTTTAACTTTGTTGTTTCTATGGAAGGGCTTGAGACCAGCTTGTTTGAAGATCTTGTTGGATTTCCAAGTGATACCGTGTGAGGTCCACACAAGTCTGTGTCAGCAGGTGACTCAGCAAATAGGACTCCAACCTGTGAATGAAACTTGGGCTTGAGCCCTAGACCCTTGATGATCCAAATCCTTCTTGAGTGGGTCCAAGTCCATCGTTGACGATAGTCGGCCTCAACGAGCCAGTTGGGCTAGGCCATTCGTTCAAGCTCGAGTTGGACTCTATGCCTGCATCAATGAGGTAGCAACTGCGATTGTCGTAATGTAGAGAATGTCTAGACTTTTCTGGAATATGATAGTCCGACGATAAGGAGACCCATCTTCTGTCATTTTTGCATTTGTGTCATCCTAAGAAAAACATCATGGCTCGTCTGCGTTGGATGAGGAATCGCTCACCCAACTTGATTTTGATCTCACCTTCAATAAACCAAGGGAACGCCTCCTTCTGTTGATACGTAACACTTCTATATCGAGGCCCTTATCACGCTACCTCAAGGAGAGAAGTGGGTTGTAGGTACCTTAGAACCTGCTGAATTAGGAAACTTATGGGCTTGGCCTGGCCAAGTCCCAAAGGAACAGAGTCTTAAGGCCTAGTCCACTCTGGGATGATTTAAGGTTCTGGCTCAACCTCAGTGGGACGAGGCCAGAATACCGTCCAGCCTGTGTTGATCTTGGGTCTTGTCTGAATAAACTGAACCGAGCCCAAGTCGAGGCCCAATTTCTCAAACCGTTTAAGTTCCTCAACCCTTCGGTCGAGGCTGCTACGCTAATCCATTTTCCTTCTCTCCCTAATCCTGATTGGAGGTTCTGTTGTTCAAAGAACCTGCAAGAAGCTTCCTTTTTCCATTGTCCTAGCACTGAGTTCCTCAATCCTGCCTCCCTGACCCGACTTGGAGCTCACCCACGCACGTGTATGTCTTTCTCACACGTGGCAAGGAACTCTAGTGGAACTCAGTGCTAGAACCCGTCCGCCTTACCTAATCTTCAACATTCTTCGAGTCGAGATGATCATCCACTGAGCCACGGCAATCGTCCCTCGAGCACTGATTATCAAATTCTTCAACACCTTCCACCTCTGCTGCCTCCTTTTCTTTGGTTTTGTACACCCCAAGGTTTACCTCATCAGAAGACTCCACAGGACAACCATTAGCAACCCCGTCTTCGACATAGGACATTTCTCTTATCTATACTCTAAATGCCCCATCAAAGACCATGACAGTCACCATCCCCAGGATGATTTTCAAATTTTACACTTCCAACAGCAATTGCAATGTTTAGAGGTCCTTCTTAGCCAGATTGTCCTTGTGTAACTCCAGCACTCTCCCCCATTCCTTCCCAAACTGCATAATGGAGTCATACTTCAGACCACAAGGGGGGAAACCAAAACAATGGATCCATGTCCACTTAACCAACCGATGCAAGTTGGAGTGCCAAACATTCACCTCCTTAAAATACCTCTGCCACTCAGGATCTCTGGTCCATCCTTGTGTTATTTCACTACCCTCAGCCATAATCAGAAACGAACAGCCACCCAGCTATCTTACTTCCAAGTTTTGCACCCTCTTCCTTTGCAAAAAAGAAAAACTTATACTCCTGTAGAGTAAAGCAAACCTCTACCTCCACCACTACTGATCATTTTAGCCATTGATCGGCCTTGCGCTTCAAGTTGTTCATTAAGATTTGACCAACAGGAACCCTTGCACATTCTCTCTGTGTCTTGGCCCAGGATCGACCAGCTATGTTTTTTCTCAGAGGATGTTTCAGAGATTCACGCTTGGCTTGGAGATTAGGGTGAGCCTAGTAGGTCCCAGCATTGGTTTGGAGATTGAAGTGAGCCTGGTAAGAGGTCCTAGCTTCATCTTCTATATAGATAAAACCTCTCACTGAGAAATTGTAACTTTTGATGACTTTCTAAATTATGTTATGGTTTAAAATGAAGATCGATTAGACCTTCTCACGATAAGAAATTATCAAATGAATCCAGAATCACCATGTGTCAAATTTTGTATTGTTAAGAAGCTCAAATATAGCTCATCAAAGTGATTTAATCATTGCTTCTCATTACATGATCTAGTAAATGATGAACCATTCTGATCAAAGTAATGTTGATACTTATTCCATGAAGATGGCTCCACAGTCCAAATTTTCAAATATTTCAAAGGGGGCACAATCTGTATGAATAAACTTAACCATTTTTATTTTATGGTTAGTCAATACAAATCTAAATTAGGATTATATATGACAAACAAGTACCAATAGCCATTTGAGTATGCTTGTTTGCAACTTCATGATCACACAAGTGAACCTTCGACAGCATCTCAACAGGTGCAAGAATATCTTAGCAACCATGGAAGCTCCAATAGGCTTACTGATGTTACGATCAAAGGAAGTGGATATCTATAAGGTGCCCTTCTGTAAAACAATTATTACTATCAGATTATTATTTTCCTTCTGGTAGTTAATCACAAATAACTTGTCACTGTTGCAACAAACAAATCCTACGCACTTCAGGTATAAAGCCAAATCATGTTTAGAAACTACATGCCCTATAAATTTAAATATTGCAATGGAAAAGTTGGGAATACTAGCAGATAAACGAATAAGAAAAGATGAGGGGAAAAAGAGAATAAAAATGAAATCAAGATTCTCAAGAGTTTGGTTTCTAGCCTTGGTTCTAAGTGAGCATAAACCAGATACAATGTATAAGCCAAGCACATCATTAAAAAGATTTTTGAAGCACTTTAATATGGTAAATGTGGTAGAATATGAGTTCTTTTAATCCTATGAACTTTTTACCCTGTTCAGCTTGCCCTGTCAAAGAGGGGTTTGCAGCCTGCAAGTCAGCAAAACAGAAAATCGAGGTTAGAAGCATATAATGTGGCATCTGAGTAGCCATCATCTCCACAAGCAGGAGTCCCAGAAGGAAGTCAACTAACCGTTGAGGTAGAGTAGTCATTCAAGTTGATTGAATTTTCAATATGAGAGATCTCTCTTTCAATTGAGACAAACCTCTCAAGGATTTCAGGAGTGCTAACAAACCGCACAAATCTGTTAACAAATGAAAAAACAGAGGGAGTTCATAAAGATTATGTAAAGCCATAAGAAATTATGAATTTCAAGATAGAGAATTGACATAAGAAACAGCCTTTTCAGATTGATTAAGAAATAATATAGAGAATCTAAAGCCTGTTTGGCTTCAAGTATAGTGGTAATAAAATCGAATGAGCTGGATGAACCTAGGCCCGGGCCAGGCCCTTGACAAAGTCCATTCCATTATCTTCTCACCGTCCTTGAAACTAAATGGACTGCGAATCTTCTAGAACCCAACCCAATATATCTGTCATAGTGTAGAAAGTGAGTCTCAAGATTAACATGTTAGTGTTGTCTAAATGGTGATATTTCAAGGGAATTTATAAAGCAAAAGAAATGTGTACCCATCAACATTGATTCAAGTACTATCGGAACCAATCACGTTTTGGGTTACAAATTGCCCATTAACATCCATGATCTATGACCCATAGAATGCATGGGAGATATAGATCATACAGACTCAGACTACTTCTCCAAAATTGGAGAGTACACATTTCACGTAATTCTCTTATAGTCTACTACAAAATAATCCTCTCCCATTTTTTCACATAACCCATTTATCAAGAATTGGGCAAATTGTTTCTACTCCACCTACTCTATTTTGAAATGCTTACAAAGAGAAATTCAGTGTAAGCAAGCAAAGCTCATCTTCTCCTATTAATCAATTTCAAGTTGAAATGAGAACAAGAGCATTAGAAATGGCCAGAGGTGCTTGAGTTTCATCCTCAATATAACTCGAGACTGCAATAGAATTCATGATTACCTTTCTAATGTGCCCTTGGTGAACCAAGATGGGTCACGAGTTTCAGGACGGAGAGTGATTGAATATCCTCCCTTTGGAATCTGTTGTTTGGCGCATCTGAGATGGGAAAGGAATGGTTCCAGCAGTCCTGATGCCAACTTCTCACATAATTCTCCGGAGAACACCAGCAAATCACACCTTTCATGGAAAATACAAGTCTCAGAGAAAGAAATTAGGAAGACCAAGTCCTAGAAAAGGAAAGTTTTTAGGAAAAGACAAGTCTTGCTTCGTTGATAAACTTTCCGGTAAAATTAATAGAAACAGAAAAATTGTTTTTCCTGGAAAGATTGTAGGAAAATCTGTGTGTTTGGTCATGCTGGAAATACCATGTTTTCACGATATATCTATTATGAATTTGAAATTTTCAAATTCCTCAAATGTAAGAATCATGAAAAAGAGATATTCTTGTAATGTCAAACCTTGCTTGTTTCAGGCCATTCTAAACTCAATTGAAATAGAATTCTAGGATAAATAGAAAAATGGGTTTAACAACTGAACAACCCATTTTGGAGAAAATTTAAGCAGAATTCATAATTCCCTAAAGTTGGGAATTAGCAAAATTCTGCTAACTTAGGAATTTAAAGAATCTCTGCAATAGCCATTTTGTATTCCATAGTCTTGGAATAATTGACTAGAATCTGAGAAGTCTATAATCAAAGTCAATTAGATTTTGGAAGTCCAAAAGACAAATTAATTTGATTGAGGATCCAAAAAAAAAATAACTGGGAATTGGAACTCTGGGAGACTTGAATTCTATGGGGAATTTGAATTCCATTTAAGAATTCCGGGCTATCATACAGACCTCAATTATCTAATCCAAACAAGAACAGAAACTATTAGGATGTGTTCAGATCTGTTAGGTTATTTACAATAAGAATATGATGGGTAGGCCAAGATTATGATTATATATTACTAAGGTAGTTCGATCTAGGATAAGATCTTGTAGATCTTACATTATCTCTCAATTTTCATTCAGTGTATAATCTATAAGGTAAATGACACCATGTCGTATTCAGACAATTGCTTAAACTGGAATTCTTATTTTGTTGGAAATATTGTCCTATACATATAGTGTGCAATGGATATTGAAAGTTAACTATAAGATCCAAAATATCCCATCCTAGATCAAAGCACCCTAGTAAGAGAAAATCATAATCTTGGTCAATCCATCACATCCACCATTGTTATAGATATCCTAAAAGTAACAGATCTTAACAAGTCAAACCCAGGACAGACCAGAAAGTAGAAACCCAAGTGCTGGGAACTGAAGTAGAAAGATGAAAAAGAGCAGATAGAGAGAGCGGGAAAGAGGTTGCGGGGATACCTGGTTCTTGTGGGAGTTAGCTGAAAGAGGGCGTGGTCAAGACGAGTGTTGGAATTCATTTTCCGACTTTCTCAAGTGGAACTGGACGGAACGGGATTACTGCAACAACGATGTTAGTGTTGGTCACTTGAAACCGGGTTGGGAGAAGAAATGGTCGAGAAGAAGTTGGAATTCATCATCCATGGAAAGCAATTTTCCAAGGTCTTGTGAAGCTTTGCTTTGAGAGGAAGGAGAGAAGAGAAGAGAATGAGATTGGCAGCGAAGAGTGAGGAGGAGCAGAGACGATGGATGCACATGGGAATGGAAAGGGGAAATGTCGATTGGACGATTTGAGAGTGGAGCCCACCTCGCCTGCCGACACAGCACCCTAATCTTTCGCTCTTTACCGGATGAGCCAATAAAACCGGGTGGAATAAGGTGGAAGAATGTTGAATTGAATCTAGGTGAATTAAGGCATTGTTATTTGATTTATTATATATATTAAAAAAGAATATGCTCTCTTTCACACTTACTTTCATTTTTTTCTCAAAAATATCATTTTTGAAATATTAACGGTGATGGTAATATAAAAAAATTGAATTTTTATTAGATAATTAATAGCAATAGAAAATATAATATTTAAAAAATAAGAAATGAAAATATTAATATCATTCACAAAAAATTATTAATAATTCAAAACATATAATATATTATAATACAGTTCAATAAAATAAATAACCTAGAATCATTACAGAAATTTTACTGAGATTATTACAAAAAAAAATCATTAAAAAATGTACCAATACATTATCACTTTTATTTTTTTGAATTTACGTGTGGAAAAGTCCGGGATACCCAGCGTAAAACCTCCAGTGGTGAGTCCACTACCCCTAAAGCACACCAAGATTATCGCGTTTTCAAATCAATTTTATCGAAAATTTATCACGATGTCCAAAAATATGTGTTATTAATACAGTAATAACATTTTACGCAAAAAAATATGATAAATTTGAATTATTGGACATTGATTGAAATTTCAACCAAAAAAAAAAATATCTATCAATATTTTTATATTTCAGACATGATATGGCATACATTGCCCCATATATCAAATTTATCATCCTATGTGGTTGATAAATGAAATACATGGTGATAAATTTGGAATTTTGATGGTCGATCTATCAGGTTATAGTGATAATTAAAATTCATTTTAGAGTAGTTTTAGAGATTAATTTTCATTTCTCATAGTTTAAAGGATTGAATTTTTTTATGGAAAGTTAACTATTAGATTAGTCTTATTTTTCTTTTATCGAGAAGAATATCAAGATTCTAGTTTTGAAATTTTTGTATCCTACAACATAAAGTGGATTCGATCGTATCCTCTTCAACAAAAGAAAAATTAGTTTAATCAAATAATCAAAATTTTATAAAAAATCAAAATCTCATAAAATATAATTACTGGAAAATAAAAACTATAAAAATAATAGTAATTTAAACTTTAAATTATTCATTAATAATTCAGCATTGTTGTGAATTTGAACTTACCATCTTTAAATAGACATGATAATGAAGTGAGGTTGAGTCAGCTCTAACTTCGGTTAGAATTACCAATTCTCAATCCCTTACTTATTTATTAAATAAATCAATTTCTTGTATCCATAAACTAATTAATTTAAGTTTACCCAAATTTGTTTACTTATTAATTAAATTGATTGGCCAATTACTTAAATGCAATCTATTTAAATCTATTTATCTATTTAAGTCTTTAACTCATTTAAAAGCCATAAATTATACAATAAAAAGTTTACTTACAAATTCAAAAAATTATAAAAATACTTCCAATAATGAATCTCCACACAAATATGTTAGACACAAGGACAAATGCATAAAGTAATATAAATATCAATTTAAATATATTATATCATCATTTTTTAAATAATATATAAATAAACAATTAAATTATCGTATCAGATTTTGTCAAATGACTTAGTTGTAATAACTTAAGAATGAAATAAAATCACTGTCAAAAGAGTCAATTAAATTTAAAGTATGGAAGTAGAACACTGAAATCACATCCAATACCTTAATCATGGGTTAGTGTCAACTGAACCCGGATGACCCAAATTGGAATATGGGTGGCCCAATTCATTTAGAATATGAGTTGGTTCAGTTCAAAAAAATTGACCTGAGTAGATTAAGGATATAATTTAATCAATTCAAATATTCAAATTATATATAAATACACACTTATCATTTTGTATTATTATTTAATATTTTTTTAAAATTAGTGTTTTACAATTATTATGTTTATGTAATAAAGATGTGTTTTTGTAGATGTCTCTTAGTTTGAAAGATACTAATGTAATATAATATATTTATACATCAAATTATTTACTTTACTATATAGATTGATCTATGACTATTTAATTCAATTTAAATTGGTTGACTTGAATTGAGTTAAGGATGAATTGGAGAAGACCAAAATAGAAATTAAATTAAAAAAATAATTTAATTAAATACATATATTAATAAAATAAAATATGTCTATCAATATTCTAAGTTTCTAACGAATATTAATATTTTTAAAACCCCATGTTCAATGTAAATAGGCCATTATTGCATGCCACATGTCACATGTGCAGGAAATATATTTGCCACCTAAGTACCCAGCAATCCTACTTTAAAAAGATTTTGCTTGACTTTTCTTCCCTGTGAAGCTTAGTACATTGCTTCAAACTTCCAAGTTCTATCTATTTTTATTGGCAATCAAAATTTTGAACCATTTTATCAAATCTAATTCTAAATTTATTATTTTAGAGAAGAAATATGAAATCTTCATATTTTGTGTTTATTCTTGATATATTGTCGAGAAAATATTGCTGAAAATAACATAATTAAGGAACATGAAAAATAAATTGAAGTATCTTAAATGTCCAAAGCTTATGTTAATCTAAGTAGATCTAAATAAATCCACTGGTCACTAAACTTATGGCAATACTTTTAATTCTTGTAATAGCTCTCCAATGCTTTTATTTAAAAATAATATATCATCAAAATTCTCTAATTTTTAATATGAATAATATGTTTACCCATGAGTAATAATCTTGACCGATACCTATTGTATTGGCTGTTCATATATGATATAGCCGATATATTATCGGCTGATATAACTAAATCTCGCTAAATTTTTCTTTTAAAAAAAATTGATTCATTCATGGGCATGGCCGATATTTTCAATTTATATTTTTTTTCAAAAACAAGCTTTCTTTCACTTTCTTATTTTTTAATTCAGACAAAAGTAAAAATAAAAAATGGTTTTTACTGTCTTTTAAAGATGAAAATTTCAACATCTAAAAGTTCAAATAGTTTAATGTACACGCTTGATGGATAGTAAATTGGATGTACCTAAAAATAGGTGATGTCGAGGCATAAATCAAAGTAGGTGATGTCAAGGCAAAATATAAATAGACAGATAGTTCAGTTGGTCTAGATTTATAAAATTAAATTAAAAGTATTGAGTTCAACTCTTCTTCGATACATCTGATACATAATATCTGTGGAATTAATTTCGCCTTTAACGTAGAGGATGGATACTTATGGTATCTAAAAAATAATCAATTTATCGATCTTCAAATGATAAAAAAATAACAAAATTTTAGTTTTAAAATTTTCACCTCATATTTAAAATTTAAAATCCATAGAATCGAAATGGGGTGCATTTTATCTGTGGGGCCCATCCAATCAGTGGTCTGATCACAGAGTTGAAGGGCCATTTGAAAATATCTGCCCTCGTCAGCAAAATTCTCATTTTCTCCGGGGCATAGGATCCCATTATTCCTCATCAAAGGTGCACTTTAAAAGACCACAATATTATATAATATAATACACAGACAGGAGATGAATGGGAGGGCCAGATCATGACATGATATAAATGCTTCCAGGTTGTCCATGAAAGCTCCACATGAAATTTCTTTTCCACTGATTGGATTGTTCCACCTTCCAAATCTATAGAGATTTAGGCTAACAAGGCACACTCACATCTTGTATCTCACAAATTTGATTCATTTTATAGATAATTACATGGATATAGAATGTATGAAGTTTCATTATTAATTAATCACTCAATCCATAAATTTTGATCTTTAAATTTTGATGAGTATAGATAATTAATTTTCTTAAAGTTTAAAATCAAAGAATAAGATCATCAAACAAAAATAAAACTTTATACAAAAACTATTTATATAACCCTTTTTACATCGAATCCAATAATATAGATACTAAAATCCATTTTTAAGAGATAACTCGCTATCTATTGAGACACAATATGTCTCCATAGAGTTTTGCTCACATGGTGAGTCATTGGTACAATCATCAATTTGTACTATGATTAATTAATCAGGTTGTTGATCTCTTTAGAATTGTGGCAAATGCAACGAAGATGAGAACCATAATGGGCTAATAACTTTCAGAGAGAAATGAGTATTATTGTAGCTTAGATGTCCCTTAAAGGGGCTCACTGGCCTTTAGATTTTAAATATTCATATGATCAATTCTATGAAGAGAAATGTTAGGATTATCTTGTCTGTAGCAGGGATTTAAAAACCGGACCAACCGGTATATCGGCCGATATGCAAATATCGGCCGATTTGCATATCGGCCGATATACCGGCCGGTAAATTTCTCTCTCTTCCGATATTTGATGGGTCCCACTACCGATATTTTTAAAAAAAAAAACCATACTTTCCAGCCCGATAAATACAATATCGGGCGATATTGGGCCGATATTCGGACCGATATATCGCCGTATCGGCCGATATTGTATTTTTTTTTAAAAAAAAAAAAGAAAACAAATCAAATATACCGATATTTTGGAATATCGGCCGATATTAGGGCCGATATTGGGGACCGTTTATCGCCCATATCGGCCGATATTCCAACAGTACGGCCGATACTTATCGTATCGGCCGATATTTCAAGGTTTCGAAAAACCGGTATATATCGGCCGATACGATAAGTATCGGCCGATATTTTAACCTTAGGTCTGTAGTGTTTCAATTTTATCGAATATTTTTTAAGAAATTAGAAACGTTCAGATTATCATCATAAACATTTTCATGAATGTTACTTTCTTATCTGGAAATTTCAAATTTAAATAAAAAAAAAATTATGAATTCTTTTTCCTATAGTCAATAGAGGTTCCCTTGAATAATATTTTTTTTCCGAAATCAATTTTACATTGGTGGGGGTGATTATTCTGAAAAAATAATAATAAATTGTTAATTGTTCTTTTTATGAAAATTATTGAGTGAAGAACACTGTTGAAAATATAGTTCAAAACTTCAAATTGTTTCACACCTAAAATGTCTCATGGTTGAGTCCCGGAGTCTTTGTTTTTGTTAGGAATTAAAATTCCTGTCGTGATTTTTTTGGTGAAAAGAAGATCCATGTGTTATCGGGTACTTCCAATGTGGGACTCTGCACACATTAAAAGATCTACAGCTCAATGGTTGACGCACTTTCAGGGAGACCCACACCTCCCCCAAGTATATTATTGTCCTTGACCCAAAGGTCGGACTCACCTCATCCTCAGTCAGTAAACGTTAGTATATTTAAGGGAGAATCCCAGTCTCACATTAAAGTAGTCCGATTTACTTTGATATCAAATTGTCTTAGGTCGGTTTCACTTTTAAAATGGTTAGCCGATACAAAGGTTCCTCATCTCTATAGTCACAAATACAGTTCTCGGGATATTAATGGCGATTAAGAATATAGGAATATTTTTAAAATTTTGGATTTTTACCGGGATATTAACGAGAAAATCTCAGAAAAAAATATAATATTTAAAAAATAAAATATTAATAAAATAAGAATCTTAATATTAAATTTACTGGGAATATATCAGAATATTATCACGATATTATCATTTATCGTATTTTTAGCGTGAATTTATTGGGAATTTACTGTCTTATCGATAAATATGTGTTATTAACGTAATAGTGGTATTTTGGTGATAAAAACGTCATAAATTTGAAAATACTATAAATATATATGATTATGCTCATCTCTACTTATAAACTCATTATTTTTCCTGATAACTTTCTATGTGGGACTCTGTCCTATGTTACATTTAGCTCAGTAGCTAGGGAGAAATTTAGAGATTTTCAATTATTCACTTTGTTCTCCAAGATATTTTTCTTTTCAGCTTTTGTCAATTTGAGATGGAATCCATACGAGATCTTAGAACATGTGAATTTCTCTTTCACACACTATGGAAACTATAATTTTATATTTTATAGGATCATATCACTAATTTTACGTGGAGCCTATCATTAACCTCCTCTTCCCTTCCATCAGTACTATACAAGTACACATATTTGAATCGATTCCAAGATACATTTTTTTTAATTTTAAATATTCTAGTTTCTATTTGATGATTTTATTAAAATAATAATAGTTTTTTTTTCGATTTATATATGAAAAATTCAGACACAGTTCTACTAAAATCTCCACACATGAGTCCACTATTTCTAAGACACACCAAAATTAAGTCATAAGAACTCAAACCCATAACCTCTCACTTCCTGAAATTGAAAACAATCAATTTAGCTACACATGTGGGTATAATTATCCAAACACTAATCTTTAAATTAACTCAAATTCATCAACCAAAATGATATGAAAGAAAGTATCTATCTGATTCAGTATAAACTTATCTTTTTAACAAATAATTTCTCTTCAAATGCCAAAACGATGGGCAAAATAAATTTTTTTTTTAACATTCCAAATGTGGCACATTGTGAGCAAGTTGGTGACATTGTAAACCATGTGGGTCCCAAACTGCTGGCATTTCTCATGTTATTTAAATGATTGTAGGGAAAAGGTTGGAAAGGAAGGAGGTGGATCGTCCATTGCGTGTCTGCCAAGCTGTCTCAGCTCAGCTGTAGAGTTTAGAGTGAGAGAGTGGGAAAGGTATCCACCATCAATTGAAAGTTCTCCCATGTGAAATATTAAACTCTCTTTCATTTCCCTCTCATCCATTATCCATGCTCCTTCATGTGTCTTGTTGTTAAAGGTTTGAAATCCGAGAGGCTCTCTTTGTTTTTTTTGAGATAAAAGAAATCGTTTCGTTGATATGAACAACTGTTATATTTTTATCGGCGAACCAATATCGATAGACTGTTAGATTTCTAGTTGTACTTGTTCAAAACCTGGTGATTGATACGTATTGACTGTAAAAAAATCTGATATACTATGTATCAACCAAATTCGAAAACTATGACTTTGTTTATACCCGACTTATAATTGGTTTACTTTTCTTTATGGATAAAAAAAATCATTTATGTGACAACAAATTATAGTATTTAAAATATATAGGATTCACTTCTTAAATATTCAAATTGTTCGTTAATTTCTAAAAATGTATTACATATATGTCTCTTTTCCAATTTTATGAAGCTATTAAAACTTATCATTGGATGGATCACATGAGAGAAATGACGTAAAATTTGCACATTTTCTAATCAAGTACTTTTAATTCGATTTATCTGAATTTAATAGTTTTACAAAATTTGGAAAGAAACACATGCAAATATGTACTTTAAAAAATGACCTGCATATTCTGAATGTCACTAATGATAATATAGGATACTTTTCTCTAGTTTGAATTAGTTTGATTTGTGACATAGATATGCTGAATTTTTTTTTTTAATGATAGAGAACTCCAAGATCTATCTCTATTTGACCGCAAGGAAGCTGAGTAAAACTCTAGATGCATTTAGATAATAAATTCACAATACGGGAGAAAGATTAATAATTCTTAAGAAAAAAAAGAAGTGAAAGACTTAAAAATATGTAAAAATATGATACATTATAGAATAATAAAGTAATAATCTTTTATAGAATAGAGGAGAAGAAAAAAACTAATAGAATTGACTTCGAAATTAATGAATCAATAAATATTTATTTACATTAATAAATTTTAAAGTGAACAAATATTTATTGTGTCTTGGCATTCTTCAAGTGAAAAGATGTAATCATCCAAGCAACAATTATTTTATGATTGTTTATCAACTACAGTTGCCCATAAAAAATTGCTTTCTTATCAATGAAAGATAGGGACCCGTTGATTGTTGTACAATCTAATCACATGAAAGCTATATGATTTTTATTCCTTTTTTAATTATTAAATCCAACAAACATAGGAGGTGATGCTCAACTTTAGTTTACCATAATTGGTAATGTAAAGGAGTTGAATTTAGGTGGATCTAAGGTGATGCATGCCTCTATCTTCTCATGGTTATTTTATTTATTATAATTGCTGAATTTTTTTTTTTTTTAATTTACATGTGTGGAAAATCGTAGGATACCCAGTGTAAAAGTCCCACAGATGAGCCCATTACCCCTAAGGCACATCAAGGTTAGACTATAGGAGCTCGAACCCACAACCTTCTACTCCCTAAAAAGGGAGATAACCAGTTGAGTTACACTTATGTAGATTAAAAAGAAATAATTACTGATTTTTAAATTCTTAAAAATGATGAATTTTAAATTATCAAAAAAATTCTCTATTTATAATGAAATTCATTTTCCTGATATATATTATTTTTTATAAAATAATAAATTATTACAAGTGGGAATAATGGCTTATTTGAAAATTCTTTTTTTTTTTTGAAAGAAAGGCACATCTGAGAAGGTAACAAGAAAGATCTTAAGTAATTCTTGAGGTATGTGCAAATCTCCCTATTCACACAAACTGGATAATACTATTGAGAGTGACCATTTTGTATTGAGAGTGATTTTAACCTAAGATCTCCTATATTTGAAGCGAGTTCTTGATTGGCAAACCAATTTCCACATGTTAAGATCTTAGGTAATCTATGTTGATGACTGAGAACTTTTTTATTATGAATAATCAAAAAATTTATTAGTTCAATAAACTAATAAATAAGCTATACCGTGAAGGGTCAATAATATGACTTTTAGTAAATTATATAAAATTAAAATTATTTAATATAAACTTGAAAAATTGTTTATGAGATAATCTTATAAAGATAATGAGAATAATGATAGTGATCATCTTTAAAGCAACATAATAGATATGGTGAAAGTGGCCTCAAATTCAAATGGTGGATTTATATATTTTGATTTTAAAAAAATTCAATCTTTTCAACACATCTTCAAAAAAGTCGTCTTTGTCTTGAAAGCTTTAATCATGTAATCTAGGATTTTGAAACCAATTATTAAAGTTTGAAATGTCATATACTTTCTTTTAAATTTCATATGCAGTTAAGGCTACCCATTATTTCGGTGGATGTTACCTATTAGTCTACACTTTTAGGATTATACTAGAGAATTTGGGTTCGATACTTTCCAGCAGTGTTGTCAAAATCGGACCGAATCGCGGTTGAACCGGCCGCGTGGTCTGCGGTTCGGTCCAATTAAAAAATCGGCTGGCGGTCAAAACCGCATAAAACCGGTTAAAACAGCTGTTTTGACACCAAAACCGTGAACCGCGGTTCAGGGTTTTTGATTTTTTTTTTATTTTTTTTTAATTTTTTTTTAAAATTTTTCTCTTAAAAAATGTGTATATTTGAAATATAAAAGTTTATTACTATTTCTATCTCATATATTTTACTGTTTTGGTATATTACTCAGAGTTTGAATGTTATTTTTAATATTTATATTAATATTATTGGTAAAATATGTCTTACTTAATATTATATATAATATTTATATTATTTTAATACTTGACAGGCTTTGACCGGCTTTTACCGGCTTTGACCGCGGTCGAACCCGGTTGAACCCTGACCTCCTCGAAGACGGTTCGGTACACGGTCCGGTTCTGATAACATTGCTTTCCAGAGTTATTGATGAACCAATCCAATGAATACACTCGTAACAAGTTCCTATTTGATTTCTTTTCGGGTAAAAGAAAATCAGGAAACACTAAGTACTTGCAGGTGATTTCATGCATCAGTAGGATTAATCTCACCTCTAATTTAGAGTGAGAATACTCATGTTATCTAAAAAAAGCTATGTCACACTCACAATTTAAAGTGTTAGATTAAAATTCAAAAAGCTTATTAAAAATCAGAAATTTTCTGAAAATATAATTTTTTTGGATTTTTAGATTAAATAAAAATATTAAAATTTATTTTAGAACATTCCTTCAAATATTTCATTTCAAGCAACATTGATCGAGCTAATGGGTCAATCTCATTGATGGTTTAGGGACAAGCAGAAAACCATACATTTGGTTGCACCTTTCCTCTATAAATTCTTATAACAAAATTCCTTAACAATGGTAGATGACACAGATACCTTTGACAACTATCTCTTCTTGGCTGGATTATGGCAGTATTTTATGTAGAAGGTGCCCCATTCTTCTCATACATTGTGGTCTTGTTTGGATCAAAGATTAAATCACTTGAATGGTAATTAAATTATTTAGTAAAACTTTATCATCTTTATTTAAAGCAGGAAATCATTCAATCAACTTCATTGAAAATATGGAATCTTTGAAAATTCGAAACTTAGACACGATTCAATATCTCATCAAGTCAAGTAATTCAGTCAAGAATTTAGAAAAAATAGAAAAAACTTGAAAGTACCAGTCGACTTTCATGAATCAAAATTCGATCTAATCAAGTCGGTTCGAATTGACCTAAAAGTCTTTTCGAGTTTTCAAACAATGGTTTTAACATTGACTATAGAAATTTTAGTATTTATATTAGATAGCTAAAAAGTGAAAATAGAGTTGAGTTTTATTTAAAAAGATTAAAAAGATTATTTAATTTTATATGGTAAGTAGATTCTATGATTTACAACTTTTATTACTAAAACTATCTTTATTAGCAGGTAGAGTGATGGGGCACAGTCACATCGAAAACTCTAACTTGACATCTGAGTCATGGGCTCTGAGGACTTAATTAGGTTCTCTTAACATAGTTAATTCTGTAATATATTAATCTTATCAAATTAAAATATATATTACGAAGATGTCGATTATGAAAAACAGTTTTTGTATAAACGTTTTTATTTATTTGATTTAATCAACTAAATTCAATGTTTATTAGAAAATTCAACTTTAACTATATATTATATTAAATTTAAATCAAATGACCTTAAATATGTATTAATTTTTTTTTTTTTTCAATTCCCATATAAAGAACTACTCATTTGACTTTGTAAACTTAATGAAGCTTAATTCATTATAAAACATTACTTATTTTAACTTGAGCCAAGAAAATTCACATATCACATATGTTTTGTCTCTCATTTTATTCTATCAATTAATAAACACTATTTGTGATATATTAAAATATTAAAATTCAAGATATCTCGACCAATACGATAGATATCAGTTGAGATTTATTCTCTTCAGAAATTGACTCTCCAAACCACGAAAAGACGGATGGAGGAAAGAGAAGATCCCATTGTGAACTCCATGTCATGACCACATCATCTGTTGACTCACTGGCCAAGTGGGCCCCACCTCAAATGCCTAATGTGAAAAAAAATTCCATAAACGTTTCTTGGCCATTTTGGAATAAATGGTTGGTGAGATGGCTGGAAATCCAGCATAGTAACACAAATGGAAAATCCAACAGAGAGTGGACTCAAGCACGGCAAATAATCTGAGTTTGTGAGGGTATGTTCGGCCCAAGGTTTCTTAAACAGCAATGGCATTGGAAATTTGGAATTAAAAGCTATTGGGTTTGAAAGGCAAAAAATCCACTCCAACTCAAAAATAATAGTGAGGACTCCATGTCACAAATATTGACGATATTTTTAAATTTATCATATTTTTATTGGTCAAATACTATTGCCGCATTAATAATGCGTATTTATCGACATGACAGTGAATTCATGATAAATGGTAATATCACGGGAATATCCCAATATATTGTCGGTAAATTTCATATTAGTATTTTTATGTTATTAATATTTTAGTTTAATCTATTTTTATTATTTTTAAATATTATATTTTTCACAAGATTTTCTTGTTAATATCCTGAAAACAAAGTTTGTGACTATAGTGAGGATGTGGAAGCTATCAACAGAATCTGTGTTGATTTATGTTTAGTGTATTGTTTAAGTGATCAGTTATTACCACGTATGTATTTTCCTTTTATGTTGGGATATTTGTTACTCTTGTTGACTTAGTCTTCCTACCACGTTTATAGCAGTTATTAAACGTGGGCTATGTTATTGCTTTCAGTTTTATTTCAGTTCTTTGTAAGGCTATTTAACAGCCAAGTTGGTTATTTTATGAAGTTCATGATTTCCTCCATTATGTGTGCAATCTCTTCAATCTATATTTCTTTACAATTGGTATCAGAGCCCCATCACAGGGGCCTGATTATTTAAGAAGCAACAGTCTTCTACGAGTGGTTTTAGTTGAAGGATGACGACAGAAGGTTCGTTTGTACAACCAGCAGTTCCAAAGTTTGATGGTTACTATGATTACTGGGCAATGCTCATGGAAAATTTCCTGCGATCAAAGGAGCATTGGGGCCTGGTGGAGAATGGTGTTCCTGCACCAGCAGAAGGTGTTGTTCTTACTTAAACACAGAAGAAGCACATTGAAGATCAACAGTTGAAAGATTTGAAGCTAAGAACTATCTATTTCAGGCAGATCGTTCTATTCTGGAGACAATTCTCAACAAGAACTCTTCAAAGGATATCTGGGATTCCATGAAGCAGAAATATCAGGGCACAACGCGAGTGAAACGTAGAAACTTGCAAGCTCTTAGAAAGGAATTCGAAGTTCTTCACATGAAGACTGCTGAAACTGTGAATGAATATTTTGCTTGCACTCTTACCATAGCCAACAAGATGAAAGCAAATGGAGAGGATAAGGGAAGTATGCTATTGTTGAAAAAAATTTAAGATCCATGACTCCAAAATTTGATTATGTTGTATATTCTATTGAGGAGTCTAGAGATATCGATACTTTAACTATTGATGAGTTGCAGAGCAGTCTGATTGTACATGAACAACGCATGAGTTCACATGTTGAAGAAGAGCAGGCTTTGAAGATCACTCATGGAGATTCCTCAGGAGGAAGAGGTCGTGGTCTTGGAACCTACAGAGGAAGAGGACGCAACAACATGTCTTTTGATAAGACCACAGTGGAGTGTTACAACTGTCACAAGCTAGGACACTTTGCATGGGAATGTCCAAATAAGAACGCAGAAACAAATTATGCAGAGAATCTGGAAGAAATGTTGCTGATGGCATATGTGGATACCAACAAAGTCAGTTGAGAAGACATGTGGTTTCTTGATTCTGGTTGCAGCAATCACATGTGTGGCAACAAAGAATATTTCTTAGACTTTGATGGTATTTTCCGAGACTCTGTGAAGCTTGGCAACAACACAAGCATGGCTGTGTTGGGAAAGGGCAATGTCAGGTTGCAAGTAAATGGTCTAATACATATCATTACAGATGTGTTTTATGTACCTGAATTGAAGAATAATTTGCTAAGTATAGGACAGTTGCAAGAAAAGGGACATACTGTTTTATTTCAGCATGGCAAATGTAAAGTGTTTCATTCTCAGAAAGGTTTGATTATGGATACGAAAATGACTTCCAATAGAATGTTTGTCCTGCATGCTATATCCCAGCCTATAGCATCCACTTGTTTTCAAACAATAACTGAAGACATTGAACAACTTTGGCACTGTCGATATGAACACTTGGGTTTTAAAGGGTTACAGACTCTTCAACAAAAAGAGATGGTGAATGGCTTGCCGCATTTTCAACTTCCCTCTAAGTTGTGCAAAGATTGTTTGGCAGGGAAACAACACAGGAACTCATTTCCTAAGAAGACCACCTGGCGAGCAGCAGAAATTCTTCAATCGGTGCATGCAGACATTTGTGGACCAAGTAAGCCCATCTCTAACAGCAAGAAAAGGTACCTGCTCACTTTCACTGATGATTTTAGTAGAAAAACATGGGTTTATTTTTTGGTTGAGTTGAAAAATCAGAAGCTTTTGGTTATTTCAAAAGTTTTAAGACTCATGTTGAGAAAGAAACAAGTTGTTTTCTGAGAAGTCTACGCACTGACCGAGGAGGCGAGTTTACATCCCAGGAATTTGTCAATTTTTGTGATAAAAATGGTATACGGCGACAGTTAACAGCTGCATACACGCCACAATAGAATGGAGTTGTAGAACGAAAGAATAGAATAATTATGAACATGGTTAGAAGTATGCTTTCAGCAAAGAAAAATTCCAAAGTCCTTCTGACCTGAAGCAGTTCACTGGACAATACATGTTTTGAATCGAAGTCCCACTTTCGCAGTGCCAAATAAAACTCCAGAAGAAGCTTGGAGTAAAATTAAGCCCTCAGTTGATTATTTTAGAGTGTTTGGATGTATTTCTCATGTCCATGTGCCTGACAATAAAAGGACTAAACTCGATGATAAGAGATTCAATTGTGTTCTATTTGGAGTTAGTGAAGAATCAAAGGCTTATAGATTGTATGATCCTATTTCACAAAAGATCATAATTAGTAGGGATGTTGTATTCGAGGAAAACAAGAATTGGGACTCGGATAAAAAATATGAGGAAGTCACTATATGTGATTTAGAATGGGGTGATTGTGAAGAAAAAGTGACTGAGAATGAGGAAAGAAGTGAAACTATTCTGATCCTGATATAGAAGACAATGTAGCAGACAATACAGTTGATGTTATTGCTGAAGCTACTGGGACAGATTCTTTAATTCAGAACACAGATAGCCTTCAAAACTCGAGTGCAACTAGAAATCGAAGAGCACCAGTTTGGATGAGAAATTATGAAACATGAGAGGGACTTTCTGATGAAGAAAATGAAGGGGAACTTGCCATGTTTACAGCTGCTAAACCTGCTGATCCTATTCATTTTGAAGAAGCGGTAAAAAGTGAAAAATGGAGAACAACCATGGATGTGGAAATGAAAGCAATAAACAAAAATGGGACTTGGGAATTAACAGAATTACCTAAGGGAGGAAAGACAATTGGGGTAAAGTGGGTGTATAAGACCAAGTTGAATGAAAATGGAAAAGTAGAAAAGCAAAAAGCTCGACTTGTAGCAAAGGGCTATGAACAACAATATGGAGTAGACTATACTGAAGTTTTTGCACCTATGGCACGAATGGAGACAATTCGTTTGGTAGTAGCACTTGCAGCTCAAAGAGGGTGGTCCATTTATCAACTAGATGTGAAATCTGCCTTTTTACATGGTGAATTGAATGAAGAAGTTTTTGTAGAACAGCCTTGCAGTTATGTACGGAAAGGAAGTGAAGAAAAAGTTTACAAGCTAAGGAAGGCACTTTATGGACTTAAACAAGCACCCCGTGCTTGGTACAGTCGTATAGAAGCTTATTTCATGAAAGAAGCTTTTGAGAAATGTGATTATGAGCACACTCTGTTCATCAAGATTAACAAGGAAGGTAAAGTCTTGATTGTGAGTTTGTATGTGGATGATCTAATCTTTACTGGAAATGATGAATCAATGTTTGAAGAATTTAAACATTCAATGAAGCATGAGTTTGATATGACTGATCTTGGCAAGATGAGGTATTTTCTTGGTCTTGAGGTATTGCAAAAGTCTGATGGTATTTTTATTAGTCAAAAGAAATATGCCTTGGAGGTACTGCACAGGTTTGGAATGGATAAGAGCAACTCTGGTTTCAATCCTATTGTTCCTGGTTGTAAACTTGTGAAAGATGAAGGAGTTAAAGTAGATAAGACTTACTATAAGCAGATTATAGGGAGTCTCATGTATCTCACTGCTACACGACCAGACCTAATGTTTATAGTAAGTATGATTAGTAGGTATATGGAGAATCCTACTGAATTACATTTGCAAGCAGCAAAAAGAGTGATGCAATATCTGAATGGAACTTTTGATTTTGGGATTTTCTATAGGAAGGGAGGAGATGATGAACTTATTGCTTATATTGACAGTGATTATGCTGGAGATTTAGAAGATCGAAAGAGCACTTCAGGTTATGTTTTCTTATTGAGTTTTGGGGCAATTTCTTGGTCCTGAAAAAAACAACCTGTAGTGAGTTTATCCACCACAGAGGCAGAATTCATTGCTGCAACCTCATGTGCATGTCAGGCAGTTTGGTTAAAAAGGGTGTTAAGAAAATTGGATCAAAATCAAGGCAAGACATGTATTATTCAGTGTGATAGCAGCTCTGCAATCAAGCTCTCAAATAATCCAGTGATGCATGGTCGAAGCAAACACATTGATGTGCGTTTTCATTTTCTTCAAGATCTTACAAAGGATGGAACTGTGGAATTGGTACACTGTGATACACAAGATCAGTTGGCTGATATAATGACAAAGCCACTCAAGCGAAACACTTTTGTCAAGCTGTGAGAACACTTGGGAATCTGTTCTAAAAACTGAAGCTTACAGCATTCAGTTTAAGGGAGGAAATGTTGATTTATGTTTAGTGTATTGTTTAAGTGGTCAGTTATTACCACGTATGTATTTTCCTTTTATGTTGGGATGTTTGTTACTCTTGTTGACTTAGTCTTCCTACCACGTTTGTAGCAGTTATTAAACGTGGGCTATGTTATTGCTTTCAGTTTTATTTCAGTTCTTTGTAAGGCTATTTAACAGCCAAGTTGGTTATTTTATGAAGTTGATGATTTCCTCCATTCTGTGTGCGTGCAATCTCTTCAATCTATATTTCTTTACAATCTGGGCCTGATTTTTGGGGAAAGAAAGAAGGCCAATGTGTGGCTGGATTTGAGTCCACATTTTCAGCAAATGCGAAAGGAAGCACTGAAGAATCCAACTGGCTGAGTTGGGCGATTCAAGCTGGAGAATGAAGGAGTTCGGGCAGGACAGACATGGCCGCAGGAACTAAGGAAAGAGAGAGTAGCAAGAATAAGGAGAGAAAAAAATGATTTGAAGATATCCAATCGCTCGATAAATCTTTTAAAGTGTTGTTTTTTTATTCTTAAAGAAGGCCCATAAAAGCTAATGAAGGCCGATGATTGTAATTAAGACTTTTGATTTGTGAAATTACCAAAGCTTAGCGTTCTCCCCAGATTTGGTGACCTTTTATTTCCTCTTGAATGTGATTTTACATTGTGTTGAATTAATTTCATTAGAGTAATCGAGTTACTAATTGTACCTTGAATTCTCAATTTATTTAGTGCTTCTTTCGCATTACCTGATTAAAAGTTGAATTCTACAGGCGAAGTCGATTCATCAGAAGGTTCTCCGAGTTAAATCGTACTTAACTTGTAAACAAGTTCTTCGAGCTTAGACCGTACTTAAACCTGAGAACACCTAATTTTCGAATTTCTTCACTGAAATCTAAGATTCAACGGAAAAATCTGAATCTAAAATTCAAATTACAGCTTGGCTTGCATCATAATGGGCCTGGGTGTAAATATCCTAAACTTAATCAACATGGGTACAATTTGGTGTCTGGAAAAAATTCAATCCCAGCTAGCCCAGCCCCAAACACAGCTACTTGGTTCTGTCCAGGTCCCAACTTACTTAACCGAGCGAAGTCAAGAAGCCCAAACCAATCTAACCTGATTAACGTGACCCAGCTTGGGTTAGGTTCGATTTAGGATTAGCCGATATGGAATCATGATTAGGCTTGGGTCACACTCAAACGAAACCTGAACTGCTCATGTTGGACCAGTGAAATCAATATTTGGCTAGGCCCAGTCAAATATGTACTGCCTCTAAAGCAAGATCACTTGTAATTCTATGTCTAAATCATTCTCACAAATACTATTCTCGGAATAGTAACGACGATGGGTAATATCGAGATATTTTCAAATTTTCAAACTTTTACTGTGAAATTAACGGAAAAATCTCATGCAAAATATAAATATTTAAATTCTAATAAAAATATAATAAATGAGAATATTAATACCATTCATGAACAATGAACAACCAATTCAGAACGAAAAATATATTAGAATACTGTTCAATAAATATCCTACAATCTTTCAAATTTTGACAAATATCTTAAATTATTGCATAAATTTTATTAAGATTATTACAAAGATTTCTTAAATGGAAATTTACTGGTATTTATTGTAAACTTACAAGAATAATATCGCAATATTATCATTTATCACGTTTTAATTTGATTTTATCAGGAATTTATCATTAAAAATGACACCGCAAACATGTGTTATTAATGCAATAATGGTATTTTTCTGATAAAAAATACTAACTTTAAAATTATCACCGATATTTATTACAGCGGTCCATACACTTACAAATGCATTTACCTACGTACATACATCTGCACCATCTATTCCAACGTTTCATTCAATGATCAAACTGGTTGTTATTGTCTAGTTTCATCTCACAATCACAATCTTCTTCTATCAACCAATCTGGCATTTGGATGAGGGGTAAATTTTATAAGATTACTGGAATTACCTTTGACTAGGGTTACTTTTGGTATTATAAATATTCTGAAGAGAATTTTCAAAAGTTAATTTTTTATTTGCACCCTTTAATTACAAAACAAGAGTAATCAGGGTTACGCACCATTACCCCCATTACCTCCTACGAGGAGAGGGGGCAAGCGAGTCCGATGAGATCCAACACGGTTCAAGCTGCAGATTCAAGCTTGCTTGGTTCCTTACTTGCTTCCCGCGCAGGTTGTAATGGTTTGCTCCGTCTGTGAATCGCCGGAAGAGGCAGAGACCTTTGCATAATTTTGTTGGGCGGCATACAATGCTAATCTTACTCTTTGCATCAGACCAAATCTTAACCCCTGCCTCTTATAGTGATTTTTCAAAGGAAAGTGAATTTCAGTGGACTTTTTTTAGAAAAATTACTTGATTAAACTCATTTTTAGTTGGAAAAGTTTTCAATGTTATCACTCTCATCTTAGATAAAATAAAATTATTTAATAAATGTGCTAAAGATATATTGAATTAACCCATTTAGTGAATTTGTTGCTCATGGTGTATGGACCTACATGAGTTTTAACCTATTTTCAAGCTATTTTTGCCAATATTTTTTAGCTTAAAATGATTTAAAAGCAATTCGTTGAATTTTAATTATTTTA
Organism: Chimonanthus praecox; assembly: GCA_022113865.1. NCBI lineage: Eukaryota > Viridiplantae > Streptophyta > Magnoliopsida > Laurales > Calycanthaceae > Chimonanthus > Chimonanthus praecox. The sequence goes on along the minus strand of CM039095.1, from coordinate 16,502,533 downwards.
GAAGTGTAAGTAATTATTTTTTTATGTTAGTGAAATATTATTTACAGGTCGAAGTTACATGTCACCATTAGAGGTAAGGTTGAAAGCATTTAACCTACTTTTCATTTTATGAAAGTATTGAAATATCGTTTATAATTCAAAATTATCAATCATGATTTTTTAATGCTCTTATAGATATTTTATTTAATGCTTTTATATATGAAAGTTAGTAATTGAACATTTATATATTTCTTTTAGATTTATATTATTTTGGCTATAATGATAAAGAGACTGAATTATCTTTTTTATCTACTTGTCACTATTTACATAGTAAAAATAGTGACATTTCCAATGCACCCATCACCACTTTATTTAATGGGTCATATACCTAAGCGTTTAGCGTAATATATTGCACACTAATGTATGAGTAGCCATCACTTTTATTTTCACTATCTCAAAATTTGAAGTTACAAAAATTATCCATTTTTGAACTGTTTAACAAAATTGATATCTTTTAATTATAACTTTTAGATAAAAAAAAAAACCTAGTTAAGTTCACCTTTTATATTCAATCAATAATTTCATTTAAAAGATTACTATTGAAAGTTTACATTAATTTATTTTACTGTAAATTAATTCACAACAAATAATTTCCAAAAGAAAACATAATTCAATTCATTAAAGAAAATACAGATCCCAAGATATCTCTACATCTTAGTTCTAAGCATATTTAAAGTGTGTGTGGCATATCCTATTTCAGTAGTGTATTCGATGGTCCTATAGTTGAATTCTTTCCATCCAAGTTCAAATGTACAATATCAAACTGATGAGAGCCGTGTCAAGTAGATTCGTCTCAATAAAAAAAATTGGCTCATAATTTTTAATGACTCGCCCCTCCGATGTGCCGCCACTTCAACACTACCTGAGTCAGTATTATATTGTCCGCTCTGGACCCACAAATGAGTGGAGCCTGCACCGATTTATCTTTGGACCAGACTCAACTGGTCGGTCCAAAATACGTGAAACTGATATGAGGGGCACCAGGCCTTATAAACCCCTCAAGTTTTTCCTTAACTTCTGATGTGGGATTTAAACAAGCCCCCACACCGTCCGATACATCGACCCAGTCGATATATTGTGGCGCTCTGGCTTTCAAAGGCCGGGGTTCTACAATCTACCTCCTTTAAAGCAGAGCCGCCCTCGGCTCGACCACACAGGAATAACATAGGACATGGACTCACATAGGCCGAGTGCTGAACTGAGGCTCTGATACCATTTGTAACGATCTTCCCCTTCGAGGCGCTGCCATTTCAACACTACCCGGCTCAATATCATATTGTCAGCTCTGGGCCCACAAATGGGTGGAGCTTGCACGGGTTTGTCTTTAGACAAGGTTCAACTAGTCGGCTCAAAACGCGTGATACTAATATAAGGGGTACCAAGCCTTATAAACCCTCAAGTTTTTCCTCAACTTCCAATATGGGACTTAAACAAGCCCCCACACTTCCCGATACACATGGCGCTCTGGCTTTCAATGACTGGGGTTCTACATAATTAATTATATAAATAAAATATCTTCTTTTAATCTATTCTTTGTTTGATCAGTAATCTAATGAATTTAAACAAAACACAAACTAATACAATTTAAAGGTACAGAAATACCCACAGGGTCAATTCACTAAACTGCATTTTTATTCCTGTTGAAGTGAACGACTCTGCACAAGACATTAATCATCAGAAAATCCTATCAAGTACCTCTCCTGGGTTACTTCAAATGGTTACCTCTCGTCTCAGAAAACGGGAAGTGCCAAGTTCGAACTCCACGGACTAATTTTGGTGATGCCTTAAAGGATAGAGGTACCACCCATAGAGGTTATAGTAAGACTATGTTTGAGATTTTCCACATTTAAATTAAAAAAAATAAAATCTTGTCAAATTGATATACTCAACTCAAATTCCAAAAAAAATGAAAAAAATGAAAACATGAAAAATAATTTCATTATTTATTTGACATAAAATTCCGTGTCATCAAGTCTACTTGATCTATTTTTTTTGAAATTTTAAACTGCGAATGAGATTGAAATTCTGAATTCCTAGAATTTATTGTATGAATTTGTATCAATATAAAGTTTTTTTTTACGACGGAAGGCATTTCACTCGATTAATTTTTCCGAACACATAAAAACTTCTCAATCTGAATAAAACTACATGAAAATTATTTCATTGGACTAATCCTAAGAAATGAAAACCTCTCAATATGTGTACACATTATAAAACTACTACGTAAAATAATCCCTTAAAATTGAGTATGAATTGAAGGCAAGGCTGTCTCTTTCTAAAGCGAGTTATCCCTCGATAGTCGATAGAAAGTTTCAAACAGACACATCAGACAGGTGGGCCATCTCTTCTGTGGGCCATCTCTTCTGTGGTAAATAGCGACAAGCATTCTCTTTTTAACTGAAGAAGGCCGACCCCTACGTTCCAAGACACCATGACACGCAAAGGTTCAACAATTCGTCGAAAGTGGGTGAGAGAATCTATGTCCACATCGCAGGTATATTTTACCTCAAAATATAATAAATAAGATGTGAAATAAAGACTCTAACGTAAGTCTAAGTCTCCCCACATGTGCAAAATAAGAGAGAGGCAAAGTTGAAGAGAGCATGTTCCAGGTTTTTTTAGAAAGAAAACAGATGAGGAGGCGTGTTTGAAGGGCTGCCGTTGCTTCATCTTTAAGCAGTTTGGAATTCCTTCAAGTAGTCAGTAGATTCAAAAGCCATTTCAATTGTTTTCTTTTTTATTTCTGTAGAAATCAGAAGTAAGAGACACACCAGTTTGAATTGAAATCAAACGACTGCCAATTGAAATTCTTAATATAAAAAGAAACATGCGGAGCTGCAAATGCTCCACATGAAATATCGACCTCTATTCTAACAAAGGCAGCAAACCCAACCCTTCTTTCCAACTGCAATGCAGCGATTTCTTCCCAAAAAGTTGGTTTATCCCTTATGGCAAATCAGGCCAGAGGTAGCCGCCGTTCGACCGTTTGATGTGTTCATAAACCACAGGGGTGTCGACACTAAGCGAACCGTTGCGGGTTTGCTCTACGATCATCTTCTTCATCTGAATCTCCATCCTTTCATGGATAGCAAAAGCACCGAACCGGCGGGTAAGCTCTTCGAAACCAGATTGGCTATTCACAGCTGCAAGGTCGGGGTCGCCATCTTCTCGCCTCGTTATTTCGAATCCTACACCTGTCTCAATGAGTTGGCTTGCTTGATTGAGAATAAGAAGAAGGTGATTCCTATCTTCTGCGATGTCAAGCCATCGGAGCTTCTGCTTATGAACCATGAGAAATGTACACCCAAAGAGAATGAAAGGTTTAGAAGAGCTGTGGAGAAGATCAGATACACCGTAGGCTTCACATTCGACTCCCAAAATGGGTAAGGATTCAAATTCCTCTTAATACTAAATTAATTTATAATGATTCAAATCTGCTACTTTATACATGTGTTTTGTAATTAGTGGCACGATTTTGCAGTATGATAGCACAAATTATTGATATTCGATTTAGACAGATATTTAATTGATAAACATTTTTAATTCTTTAGAGGTCAAAGTCTACGTAGTTATTAGTTCATTTTGTTTAATGTTATTTGATTTGAAAATATTTCATCAAAGTAGATGGATCTTCCTTTCTCCATTATTTTATATGTTGGATGACTATTCAACTCATCTATGATCTTAGTAAATTTTATTTTTTTTATCATTCTGCTTTCATATTGGCATTCCATTTACCTATTGAATATAATACAACCACTTGCATACAAGCCCACTTAGGATTGCAATTTTTTTAATCACTAAGGTGTCCATGCTTCTTAAAGTATCCGACTAATTTTTGGGACATATGATGACTTCTCTACCCACACACACTGGGTAATCCTATAGATAGTGGCCCTCTGAAGTGAAGTAAGAATCAAACTCAAGACTCCCATTTCCTAGACATGTTCTTGGCCATCACTCCAACTCCTTTAAGTTTGCACTCGCATTATACTAAATGTGCCTCATGTGAAATCGTGGATTAGAGTATTAGACCTTGATAGTTCTTCATTTGTAATTTCTTTTTATGCATAAAATATAGAAAATCATATTAATCCAAAATTTTGGCCCATGGGTGGGTAGTTTTCCATGTATCGAAAATATTGGAAATATGGATAAATTTAACCATGCCCATATTTCAGCAGAGACTAAAAACAGGGGCTCAAAATGGGCTGATATAGCTATAACTTCGGCTGATACGTATCGGCCATTATAAGGTCTGAAATGTCAACCTCAAGATAATGAATAATCCTCTTTCTCACCATATCATTCCAAATAGAGACATCTCTGTTCTGGGATTTTTTTTATGAATTAATTTTCTTTTTTCCATTTTAGTACTCATACATGAGCAATCAAATAATGGGTGTCTCTTGGAATTATACGAGTTATATTGATAAACATTTAGAGTCTGTGTCTACATATTCATAAATATATACATAGAAAGGATCAGTTTAACTAAATGGTTAAATATATTCCTATTTTAATTGGAAGTAATTGTTTTATAACAAAAAAATCCCTTTTCATGCATTCAAATATATTCCAAATAAGAAGACAAAATTTTAATTGCAACGAAGTATGCTTATTAGTTACAATTTATCATTATTTCTTTTGGAAATATATCAATATATAACTTTCTTCTACAAGTGAACTAACTTTCATTTTCCTTTCTTTTTTCTCCTTGAATATTCAGGAACTGGTCCGATCTAATTTCAGGAACCACAGGCATCATCCTGAAGAGCTTAAATGCAGAAAGATGGATGGAGGAGGAGAGCCAAGAGGCATGAACTACACAATGAAAGAAGAAAAAAAAAAATAACCCTATAAATTCTTTTGCCAATAAAGTTGTATTCATTCATTTAATCTTTTATTTAATGGTATAAAGTTTACCAATTCCATTATCATGTGTATATGAAAGTGAAGACAATTGAACAACTTGTTCATAATAATAATGACTGTTTCCTCCTTGGAAGTCAGAAGACATGGCAGTCGTTTTAGATGTCTCAGTCTTGTTAGTCAAGAACTTCATTAAAGAAGAGAAGAGGTGGAATTCTTCTGTAGTTAAAGTTTGCAGTGAGAGCTAATAAATAAAGAAGTTAATGTGTTAACCTTTACTCTTTCTTCAGTCTCTGATGTGAGCTTTTAAATGTCTGCTGTAAAGTATTGGTGGAATAGAAGTTTTTTTTTTCCTTCTGTTCGTGATAAGATAAATATTTTGTGAGGAAGATATTTCTTTCGATAGAATGAAATGTTAGAATAAACTCTCAATAATATAAAGTTATAATATGTGTAAAATAATATTGGTAACTGGTCACGACCTCGAACTCATACAAAATATACTAAATCTCTCTAATTCAATATTCAATACATTTATAATAAAAAATATACTGTCACAACCATTTCGTAAAGTAATATTTCGTACATTCAGAATACAAAATTAATACAAAAGTGACTAAAAACCTCACAAACTACATTATCTAAACTCCAAAAAAGTAATGTGAGACAGACTTCTGGATAAGCTTCCTCATTTTTTGGAATGGTGCAAACACTTTCTTCTCAATAAACGAGAACTGTATAGGAATGAATAGAGTGATTTGTTTCCATAAAGATAAACTGAAGGACATTTTAATGATACATGAGAGTTTTAAGTAGATTTTTAAAAAGAAATACCACTAGACCCTCTAATTTTTTTTTTTTTTGAACGGTGGTTAGTAAATTCATTCAAAAAAGGAAAAAATGTCCAAAAATATAATATAAATACTATAGGCCCAACCATATTACATTATAGAGGTTTTACTATAATGGCCACTCCATCGTATTTTCACTGGTAAAAAATGCCACCTTCAACTCATTAAGATCAAAATATGCAAATGTCCTAATACTAGTATATCTAAACCATTTCTCATCATTAGATTAGATAAAATTGAACTTTGATATGGTTATTTGACTCGAACTCAACTATTTTCAAAAGGGATTGAATCTAAATTTTTTCACCTATTTACATTCGAGTAAATCCAATTTGAACATATTTATCTGTTATGTTGATGTCATGTATTCTTTGATAATCTAAGCCATATTGGACTGTTGGCTCTAATAGAATGTTCTCATAGGTCAGCTTGACCTTGACTTCAAAAGGTTTGAGAGTAGAGCCCTTGACTCAAATTTTTTTATGATATAAGGATAATTTTGTTATATTGTATTTTGAAGGACTTATAGTGTTAACCAGGGGTTGAGATGATTTTTTTTTTTTTAAAGAAAAAAAATAAGAGAGAAAAATATCAATTGAGATATCGATACTAAATTTTTCACCCCCGTGTTAACGATATTCATTTATATTGAATGTGAGAGGGGAGATGAAGAGGGGCATTATAACCTTACTCAGAGAGTAAAATTGCTCCCCTCTCTCCTTGGACGTAGGTCGTGTTTTTGAGTGATCGCTTGTGTTTTGCTGTGTTGTAGTTTATTTCTTTCTTAACATTATAAATGAGTAAAAATAAAATAAAAGAAAAGAAAAGAAAGAAGAGAAAGAGAATAATAAAAGACGAGAATAGGAAGAAAATAAGAGAAGATATCTGATCTGGGTTTTCAAAACAGTATGCAAGATGAATTTTTATAAGAAAAAAAAAAAAGGGAAAATGAAAATCAAGAGGATCAAAAGTGGAAGTTTCTATTTCTGCTTATCTTACTTCCATTCACACTTCCAAGCCGTTCGAGATTGGGTTTTGGTTAATTTTCTCTCACATGATTCATGAGTTCCTCGTGGTTGAAAGGGACCACGACTTCCTCTATCTTGGAATGATAAATCGATATTGAATAAGAAAATCCTAAAAGGATTATAAACGAGGGCTTATTTTGTATTATTCTAAATTCTAAGAGGTTTATTTTGTCTTTTTTTAAGATGGCTTATTTTTTTTATGCAAATGTCTTTTTGTAAAGTTTATTGGCTTATTTTTTCTTTTTTCTTTTTCATTCTCTTTCTCGTAATTTTTTTGGGTTTCTACCAATCATTATAATTATATATAATAATTAAAATGACAATTTTTTTTAAATAAAAATTATTTTATTTGACAATTTAAAAGTTGCACAATAATTTTTCTAATTATTTAGGGTATTCAAAGTTCACCAAATAATAAACATGAGTTTAATCTGACAACCGTTGAACCTTATTTACTAACGTTTTTCCAAGACACTTCGGTAGACGGTCCGATTCTGATAACATTTTTGGTGGCCGGACGGCCTGGGACGTCTGGAGGACTTGGGCTGTTGTAACAGTTGGCGTTGGGCGAACTGAAAAGGCCAACGGAGGTGTAGGGACTGTTGACAGACGGCGACAGAGAACTGCAGAACTCTGGCGTTGGTCTGGAAGCTGGGGATCTACTAGAGGTGAGGCAGGGGAACAGGGAGAGAGAAAGAGTAGAGAAATGAAAGGAAAGAAGAAGAAGAATAAAAGAAGAGAAGAGGAAGAGGAGACGAAGGGGAGAGAAGAGATCTGATCTGGGTTTTCAAAATAGTATGCAAGATGCCCTGTTACAACCAATGTTGGGGATTTCTATACCAAAAAGAGGAAAACGAAAATCAAGAGGAAGTTTTTGTTTCTGCTAATCCTCTTGTTCACACGTCCGAGCTGTTTCGGAGAAATTGACAGATTAACTTTTTCTATCATTTTGTAATTCTTCAACTTTGGTCATAAATTGAGATAATAGAAAAAAAAAAGTTGTTCTATCTTTATTATTAATGGATATTCTCATGGCTATGGCAAGTGGTTTTCTCTCTCGCATTTGAGTTTTTTTTTCATGTAAAATATTGTGTCATTATTTGGTGGACTTGTAATTTTTAACTAGTAGTGGATTTCTGTGATAATATTTTATTTATTTTTCCATATTAAGTCAAATAAACATTGAAAATACATCACTTTCTAATAGTAGATTCATGATATTACATCATTTTAGGTTCAAAATTTCAATTTTTTAAAGCATAAATTATAGTAATGTTTAATTTTCTATTTTAATAGTGTTTCAGGAGTCCAACAATTGCATTGTGGCTACATTATCACCATTAGAGGTTGCCTAAATGAATACCACACCATGGGTAAATTTCTATTTCGAAAGATCAACTTGTAATTTAACTCTTGAGTTGTGTTAAGCAGTCCTCACAAATGAAGAAAATTATTCAAACTTTCATTTACAAAGTTTTCTTCTTCCTATAGTATATTGAGGGCTTTTAAGAAAAAATAAAAGCAATGAAGAAGAAGGAACAAGGAAAGGAATGAACTGGTGGAGCCGGAGGTGGCCCTGCCTCCTGTTAATTGACTGAAATTCCTCTCTGATATTTCCTCTCATAATTTCTCAAACAAATACTGGAATAAGCTAACAAATCCATTTATTTGAGAGTCCAAGACGCCCAGGACTGTAAGGCTCAGCTGTAGTTGCTCAAGGTTCAATTGCAGAAATCTGTGTTTCAATTAAGCCGTCATAGAGTGGGCCGTTGGGACGTCAGCTCGGAACCATGGTCATTTCCTATGTGCTTAGTGGGGCCCTATCTATGAGGGTAGAGTTGTGCCAATTCTAGTATTGGATAGACTTTAGGTCTTTGATTTTCTATGTTCCTCAATTGTAGATCTTTTAGAGTATTGGTCAAGTACCTAATATTTAGTATGGGTTCAAACCCTTGAGTGGGGCGACGTATGGAAGGGTTACTTTGTGCTAGAGTGAAGCCACCACAAAAGTGAAGAGGGCTACCTAGTAGTCATAGGGTGTGCCATTGGGACATCCACTTGAAGCGTGGTAGTCTGTTATATGTCTAGTGAGGCTGAACCTGTGGTATGCGTGTCAAGTTGTTCCAATCTAGTATGGGATATAGGCTTTGGAGATTTGATTTTCAGATCTATAGCAAGCAGGGGAAACCAAAGCACTAGTTGAACAACCATTCTCTTTTTGCACATAATTTCTCATCTAAAAATTTCAATACTCACCAACACCAAAGTTTAAGAGATCCGGGATAAGTCTAGAGAATTAGAGAGCTTTAGAGTTCTACAGATGGTATAGTAACCATTATTATGTCACAACCGCCCTCTTCTAGACGAAAAATGCAACAAGTTCTCAAAGTTTGGTTACAACAGAGTTGTCAAGGTTTGGCACCCACCCTCGTCAATGCAGCGTAAGCAATGATCCGATAGCCCACAGCCATGATAAGCAAAGCCAAGGCAGAGATCTCTTTATGTTCTAGCCCAACATCTTTAATGGTTGGAAACTCATCAATTGCACATAAGGCGTGATCGCCACACGGGTACATTTCGCCAACTGAGTATTGTGAGCCTAGCAAAAGTTTGTATGTGTAATGGCTGAGGGAGATGTACTTCACCCAAGAGATTAAGATCGGTATGTGCTGCACATAGTATCCACCAGCGAGCAGGAACGTAAGCATGAGAACAGAACCGAAAGTTGTTGCAGACTTTAGGTTCATGATAAGGGCCCCAATGGCTAGCCCAAGGCCATGGGATACTACCACACTGAAGAGAAGAACAGAGAGGGTCTCGAAGTAGTTGCTTGCGGTGGGCCGAAGGCCTCCCATCCAATATGTGATGGTCAAGAAAATAGTAGGAAGGACAAGCTCCATTGGCATCTCTCCAGCCATTCTAGCCATGAAGTAAGAAGAGAGCCTATACATGCCAGAAGATCTCTCCTTCGTCAGCACAGCACGCTCTTGAGGGAAGGTGAAGATAGCATGAAAGAGTGGGAAGAAGCTCCAGAATCCGGTGTAGAAGAAAAGAAGACCAATCTACATTGACAAGATTAAAACACATCAAATCCCTCTAGAACATCTCTCTGTATGCAAAACAATGAAAACAGGCAACAATAGATGAAAATGGCAGAGCATTCCTAATTTAAAGATATATTTAGGAGTGTTAGGATATATTTAGGTGTCAAGATAGATTTAGATATTTCCATTTTGAGATTTCCTCTTTTATTTTCCTTTTATATTTGTATTCAATTTTCTCTATAAATAAGATTGCAGGGTCTCTCCTGGATTAAGAAAGACACACCAAACCCTCTCTACGTTGTTCTACACTTAAGAATGTCGACCACATGTTTGACGTCCATAATGGGTTTGTTCAAATCATGACAATAAGTGATTCCCAGTAAAGGAAATACATAAGAAAATCAGTAAAGTTGGGATTTTGGCCAGGCTAAGCAGTAATATAATCTCAAGGGTCATTGATACACATTTCTTAACTAAAGATAAAATCAGAAAGGAAGAGTTCTCTATGTGGCTGATAGTAATTGGCCCCATCCTTAAGAGGAGCAGAGGTACTTGAAGAGCGATGTTTGAGAGTTATAAACCTGATCTTGTAAGTGTGAAGTATCAGAGTGCCACCATAGAAGACCTGCAAGTACAGCGACAACTAGAATCTGTCCAATCTTGAGCTTAGAGAAGGCCTCATGCTTATGTTCTTTGGCACCCCTTCTCAACAACACCATGAATTGTTGCCACCAAGATGTATTCCATTGCTGCTGCTTCTTATTAAACATGCTTTCTCTGCATTGGTTGCAAATTACTTTAAGTTCCCCTTTTAGCCTAGCCTTGAGGTTACGATCATATGCCAAAACCAGAGATTCCTTCACTGCCATTTGGTTCTCCTCTATACAATTGAAAGATATACCTATAACCAAATAGATCATTTTAGCCCCTATAAAGTCACATTTTAAGAATAGAATTTGGGTTTCATTTGATTTCATGGCATGATCACATTTTTATAAACTATGAGCAAAGTTACTTAACAGCAAAATATGCATGTAGAAAGGAAGATCCGTCACCGGAACAATTTGTGAAAATTAAGGTGGTGTTCGACAAGAAACTCAGTAGGATTTCATGTTGTAAATGTTGTAGTAATTTCACATTTTACTTGTGCATTTGACAATTAGATGTTATCATTGATTAACTAATCTTTCTTTCTTTTTCTTGCTCGGCTTGATTAGCGCTATGTATTCTATATACACGTGTATCTTTTTTTTATTAAACACAAAAAATACAATACTGAGATATTTATCTCTCCTTTTTCTTCCAATGATTTCTTTCTTTTTTTTGTTATCATTCTAACATGTTATCAGTCGAGAAATCCATCTTCTGCAGCTGCACTGCTGCATGCTGAGATTCTCATCCTCCCCAAACAGGTCAGGGTTTGTTTTCCTGTGTTTTCTGCATTTGTTGGTTCATAGGAGGATGGACCATTCTTTCCGTCCTTAGAACCGAGGCGATCACTGTGACCGGAGAAGGAAGCTCTCGAATGTGGCTTTGGGTGTACTCAGTTCCCATAAATCTGAGGAGGCGGTAGTGGCTGAGGATGAAAACTCCCAAACACGGTGATGGTATACTCAGCTTATCAATATCGTTGTTACTAAAATGGTAACATGTCATGTTGGTCCTATACTCAGCTTAATAAATCTTTGATTATATAAGAATTTCTCTAAAAAATTTATAGTAAAATCAATATCAACGAACAATCCTCAATATGTTTTTAATAGCCCCAAAATAATGGTGTCATAAAAATTAAGGGTGAGATGATCACGTGTAATCTAGTCAGATGGACTTTCAATTCACTCAGTGACTTGAGGGATTAATGTGATGTCTCAAAAAGTAATTACAAAGTTTTTCTTTGTTTGTTTATCATCAAGGTGTTCATGTCTTTTGGAGTACTCAATTAATCTTCAAGGTATAGCAAGCCTCTCTATCCACACGCACCGGGTAAATTTACGGGAAATGGTCATTTAGAACTTGGAACTCCCACTTCTTGAGATGAGTTTATACCCATCACTCCAACCCCTTCGAATTAAATAATTACAAAATTTTAATGCATTTTTCGGAAATTATACGTTGAACACTTGATTTATTGTGAATTAGATGACTACTTTTGAATTATTATCGAATTCACAATAAGCTAATACACTAGGGAAATTTTCTCCACAATTCTGATCTATAGTTTTTCAATTAGTTAATTAAAAAAAAGAGTTGAATAGACTCCCTAGTCGAATATGAAAAAAAGGAACAACTACATGCCTGAGACAATGATCATCAATTCCTCATGGATCATCCATACCTCACCATTTTCTGTTTGGGATGAAGTAGTTGAGCAAAGAACATATTCAAGCTAGTTGTGAATGTTATAATCTTGATTTGAAATTCATTGAGTGGGAGGCCCATGCCTGCCATTTGTTCAGTTGTGCTCTTCATGCGAAGAATCCCATTCTTAATTAAAAGGGAAAATGCCATCGCTCCACTGGATATTGTCCACTGGACAACCCCATCCATTGGCAATGTTTGGATTCCCTTCCCCAAGTGGAATTTTCACAAGTCTTGAACTGCTCTTTCTCCTTCTCACTTTGAATTCCTTCAAGTATGTTGTGTAAGGGTTTACTTCGACTATGTGACCTAATTAAGAACTGTTTTATGTTCGGCAACGTTGCCCACGTGCGCTATGAAAGACACTCTCGGTCACGAGAATCCAATGTTTTTATTGTTTGTGTCAAAAACTTTATATTCAATGAAAATGAAAGAAGTATTGTCTTGGAGAAGAAGAAATACTCTCTTTTTCCCATGAAGTTTCATAGAATCATCCTCTTCATTTTCCAGCAAAGGAAAAACGATAAACAAGCAAAGTCCAATGCACTTGAAATAAATGTCTTTAAAAGATAATTTTAGAATAATGTTTTAATAAAAAAAGATTAAATATTTTAAACTTTGTACTTTTCTCAAATTTAGTCTCTTGTTATTCTATATGATTCGTGCAAAGTGCACATTCTAAGTTATAAATAAAATATTTTATTTTGTACGGGTGCCGCCTTTTATATATTAATATATGAGTCATTTAAAAAAGAAATTATAAACAAAATATTTCATGCAGGATGATTAAAAATAAGAAGAAGGATCAAAGAATAAGAAAAAGATGGAAGTGATACCATTTGCAAGATCAAGAAGGAAATCGGCCGGATTCATGGCGAGTGAAGGAGTATGACCAATGGTGGAGAAGTAGTCCATCGCCTCAGATCCTTTTCCAAAATACACCGAGTTCCCATCAGATAAAAGGAGGACTTTGTCGAACATGTAGAAGATCCTACTAGAAGGTTGGTGTATCGTCATCACCACTGTCCTTCCTCCCTCTGCAAGTTCCACCAATGTCGACACAATCCTCTGAGCCGTCGTCGAGTCCAAACCCGACGTCGGCTCATCTAGAAAGAGAAGACTAGGGTTTATCAGCATCTCCTGTCCTACACTGACCCTCTTCCTCTCTCCTCCAGAGACTCCTCTCACAAAGGACCCTCCTATGATGTTGTCCTTGCACTTTGTTAGCCCTAACTGCTGAATAATGGATTCTGCATGGTTCTCTTTCTCCTCTCTACTTAGGCTATTTGGCAACCTCAGAAGTGCAGTAAAAACTAGGGTTTCTTTGACAGTCAAGTGGGGATAAAGCACATCTTCTTGAGTCACAAAGCCAATGCTTCTCTTCATGGTGTTGCTGAAAGGCTTTCCATTATAGGTTATGTTTCCTGAAAGCTTTCCTCCAAGCCTGCCTCCCAAGGCAGTGAGGAGGGTCGTTTTGCCGCTCCCTGATGGGCCTAACATGGCAAACATCTCCCCTGCTACCACCGTGCCGGTGATGCCTTTTAAGATCGTCTTCTCCCTCGATGCCTTCTGTTTGCCAGTGCAACCGATGATGCTGCAACATCTACTCAGATTACTCTCATTGCCATTGTCAATCTTGTAGACAACATCTTCAAACTGCGCCGACAATAATTACCCAATGACTATATAAACTGAGTACAAATACATGAAATGTGTGTATTAATTTAGTAATTAGTATAGAAGAGAGAGATAGATAAACAGAGAGACCAAGAAAAAAATCACAATTGGTTTTCTTTCTTTATGAAAATGTCTTACGCTCTATTCTCTAATTCATTTACTTGTAAAAATTCTTGAACATGCCATTTTAAAGAATAGCCTTAGCAGATGAGATTAATAGTTATCAGATCACTTCAAAATAAGAGCATGTTCACACTGTTGGGGTACGAACAAGTCCCACGTCAATAAGAGGGAGAAAATATAAGAACTTATATGGGATTAGATATCTACACCTATCAAACTAGTCTTTTGGGTTGAAAGTTCAATCTCAATGGTAGTATAAGAATCAGTTCTCCAAACCAAAGCACGTGAAATCGGGGATCTTCTAGCCGAATGGGATGGTTTGCAGACGTTCTGTCAACCGGTTCGAGGGGGGAATTGTTTGGGTACAAACAAGTCTCACATCGGTGAGAGGGAGAAATATATAAAGAGTTGTCTGGGACTCAATATCTCTACCTAATCATGCTAGTCTTTTGAGCTAAAAGCCCAGTCCCAACACACACTTTATCATATAATCATATCACTTGATTTTATTCTACATATCTAAAGTCAAGACTATCGATGAAAATATTTGGCTTAGGAACCAAAGGTTTTGGATTAGAGTTCCGTTGTCGCCTAATGCTCGTGACTTGCGAAGATTTCATACATCTAGAGTTTTATTCGATACCCTTATACTAAAAAAGTCTTTAAGTTTCTTCGACAGCGGTGTATTTCACATATCTAGAAGGAGAGAATAATGTAGTGTTTGAATCGATTGAAAGTAGAGCACAACTTTGTGACACTAGTCGGGTGAAAGTGGTTCCACCCCTAGTTGTAGTTGGTCCATTTTCCTTTTACTTTTCTGTTGCTTCATCTATTTGGTGCACAACTCTTTTTTATTTTCCTTTCCTAGATAAGTGTATGTTTCTTTCACAACAGAGAAAAAAAATACTCAAATGGGTCTAAAAATAAAAACCCACTTGAACACAAGTCTTTGACGAATGCACGCTTGTTCACTTGGCTCTTCAACAATGGATTGCATTGAATTTCTATCAAAGGAGAGAGAAGGACCGAAAGGCAAACTATCAATAGACTGGCATTATGACAGCTCTCATGAAATGGAAATTCTACCTTTTCCAAATTCCTTTTTTAACCTAATAATCTTATTTGCTTCTTTAATCTTCTCTCTTATGTTTCTCTACTTTAAGAAGGAAAATAAGAATAATAATAAATAAAATATAAAGAACATACATGGACCACCACCTTTCATCTTTCTCAAGATTATGAAATTTTGTTTTAATTTGAGTGTGAATAATACTAACACATTCCTCCAAAAGGATCCTTGTGTGCTCTACCCTACCAACCGCCATCACAGCACACATTCATCCACATCAAGCGAATTAGATTCTTTGTTTAATTTGAATTTATTCTTATTGTTGATTGTATCGTAAATTCAAACCCCCAGTAAGATTAAAAGAATATTTAAAATAATTCAATTTCTTATGTTATAAAAATTTGACTAATTTAATTAAAATATTTTTTTTCTGAACTTCATATTCAAACATAATTTTTTTTAATCAACCAATTGTATAGATGATAGATCCCTAATGGTTTTATAAAAAGTTCATTTAGTAATACTCATTACTTCAATGATAGAGAATCATCATGTAATAAAAGGAAAATTTCTCAAAAACCCAATAATTTTTCTCATAATTTTTAAAAACACCTTGTATTTTTGAAAATATTAAAAATGTCCTCCTCCTAAAAAGTAAGAAAATATTATCATAAATCACTTCTTATAAAATAATAAAGATATTCCATGAAAATTAATAAAATATGATATGATGGATGACCATAAAAAATTAAAAGAATCCCTTGAATATTCATGACACTATCGAAACCCACGAAAAATTAAAATTTAAAAGAAATTTTTTGTTTTTTTAAATATGAGGTGGTACTTGTTCGAAGAAGAGGGATCAGAAAAGATTTTAAAATATCTATCTAACCATATTTTTGTTATTTTTGTTTGAATAATTTACATGACAAGTAACAGTGAATTCATGTTTTACTTCCATGAAAATTCAAGTGAGTTTTAATATATTTTCAAAAACACATAATATTTTTTAGAATTTTCTCCTTATGAAAACAATGACAAATAAAGAAAAGGTTCTCTCTTTGAATCATCCATTGAGGGGCTGATAGAGAACCATGGTAAAGGAAAATCAAGGAAAAGATGAAGAAAATTAAGATAAAATCATGTGGGTCTTGTTGTTCAAAAAGACTATCAGAAACACATAGATGATGCATGGATCGATAGATAGATAGATAAATCTCCCACCTTAAGAAGTTGGAGGTGTCAAGGTCGAGTCTCCATGGTCTCACCTGGTGTGCCTTAAGGAAAGTGAGTATCACCGTGGAGGTTTTATACTGAGTTTTTTCGCGATTTCCCACACGTAAATTCAGAAAAAAAAATAGATAAACAATAAAAAGAAGAAAATAAAACCAAACCCATTAATAAAGATCCAATGGAAGCAATAGTACCTTGAGAGTAACAAGCTGGTTGGTCTTTCCAAAGATGCAGTGAGCTTCTCCTCTTGCCCCTTTGGACTGGGATTCCAACTCTATATCTGTCTTCATTACTCAGTAAAGCTCTTTCCTTTTCCTTACTCTTCTTCCAACACCAATAAAGGTTGCAGAGAGAGGAAGAGAGGGAGAGAGGAGTAGTGAGAATGGATTCTTCCTTCAGTATATGTGAGAGAAGAAAATGGAAAATAATCAAAAGAAAGGTTGAAGAAAAAAAAAATCTATCTGCTCATGCGTGAGAGATGGGAGAGCAATTTGCGAAGACTGATATTCCTTGTGTTATAGGGACTCAGGTTACCTGTAAAGTTCACAAGAGACTTCTCCTTTTATCATATTAGATTAGACAAATCATTTATGAAATAAAATTATAATTTATTTATATTCAGCACATAAGGAAAATCAGCCTTTGAAAAGTTTTTATTCATCCAAAATATGGCTTTTAAAAATAGATGGTTGATGTCAAAGTTAGAGATTCATTGAAATCGTCCATTTTAAAGCTTTAAATCGGATGGCTAGAAGCATATTATAAGTTAATATCAAATATGGTAGTAAATTCAAAGAAATTATTTTATTTGATAACGTTAGATTATCTCTTTATTCATAATACACGCAATTATTTCATTAAAATCATTTATGAAAGTTAGTAGAGGTGCAGACTCAATATTATACGAGAATATTTCGGTTCTGTTGTGCCCACATGGTTGAGCACCCCGAATTTGCAGCAAACTGCTCATTAAATTCTTTTTATTTTTTCCAAGGTTAATGCTATTACGTACCTACTCAAAACATCGCATTCAGGTTATATATATATTTACATAAGGCCCACCACCCTACGTCATAGCTAACAATATCGGCAGAGATATCGATTTTATATATATATATATATATATATATATATATATATATATATATATATATATATCGGTTGATACAATATATACCGGTTATACAGTAATAATATCCGGCCATATTGGCCGATATCAATAAATATCGGTTAGATAAATTATTTTTATATAAAAAAAATTGAATATGAGATTGCTAATATCAGTCAAGATAACGGCTGATATCTATAATATAGTATGGGAAAGAAAAGTTTTTAAAAAAAATTAAAATTCGGTTGTGGGCCTACCCCATATCAGCGATATGTCAGCGATATAAATGGTCAGATATATCGGTCAACTTATCGCCAAGAGTCAATATCTGTGCGTTATTCCCGAGGTCATATAATTTTTTAATATTTTTTTTCAAAATCTTGAGAATCAACTCAGTTCAATTTTTTTTTTATAAATACTAACCTCCTACCCTTCTCATTTGCGCACATCTATTCATTTCCAAACCACCGATCTCACTTTCTCTCTTTCCAAACTAGGGCTGAAATCCGGCCGGGTCTGGTCGGGTTTTTCAAAACCCAACTCGACTCGACCTGAACTTCTGATCTGACCCAAATTATAACTCGACTCAACCCGAATTCTGACCCGACCCGCATTTTGAACCCATTTTAGCCTAAATTTAATCGGGTCGGTTCGGACTGGATAGGGTCGGGTCGAGTTAACTTGAAAATCCCTCAACATGACCCTACCCGAATTCAATGCGGGTTTCTATCTTCTCAACCCGAACCGACCCGCTGACCCAACCCGGTAAATTTCTCGGGTCGGGTCATGCCCGACCCAAGTTTCACCACTACCCCAAACTAGTATCCTACCTCATTTCTTGATTTCATTTAGCTCTAAAAACTTTGCTTTTGGCTAACATTCAACGATCCATACCATTTAGAGTTTTGTTCATTGTTAGATATAAAAGTAATGTAAGTTTTTTTCTCAAATTAAATTTTGAAGCCTTAATATCTGAATGTATTATTGCTGAAAGTTATATTTTATATTTACATGCATTTAATGTATTTTTTTTTTTTGAAAATGATAATGATTTTTTTTTATTTTGAATGATAATGATTTTTTTTTTTTTTTACTTACAATGCTTTAGTTCTGCTCTAATACTCATCTTAGAAGTTCATATAATGTTTGGTCATTTATTTTCAGGCATTTGCAATTTTTTTAATTTTTTACCTGAATCTATGATATATATGTGATAATTCAAAAAAAAAAACCTAACCATAGAAGAAATTATGTAAAAAAATTCAGTTTATTCTTAGTTTCTGTATACATTTAATTTCCTGTTAAAAAGGTTCATTTCATTCATTTGATATTTTTTAATTTTTTATCTAAAATTAGCATATATGTGTGAAAAATAGAAAAAATTATGTAAAATTTTTAAGTTTATTTTTTAGTATCTATCTACTTTTATCTGATCCTGTTAAAGAAGTTCATTTCATTCATTTGATTTTCTTAATTTTTTTTATAAAAAATGAGCATAAATGTGTGAAAAATCCTAAAAACAGATTAAACATAGAAAACATATGTAAAAAAATAACTTTCAGTATCCCTTTCTTTGACCCTGGTTACCTTCTGTTAAAAATTACATTTTCATTTTTATTTTTTTATCCGAATCTAACCTATATTTGTTAAAATATATAACAAATGCCTAAAGCTTAAAAAAAAGGTGAAAATTAATTTTCAGTAGTGATTTCTGTGACCTTGTTACTTTATGTTAAACATTACACTTTCATACATTTTCATATATATATATATATATATATATATATATTTTATCCGAATCTAACTTATATTTGATAAAAATATAAAAAAATGCCTAAATATAAAATGGAAATGTGAAAAAACTAATTTCAGTAGACCTTGCATAGACCCTTGTTATTTTTGTTAGAAATTAAATTTTCATTATTTTTCATATTTTATTTATTTTTTACTCCAAACGTAACTTATATTTGTTAAAAATATAAAAAATATGCCTAAAGTTAAAAAAAATGTGAAAAAATAACTTTCAGTAGCCCTTGCTGTGACCGTTGTTACCTTCTATTAAAAGACACAGTTTCATGTATTTTCATATTTTAATTAGCACAACATTTCTATAAATTGTTTGGGCATCGGTCAATAACTAATTCAATAAATGAGCACAACATTTCTATAAAAAAAAAGATCTAATTTTTCTACAATTTTCTGTAATTCTTCATCATTATATTAATTAATTTTTAAATTCTATATATCGTAACTTAAAAATAAAACTCATTAACTAAGTCAATAAATTATCAAAATATTTCTATAGTTTTTTCTAATTTTTCTACATTCTTTTTGTTATTTTGCATCATTTTATTAATAATTTTTGAAATTCTTAATTTCATAACTTAAAAATAATATTTGAACATGTAAATGTCCAATATTTAATGAAAAATTGCGTATCCATCAAGCCCATGATTTGCTTATTTTTCTGTATTTTTCTGATTTTTTTTAAAATAAAAACCATAAAATCAGCCAGGAGAGAGAAACTTATCCATATATAAGCTGGCCGAAATTTTAACCCTCACCCTATATATAGTAGGCCCCATGTCTAGGTGTAAAAGGTAATATATTGTATATCAGGGCGCGGGTAAAGGTGATCATCCTCTATATAGCTTAAATTATAGTAAGTGCAAGCAAGTTGCATGTTTATGTGTATAGATCTCATGTGGAGTTCATCTAATGATAAATATAAATAGATAAAATTGTTATTTTCTTCTTTGGACTTAGACTAAACCTTGTTTGATGTTTATTTGATACATCCTCGCCATTTAATTGTTCATGATAAAGAAAAAATATTTATCTAATAATTTATTATTATATAAAAATTAGTGGTTAGAATGATCCGGTGGGACCCATTTTGGACAATTTATTGTGTTCATTTTTTCCATCATGGTGGAATCCACTTTCTCATACACCGTACCAAGGCACTTAATCTTATACGCTGAAGCGTTTGCTAGGCCTACCATATGTACAATCTACTGCTCTTAAATACTCTCTCGGTCTCAATTTAGTTGTCTTATATGCATTTTGGGATTGTCTCAAAATAGTTGTCTCATATGCTATTTTTATTCTCTCTCTATCTATGTACTCGTGGAGAAAATTTCATAAGTCTTTTGAGAGCCCTTCCTTAAAAAGTCCAAAATTTTAAAATGGGACGGAGGGAGTAGCATATAACAAGTGATGATGGTGAATTTTTATATTCAAGAAATTTGATGCGAACATCAAACCGATAAGTCGCGAACATCAAACTGATAAAGTCCGTCAATGAACCAATTGAGACTTAGTTGGACGAGATCGATGAATTGACCTGTCAAATTTATGCTCGAATTGATGGAGGGAAATACATGCCTTATACACATGAACTAGACCCAGGGTTCATTGGATTCAACTGGGCCCAATTCCATTGGGCTCAACTTGGCCCAGGCAAACTCCTCCTTCACTTGGGTAATCCCATCTTTTCCTTTCTTTTTTCCCTCATTATTTTGAAAACTGAAAGCCTAGCTAATCCCAACTCATCACCTCATCTTTTGAATTTCAAAATAAGGTATTTTAACGCACAAGAGGTTTCAAGAATCCTCTCCCATTTTTCCTCCTTGTTTGGTTAGTGTAAGTCTATCATGTAATTTTTTTTTCTTCATGTATGGGCACCATACATGATATTTGGAGAAATCAAATAAGGTGAGCAGAGTTCTCGAGTTGGAAATTTGGGTGTTGCAAGTAAATACTTTGTGAATTTCTAGTTTCCTTAAATTTGCATAAATTAAATTGAAAAATATAATCTCACATTAAGTCTCATTTTCTTCTTAATTAATTGAAATTAAATTTCTTCCCACTTTTTCTTTTTTCAATCTAATTCATTCAAAATGGAAACTGGCTTTCATTGGCACTTGTTCCCATCAAAAGTTGCCATTTGTTAAACCTTGATCGGCTATACTTTAGACGGAAGTCCATTTAAATCATTGATTTATCAAATTATGGACGAATGTCAGTTTCTACACTATCTAGTTTATGTCAAAATTTCATAAGAAAACAAAAACTCTTTGATGTAATTTTGAGTATTAAGAGGACTTGCTAGGTAGCCTTAGTTAATTTCAAAGTTTTAAACTTTGCAAAAGAAAAAAACACTAATTAATTTACTTGGACATTTTAATACAACCTAGTTGAAACAAATGTTCGGCATATGACAAATAAAATTTAAGATATTTTAAAATTGTTTAGATAAAATATTTAAAATCATGTGATAAATTAATTTTTTATTTTATTTTCATAATTGTTACTGATTTTTATTTGAAATCATGTGATAAATTAATTTTTTATTTCAGCATGAGGTTCAAATAGGGTGGAGATGAGTCTATTACAAACGTTTTTATCTTTTAATATATACCTTGATTGAATCAATAAAATCATATTTTTTAAACTCTACAAAATTGAATCACTTTAAATATTCTGTTAAAACTTTTTGATCTTCAAAATAAGACTTAAATTGGTCTCATCAACAGTAACTTTTATAGATCTCTTATAAAAAAATAAAAACATTTTTAACGGATCTATCACCACCACATTTGATAGAGTCTATGCCATAGATTTGAGGAATAATACATTGTATATCACTGTGCAAGTGATCATCTTTTTATTTGATTAAATATCAATTGACCCTCATCTTTTTTAAGAGGAAGAGTCGGAAAAAGAAAAAAAGAGAAGTCAATGTAACAATCATAATAATCTAATGGACACAAGCATTGTTCATAAGAAGATATATATGTCTTAATATGAAAAAAATGAAAGGAAATTCAATTATGATGGGTTGGATGCTAATTGTATTAAACTAAATTTGTAATTTAATTAACTAATAAGAGCCACCTCATCACTTTCTTTTGGATGAAAATTAACCACCAAGGGTTGTTCTTATCCAAGATATAGTTAAATTTAATTTGTTTAAGTAAACCCAAAAAAAGGAATACATTATAGCTAGGCAATGTACGTTGTAGATATCTCTGTACTAGGATGAAGAGTATTTCAAACGTCCACTAAAACACCTTTGAGAACTGTTATAAGCAGACACCTATATAGATAAACTTTTTAAAACTGGCTTGGCAGTTAAGAAATTCATCTCAAGAAACAGGATCTTGAGTTCGATTTAAGTTCTCAACTCTAATGTGCCACTCTCGGTAGTTGTTTATCCAGTATGTACAAGCCTAGGAGACACTAATTCAAATTGGACCAATCTTAGATTTACTTGTGAAAAATTTAAACACCTACTCAACATTCTCTCCCTCCTCCTTCTCCTTCTTCTTCTTCTTCTTATCCTCAATTGTTGGGTGTTGCAAGATTGTTTAGTAGATTGGTTTTAGGTTTGGAGCTTGAGAAAAGAGGTTGGGATATGGATGGCAGGTGCTTATTGTAAGAGAGAAGAAATGGGAGCAAATGTCCTTTAAAGTAAATTTGCTATTTACATTTTTATTTCATATTGTCAAAGGCCTCAATGGTGAAAACAAGAAAGAATATTCCACTTCCATGGTTAGAATCTTAGAGGAAAACGAAAATTCAATCAATGGATGGATGGAATTATTTCACCAAATTTTAAGTTTTTAATTTAATTTTTTTAGTTTATTATTGGAACTAATGGGGATTGGATGATGGGTGGCATATATAGACACTCTATCAAATCCTTTGAAGCAACCTAATTCACTAAGAACATCAAATCTTTCAAACCCAAGAACAAAACTTAGATCTTATACAATAATTAGTAATCAAATTAAGAACAACAAAAAAAATGGATAAATAAATAAATAAATAATTGTGGATCAAAAGAAGTTGATGGATCCAAGAACAAACCTCACGCCAGGGAAGAACAAAATCATCAGGAGGCTAGACTTCGCAGTAGCATTCACATCCAAGGAGAGAACTCTCGATGTGTTGTCAAGAAATATTTTTTTATCCAAAACAAAGGAAATATTAATAAACTGAAGGTCTGCAGGGAATGGAGACGTTCCATGCTTTTTAAGACTTCAACAGTTTTCCTACTTTTAACTGAGAGACAATAAAGAAACTCCAATTCTGTCATCAATTGCTTACTAGTTACTAGTTTAAATGGGCCAAGAATAAAACTTAGGTGGAAGCTTTCAGGACGCAAATTGAAACCTATGTCCACTCAAATCAATGAGCCCAAATTCAAGTTCAAAACTTAGGGCCCATTTGAATTTAACTCAAGCCTGGGGCGGATCTCTTGGGTCTACTGTGTGCCCATACACCAAAGTTTGTGTGGAAGTCCAGTGAGAATTGTTCTTAGGAAAGCTTCATATGGAGCTTCGTAAAGTGCTCGACCATGAGAGCTTCACATGGAGCCTACCTATAATTATGGGTTGGATAGATTTGAAAGATTTAAGTATGCATGTAGTACTTATAAAAATTAGCTTGATTGAATAACTCTAGTTGTGAGATTGAACTGAATAAAATTACACTATATTTATTGTTGATTTTTGGGTCCTTTAAGACCATAGCTAGAGTTGTTTAATTAAGTTGATTTTTATAAGCATTATGTATACATAGACATCTTTCAAACTCATTCAACTCTATGATCATATGTGGGTTCCACGTGTTGCTAACACTATTGGAGTACTTCATGGGGATGTGGTTGAACGCTAGCCCATATTTGTATAGCAGCATCTCCCACAAACTAATTTGCATCAAGTTTGGTTGAAACTCCTTGATTGATAGGTCATTTGGGTCCACATGGAAGAGTGATTATCAAAATCATTGGGTTGCTTATAATGCTTATAAAATTTCGTCTTGATTTTACAAAAGAAACGATGTCTTAAGACACTCAAAATTTTACATTTATCTAACAATAAAAATGAATCGGGTTTGATCAATACACTTTCAAATTCAAATTGGTGTTAAATTAGACATGAGTGCAATTCACGAGAATAGATGGGTTCGAGGTGAGAAATGGATCAATTTGATCTACTATGGGCTCCACAATCCAAAGTTTACAACAAACTTCAAGCAAACTTGTTTACTGGCGATCCTTCTAAATATTCTAAATATATATATATAAACAAATTATGATTATATTTAATCTGTGAGGGTCCCACAACGGAAAGGTAGAAAGATGTTGCTGAAGGTGAAGGTTATAAAATCTCAACATCACTTAGCTCTGACGGGCTAGATACAAGACGTGGCCCATTTGGGCTAATATAATATTAAATTTGTTTTTTTTAATTTAAATATTATTTTTTATGTTAAAAAAAAACCGGTCAAACTCGTGAGTTTGATCAGGTCGCGGTTCAATCGTGGACTTGTTCAATTTGAATAACATTGATCCATACACTTGGCAGCCTATCACACCTTTCTCCTCCTTGACGATATCATCTGTTAATTTAATTTATACCCAATTTGAATATGTTGAATTAAACCCAAAGTCCAACAAATCATTGATCCTTGATAGCCTTTATTAGAAGCTAATATAATATTTTATATATAAAGTATTTTAAGATGATTTTTACAACATTTAAAATAAGAGTTTTAAAAACTGATGATGCAATCTCGATTGGGTTTGTCTTGTAATGATTCTGGATTGTTTTCCTCCATAGTATCTTGTTGTATTGGGTACTTTTCTCACAATTTGCTGCAGTTACAAATTATAGAATGTAACAAGAATATATAAGAGAAGGATTTAGGGAAATAGAGAAATTCCTAACTGAAAATTCTGTGATTGTTTTGAACTAGAACAAGAAACATTTCAATTGATTTCTTCCCTGAAGTCACTGATCCTATCAGCCATTTAATACTTGTATCGTACTGGCCCATATTAGCCTATATCAGGGTGCAACTCGGGTCGGGTTTTGGCCCGACTCGAGAGATCATGCGGGTCGGGTCGAGAATTTCAGGTCAGCAGGCCGGATCGGGTTGAGGATTTTTTATAAGTTAATCCGACTTGACCAGATACAACCCGACCCGACCCAGCTAAAATTAGTTTAAAATGAGTTCAAAATGCGGGTCGGGTTATGAGATTCGGGTTGAGAATTCAGATTGGGTCAAGTCGGGTTCCATATATATCAACTCGGGTCGAGTTGGGTTTTAAGGAACCCGACCCGGCCGAGCCGAGTTGCATAATATAAGCCATTTACAAAAAAAATTATGC
The DNA here is from genome assembly GCA_022113865.1 of Chimonanthus praecox. Classification (NCBI taxonomy): domain Eukaryota; kingdom Viridiplantae; phylum Streptophyta; class Magnoliopsida; order Laurales; family Calycanthaceae; genus Chimonanthus; species Chimonanthus praecox. The sequence continues at coordinate 16,476,949 of CM039095.1, read as the reverse complement.
TTTGATAAAATTGTCTTTTCGATATGAAAGGATGTGATTTGAAGAAATTTTAAAAGCAAGTTGTCCAGTATGAAAAGTATTTATTCATGCCAACCCTTTTTTTCCTCTACTCTTGTCCATTTTGAGTTATTTTTAAATTTTTTTACATTTTTACTTTAAGATAATCTCAATTTTGAAGCTTTTTGTAACATTATTTTAATTAAATGATATTTGAGTATTTATAAAATTAAATAGAGATGCCTGAAATGATTGATATAGTTTGTAACATGTTTGCCAAATTTTTTCAATTTTTTTTTTTAAAATCCAGATGTCCTAAGATAATTTCTAATGTTTATAAAATTAATGAAAAACCCTTTACGTGATTACTGTTTATGAGAATTTTCTAACATTCTCATGAAATTCTTATTTTTTTTTTAAAAAAAAATCATGAATTATAATAGAATACATAAATATCATTATGAGACACTAGAAATTTCATTTCAGATGTTTTATCATATTGACATTTTCATTTATTTTTGGACTTTCTTTATTCATATCAAAAATTTATCTCATATAAGTCTACTATTCTATGAAAATGACCATCTTTTGTACCAAACTATAATCATACTAGGTTCTTCCAATTTTTTTCCTATTCTTTTATAAGTTTCTACATTTTTCAAAAAGTCTAAAATTCTAAAAAATGAAAAAAATAATATTAACAAAATATTTAATAAGAAATTCATATTCTCTAATGTCCCATAATCATGTATACTTTGATATCACAGCTCATGAATTTTCATTCAAAAGTCTAGAGTCATGACATTGTTGAAAAAATAGAAAATCACACAAACCTAGTGAAATATATTAACTTTTAAATCATGAAATTGTTGAAAAAATAGAAAATCACACATACCTAGTGAAATATATTAACCAGATTAAAAGTTATCACTTAATTTTATAAGCTGCATGTAGCTCAATGCTATGATTAGACTAGAGGCCTTGGATCAATTCTTTCCAACCTAATTTGCTACGCGACTCTCTAAAATGATTTTATGTATCCATGAAATTCGCAACTCAACTAATTGCCTCTCGCCTCAGGAAGCAGGAGGTTGAAGGTTCGAACCCCCATGGCCTAAACCTTGGTGTGTCCTATTAGTAGTGGACTCACTCGTGGGAGTTTTACACTGGATATCCCGCGATTTCCCACACGAAAATTCTAAAAAAAAAGTCGTTAAAAACATTAATTTCATAATATTATTGAAAATACTAAGCAAATCACATCTAATATATACACAATATCAATTATATAGAAGCAAATCAGATCAATTCTATAAACACCAAATACCATTTTATTAAAATTATTATCAAATCAAAGTGAATTAAAATCAACCATCATGTCATTGCTGAATTTTATTTTATTTTGAATCAACATGACTCAATCCTACTAAAATCCGGACGGATGAGCCCACTACCTCTAAGCTAAAACCTCTTCAGATGAACCCACTACCTCTAAGGCACACCAAAGTTAGACCATGTAATCTCAAACCCACAACCTTCTGCTTCAGAAGGCTAGAGACAACCAGTTGAACTACACTCATTGTTTATTTTACACGTAAATTTAATGAATGAATAAAGCCCTTGGTCATAAGGCACTTCATAATCCTAAATTCAATATTCTAAAAGATAAAACCTAATCCCTATATTGATTGCCATGCAAACTTTATGCCAATTAAAACATACGGTTCTACCTGCAAAATACTAAAAACATTTTCCACAGCTAATGCTTTAACTTCAACGATTGGTGGTCGTTCGAAGTTCAAGCTTATTGTTTGGTAATTCGGTGATAATGTAAAGCCCAATTAAGTATTGCCAATACATGGCATGTCTATACATATGGTTTAGTCAACTAAATACATATCGACCAATACATTTTTCACCTTTGAGCATATGATTTGGAATGCCAAAAAAATAAAATACATTATAGCCAAAATCTTGAAAGAAAAATTGAGATCAAAAGATAACCATTACCAGCCTAAATCTAATGATTGAAAATAACCGTTAGATTTGACCTAAGGAAATTCACAATCCTAAACTCCATATTCATATAACATAAAACCCAATAACCTATATTTTGCCATGTACCCTATGTTCATTGACACATATGACGGCATTGGAATTGGCATTTGCATTGGCATTGACATTGGCCAAATACATACTCTTTTCTATTCATTATTCGTAAAGTAATTCTTGAATTGTTTGATCCAACCACATAAGATAATTTCCCATAGAGCTCCATCCATTGTCATCAAGTGCATTTTCATTTTGACTTTCCAAACACCACAGTTGGAGCCATGTAGCATTTCCCATAACTAATGCGCTCTCATAGGATGGTGGTGCGTTTGAAGTCCAAGCCTCAGTTAAATTAAAATTCTATAGAAACGAATTCAAAAAATTCAAATTCCAGAGGAAGCACAAGAGTCGGGTGCATATGGAAGAAAAACTCGCACATATCTCAATGATTAATCAAATGCTCTAAAGGCCTAGACAACTTGGTCATTAAAAAAAAAAAAATCCTTAGAACAAATAAGCACCATTATGAGATTCATGCACTACCAAACACGACAAATGCCAGAACTCTGCAAATTGTAGAATCAATAGAATTAACAGTTCATCGATTTTACTAACAAACAAGGTCTGTTGTCATCATAATCATCCTCACAAAGTATTTCGAAATCTGCAAACAAAGCTTGTGTAAAATATGACACAAAGATGTACAACAAAAAAATACTCCGCCCACCTCAACCTGTCTTCCATACAGCAATCAATGGAGTATATTCTCAGAAACCTATCACCAGATATACAACCACACTATTGAAAAGAGTCAGCTGCATCATCAATGAGCATTCAGGCATCAAGTGAAACATGGGCCACGATGAAAAAAAATCTAACAACAAATCACTCAGGCAACAATAAATAAATCAGATCTCTAACGGGCTGTGGTTTCCCACGAACTGAAATTGATTATATATTGGTTATATGCCTATATTTTTTTCTGATGAACAAGGTAGCCGTCACACCTAACTAATCCATACACCGTCAGATACCGAACAATGGGAGTGGCCCTATATATATTGAGGGGGTCTTGATTCCATGGCTTTCCACAGACAACGACGGATTTCGACCACCAAACCAACCCATTAGGGTTGCCACAGGCCTATAACTGATCCCCGAAGGCAGGCTTTCTGCATAGTCCAAAAAGCTCAAGCAGTCAATTTTTTAGAAATATTACCAATCCATGTCCTCGTGTGAATCTTTCAAACTATCCTAGTTTTGTGATTTTTTATTGATCATACGCTACATGATTTACCTCCTAAACGACAAAGGGTTCTCTAAGTAGTGACAAAGAAATCTTTTCCCCAGTTCAGAATTCAGAAAGATCCTTCTTTAGAAATTTGTGCAATTCTTTCTTTCAAAACTAAGCACCAATAATTCAAACTCCCATCGCAGTTTAACTAAATTTTAAATCACTTAAGAGAAAAAAATGACCATCAAATCCACTAATCCAATACAACTGGTCATATCTTTTCAAAAAAAAAATCAATTCTATCTTATAAAATACCGTATGTCATAATATTCTATCAAGACAGTAAAGAAAAAGATCATTATACGTCCTCTGATCTTAGGCATGGATGACAGCATTTCATTACTATTATTACTATTACAATTTATCATCAACAACTACCAAATCCCATCGTTATAGCAATGGACCAAAGTGTTTCTTTCTGTATTTCAACTGGTTCAATTCTCAAATAAATCCAAGTGCTCAATGTAAGAGGATTTTTTTGTCATGACCGAAGGTGTCAGGTGTCTCGCCCGACTAGTCCTTCGGCGCATGTACACGCCTCCCTACACACATACCAGATTCAAGCGGTGAGATCTTACTCTGTACATATCCCACGGAAAGTGGCCCCTTTATTGGAGTCACCAGGGATTGAACCCAAGACATCAATCATGAAGAAAATCTAAGAAGATTTGAATACAAAATAACCTGAAAAGACTTTCATCCGAAAGGATTCGTAATTGCAAAGGCAAGCAAATATAGTAAAATTCAACTGCACTTAACCAGCAATCTGCACCTATAAAGCAAAATTCTACACACATGCAAGTCTTAACAACAGCCTCTAAAAATATGAACTATGTTCATGGTCAAAATTATTGGACAACTTGGGTTACCACCTGTGGCTCTATTCCCTGCAAAAGTTCAGTAAGGAAGAATTGAGCTTGCCCTTGGGTTTTTATAACTCAAGCTTGAACTCACGCTTCATTGAGCCGAGTTGAGCAAAGCCAAGTTACCTTATAAGCCAGCTAGGTTTGTCTTGAAGAAGTTAACCCTTGCAAAATGCTTCAAGTATCATCTATCAATGCTAAAAGTGTGATTGGTGTCACTAATATTTGCTAAAGGCCAATTCTTCATCTCTATGGCTTAACCCCATATAAACAATAACCTTTCATTCCAATCCAACCTAGCATGCACCATAACAGAGCACTTACATGCATACAGATATACAAATATATAACCGTACAAGCAGAACGAAATAATAGAAAACTATTGTAGTGTCGGTACTAAACATAGATATATAAAAAATACTGATAAATACCTAATACTCTTTTAGTTGGACAGGACCATGGTGGTAAAACATGGAAAGTCAACCCATGACAAGTACTAGGGTTGCTGGGTCAGAACCGAGGTACACGTCCTTTGTTGGAAAATTGGCATGATTCTACCAAGTCTTGCCAAGTTCGAAAAGGGTCTCGAAACTCATCTGAATCAATGTGGGTTAGTACGAGTCATGTTCGAAATGTTATAAGCAATGAAGAGGATTTGAACATATGACGCTGCACTACTTCTCAATTTGCCTTTAGAATATATATATATATATATATATATCATGGTTTAAAAACTCATTTTTGACTTGGTTGACTCAACAGAGTCAACTTGAGACATTACGAAAAATGAGTAACTCACTATAAAACAAAATCAACGAGTTACTTGTCTAACTCGGTGAGTCAAACAAAAAACTCAGCCCAGTCAAGTTACTCGAATCATTTCAGTCGAGCTTGGACTAAGAGGACACGTCATTTTGACTTTAGTAAATGTGGAACGATACATATGGTAAGAAAAAAATCAAAGCCTGACCCTTCCTCTATAAAAGAGTGGAATACGTCTCAGAAAGGGTGAAAAGGGGAGGGAGAAGAGAGGATGGAGAGAGAATAAGCAAGGGAGAGACATGAAGAGCTCACCAATCTGCACCTCACTCCTACATTCCTATCAGATCTGACCATGGGATCTAACTCTTAGTCAACATTTTTTCGCTCTTATTGTAGGTAGAGTTTAACCAGACCAAAAACTAACATTCAACATAAAGAAACATAAAAACGACTGGTCATGGGTAGCTCCATTCAAATCAAGTGATTCTTCAAAAAAGCAAGTGACATGAATTTAATTTTCTTTTCTTTTCTTTTTGAATTTTGTTTGAGGCCTTTTGTGTGCAAAAAAAAATCTTCAGTTATAGTATGCAAACATAAAACAGATCCAAGTGTATCTAGACCCAGCAATGGGTCGAAAAAAGTAGAGTTCAGATAGGAAATTATTTTGTTCCAGTCTATTTGGGTTCAGGTCTTTTAAATGGGTTACATCAGTTCGAGTCTGTTTCGGGTTCGGTTTGGTCAGGTTTACCCATTTATCTAAGAAGACTTTTCTAGTGAGATACATACCAATAATATCCCTTAAATGGGTGCAAACTTCATACAGTTGCATATGCGTGGCAATATTGGATCAATCGAGCCTACTCATTTATTTTTGAGTTCAAGTCGGGTATACCCATTTACAAATACGTTCACATCGGATTGGATCATCTATCAAAACGTGTTGGGTCAGGTCAAGTCATTTGTCAAAATGGGTTGGGTCGGTCAGATCGGGTCAAGTCATTTGTCAAAATGTGTCGGGTCAGGTCAAAATGGGTTGCGTCAGGTCGGATTTTGACAGGTGTAACTATATCTAGACCCTAGCTTGACAACTTAGTCACTTTGCCTTCCAACAGACTCAAATCAATTTATATTATCATGACAGAGGAACACTTGGTTGTGGGGAAAAAAATGGTTTAGTGCATTGTAAAGTTGTAAAAATAAAGGGCCCATAGATATAACTATCAATCAATCAGTAAAACACTTCCAATGGACTACGTTTAACTATTTGTTGTTTCTTTATTCATTATTTTAAGATGGAGCAAATTTTTTTATTACTAATAACAAGAGGTAGTGCAGAGAAATTATCCAGATTTTACATATTTTTAACATGAAATGTCAATCTTTGAACCATTGTCAATCATATGCATCAGCATCAATTGAACAAAAGATTGAGTCAGAGACAAAATGTGCAATCTAAAGACATAAAATTATCTCGCAAACATAATTGGTTTATTATATATCAATCAATCAAATAAAAGCTAAAGAAATATTATTCTTCACCTAATTCCAAAATCACAGTCCGTAAACCAATATATCTGCTACTACCAAATTCATTCTGCTTCTACTACCCAAGTTTTTGAGTAATTACAATCAATTCCTTTTTGATTGATTACACAATACTTTAGTGTTTTTTAGTGCACCATAGTAAGCCTAAAGTTTGAAACTATCGCCACCCTATCACAAATATCCAGGATTTGCTTTTTAAGTTTTTCTACCTTGGAACAACCAGCTCTTACCACAACTACTTGATCATCGTCATCTAAGCCATTTATCCCATCAATCTAAGTTCAACTTTTATATTTGGATACGGCAAATTTATTCCATGAGCTCACTGTCTAACTGACCCACCACCGTCACCTGAACCCACCATATTTAGGCTGTAGCAATGAACCCCTACCAGTTTATCAAGTGTACTTAATTCCTTATTCTATGTTTTGTTGTGACAAGCACATATCCATCTGAACATAAGCTTCTCCACCTTTACTTTATCTTCTTTTTCATCAACAAAAAATCAACTCAATATATCATCAATTTACAACAATAGCTACTAGCCTACTACCACGTACTTTGCATGTAGCAAATAACAACTTACTCTGTTTGCACTTGACAAAGCCTAGATTAAGAGAAAATATGTTTAAGAAAAAAAGGGAGATATTGCGCTAATTAGAGAAAAAAGAGAGAGAAGATCAATTCATATTTAGTTAAGAATATCATATAATCTTGGTGTTCGCCCATCAAGATTTTTTTTTTTGAAATGATGAATATATTAATAAAAAGGCAGAAGCACTAGAGGTGCAAATACAACAAACACAAAAGAAAAGAATAAGAAAATAGCCCGTCACCCCATTACACCCACAAAACCCCTAAAACAGGAGAAGGGAAAAAGACAAGTAAGCAAGATCAATGCATTATGATGTGGGTCATGGAAATATTCCTGAATTCCTCTAGAGAAAAGGCCCACGAAGTGCATTTGGCAAAAATCCGACTAGTAACAGAGTGATTAGGTTCTGCCAAATTTCTGAACACACTATTATTGCACTCCCACAAGAGACTCCAACAAGTGGCAAAAAAGGCTAGGCGCCATAAAGAGGAGCAATTTGGGGAGACCGATGAGCATAAGATAACTGGACAATCGAAGAGGAATAGCCCACCGAGCTCCAAAACGATCCAAAACATAAACCCAAACGGCATAAGAGAAAGGACGGTGATTCGCCCCATCAAGAATGTCAACATTGCTCCACTCAAAATAGTTGTGGAGGATTGGGTTTAATGAGGAAGCCCACTAGAAGTCGATTCTCATCTCCAACTACAAGATTGATAATTGAAGTTGGGACATTAACCCCACTTCTCGTAGGGCTACTGGTATGTGGAGAGTACCTACGTGGATAAATATAAGCAAGGCATTCAGTTTAAAGTGAGGTATCGTGATAGACTCACATTTTGGATAAATCCTTGTATTAATTCCATCTCACTAGCCACTTGGTTTGCTTCCCTCCATCACTTATCCCCCGATGGCTTCATCTCTGATCACTACTCAATGGCTAGGAGCCCTCAGAGCAGAAACAAACGATTCCCGCAACTCTTGCTCCACCTCAGTTCTACTTGGATACTTGCCTTAAAGGGTGATTCCCTACTTTAGTGGTTTGATTCTTTTGGTGCCTTCTCAATAGTTTTTCTATGTTTGGAACAACCAGTGTAGCTCTACACGTTCAGTAGATCTTGCCATTTGGTCCTTTAAAGTCTCCCCTCGTGCCATAAGTTCCCTTTGCAATGTGGGAAAAAAAAAATGCTCACACAAGATAATGGGGTAAGAGGGAACAATTTTTAGTTAGCACTTGCCTGCTTTGCCTCTAAGCCTCTAAAGATGTGGACCACCTCAAAATTCACTGTCCCTTCTCGTCGACGGTCTGGAGTTTTATCTTGGACCTATTAAGTAATCAGTGGTCTACGCCTTCTTCAGTTGCTCAACTTTCTTTTGCGTGGCAAATTTCTAATGTTCATTGCCAGACACTCTTACAGTATTGACATACATATCTGCAACCTGAAAGGAATCCCTAATGATTTTTTTTTTGAAAGGTAATGATCCCTAAAGATTTCACCAAGTGTTTGGTGGGAGTTCAATTGCCACACAAGCAATACATTACTTTCTTAAGGATGACATTTCTATTGGATGATTCACCCCTAGAATTGACCTTGATCTAAGCCTCAAGTGTTTCACCCAACATAATAGGACCCGGTAACGTTTGGAACCAACACCTTCAATACCTCTTCGGTTCAAGTCAAACTAGATCCAACCCAAATAAGAAAAATCCAGGAATTTGGTCATTTATAGGTGCATCCCTTTCCAAGGAGTGGTCATTTACAGGTGCACCCCTGCCATTATTTGTATGCTTGAACTATTTCTCACCATCTACTCTCTTGTCACCGCTAAAAATATTATTAGGTGGCTTACATTTCATACAATCTATAATTAGCGAAATTAGCAAGTAATGATCTATTAACACATCCACAAGTCAGGTTTTACATGGGTTCTACAAGTGCAACAACCATTGCCTTCTAAAATGACAAAAAATAAATAAAAATTTGCAAAAGGACAATATTAAAAATTGTTTTCCAAGGAGACAATTATAACCTTTTTATGTGAACAAAATATTGTAGGCCGCGTAATGGTTAAAACATTCTTAATACATGCCAACGCCAAGATGAGTTATGTTTATATGGTGGGTAAAAGTAATCATATTAAACTCCTAAACAGTACTTGGAATTACGAACAAGAAATTCTCTACACCCTACTACTACGAACCTAAAGATATCAAAGCAACATTTGATGTTTGATTTTGACGAGAAGAAATCAAGAATGAAATTCAAAATCACAAATCAACTATATAAAAAGTTCAGGAAAAGGCAAACAGATCAATGAAGAAAATCTTAAATAATGAATCAAATATATAAAAGTTGGAAACAAAATATCAAAATGAAGCATTAAGCTGTCAATTTCAACCATGTGACCAAGATGGTATTGTATTATACTGTTGAGAGCTACTCACAATGACCGGATAACAAAGAAAAAATTGCTGGTCCAGATAAAATTAAATGACCAAGTCCTTTTTAGAATCCAATTAGGCTGTAGGTTGAAGTCCAGGGTGCTTCAAAAGTTGCCTGAAAAATTTAAGTCCGTAACTGAACTTTCAAAAAAAATGAAAAACAAAAACAAAACAAAATCCTAAACTACTCCACATTCATAGTTCGGAACCAATATAATGCAAAGAAGGAACCTGAAGAGGAAACTCAAAAGATGTCACAAACCAAGAATTTATGGAGACTTGCCAGGAATCAAAAGCACATAAAACTATACAAATGATTACTACAACAAGAAACTAGGATAAATCAGTTAAGGCTTCAATAAAGATGATCGTGATGGTAATGATGAATAACATCAAAGGAAAAAGTCGACAAAAAAAAAAAAACAGTTTGATACATTAAATAGTTAACCAGAAAAAATAATACACTGAATTTGGATTTGAAATACCAAAGGCATAAATCAACTAATCTTCATATTCATCACTATTGATACAATCTAAATTTACAGATTTTGTTGACTGATGAAAAAGATGCATGTAATACAGTCATGAAGGTGGACATGCATATTTTAAGATGGGTAACAAGAAATAAAGGAAGTGGAAATGAGTACACTAGAGACCACGTCAAAGTTTATTCACTATTGAAGGAAGGTCAACTAAGATGGTTTAGGCACAAATGTAAGACTGGAAAAGGCCCTGCTACAAAGAACCAAAGGTTTACATGTAGATGATGGTAGAAGGGAAGGCCATTAAAGACCCATACTGAGGTGGCAAAATATGATGCATAATAGAAATTGGAGCGGAAGAAAACATGATTGTTGACACAGTTGCGTAGAAGTTTATCTCAAAAAGTTGATCCCTAATAGAAGGGGCAAAGGCTTTAAAGACTTATGAAAAAGTCTGTACCGATCAAAAGTGTTTTCCACAAAACAAGTTGCCGAATTGAAAACAATCCAAGGAGAATTCATTTATCAAGTGTTTCAGAACATTCGAAACAACATTCGAAGTGCTAGAAATGCTGGAAATTTTAACAAGTTCATAACATAAAGGGCTTTGTATTGTAAAACATTTTTAGCAAAATTTTCATGAGGAAGAACCTCGGCAACAGTAGAGTGAGTAAAGATTGGACAAGAAACAACAAATGTGTAGGTAAGGGATAAAGAGTAGTTCTCAAAAGTAAGAAGTGAAACGAAGATTAGACGGGACTTGTTGATGATTCTAAACTTTTATCACAGTTACAAAGGTCGCACTTTTGAATCACAATGTCATTAACTTATTTAAAAAGAAAACTGGGGGAAACAAGAAAGTCCCTACAAAAAGAAGCCGACAGCGGAGAAGTAGAAACAACCAAGGGTATGTTTGGATCCAGGGAAGTTAAGAATGGGGAGCTTCAACTCAAATGAATGAAACTCACTATGTCTAGATCAACCAAAAAGATAGGAACATAGGTGTCCAAAGAGACAAGCTCACCTGAAGAGTAGGTGGACCACATACCAAGCAAGTAGTGAGAAATAAACTCCATGCACAGGCCACCTTACCCAACCTTTCCTATCCATTCCAGATGTGCACATTGTATTCGAAAGTGGGCCTCCTGAGAGGAGATTTACACCAATAATCACTGGATTCAAGTCTCCAAGGAATGTCAAAGTCCCTCTCTCAAATCAACAGACAGCATAACTTGATAGGAAGTAGAAGGTGTTAGCTATGTGTAGGAAGACCCATTTACCAGTTCCCCAGGGAAATCATTGTTTTAAGTTCCCCTTATCTGAATATAGCCTCAATGATCATAAAAAGTTCCACGCCCTTCCAATTATCAAGATAGTTTCTTGGTCTAGAGGAACAAAACTACGATTCTAGAGCAAGAGCAAGATACTTGATTGGGATTGAGGAAGGGTATAACAACTCAAGCAAAAGATTCTAATGAGTGAACTGCAACATAAGAAAAAGCATAAAAAGCCTAATGTGGCATTCATGACACTAGTTCTAGGGACAGGAACCTATGAACATGTTGAATGCCATTCCAAGCACACCTTTCAGACCAAACAGCTTCATACCAAAGTGAAAATGAGTATACAACGTCAACTGTTTTGCAATTCCTCCTTTAACGGTTCAATGAACAGGTTATTTTCTTCTCTTCGCTTTTCGGGATGGTTACAGTAACTATCACCAAAGAAAGGAATACAAGCCAAAAGCAAAGGAAAATCCGCTAGAAAAAGAACCTCAACACTGGCTCCCAAGAGGATATAAGGTACCTTAAAGCGTTTGAAGTTGATCAAGAAGAAGCTCCTCACCAAATTCAGGAATCTCCAAGGACAAAAACATTCTTTGCCAATCAGAAAAAACAAAGAATGTGACTCTATTATGTCTCATCATGGACCTAAAGTAATCATCTCCTTACTAGAGAACAAGGACAAAGTGGTCCAATTCCTCCCTCCATCTTTCGCATAAATACAAGGTTGAACAAGTCCATCAACAGTAATTAGGTCAACTTGCAACTTTGGGAGGAGGTTGAAGTGTCATGTGTACAAATTGTAGATCTAAATGGGTCAAAGGGAGTTCAAATGCCCCCTCTTCAGTTTGTAGGCAAAACAATAGCTTTCTATGATGCCACCCAATGCTAGGGATCTACTGTCAATCCTTTAGTGCTTTATGGTCTTGAGTTTCATTAACGAGGTAGAAAACACTATAACAGATCTAAATGCATCTCAAGTCTGTACATGACTTTATGAGCTGTAATAGTAAATTTACCATTTCTTTAGTGTTAAACCAAGCAATCCATCCAAATGAAATGATAGTGGAAAATCATAAGGAAAAACTCAAATCTTCCTGCAACAACGAGTCTTCTATCCTTCAGGAGCAGAATTAAGCTTGTTGAGCCTATCTTATCAAACCTCTGCTTTGCATGTTCCTATAACATTTACTAAATGGCTCAAAAGATCCAAAAGGATTCCATGTGCAAAGGGAAAGGACAGATATAAATGGCATCTCATAAACAATTCAGAACAAGTCAAATTGGCATTCGACGATGTAAAAAAAAGGGGGGCTTTGTTAAAAATGTTGCAATGGAATTTTGAAAAGAAAGAAATAACTCCAAGTTATAAGTAACACCGGTAGGTCTTGTATTTTTTTTAAGACCAAAGTATCAAGGCCTCTTAGATCACCTGACTAATCATTGAGACATGTGCAAACCTCTTTATCTACACACCGGGTAACACTAGGGAAAGTGGCCCTTTTTGTGTTGAGAGTGACTTGAACCCAAAACCTTCCGCCTCTCATACGGGTTCTTGACCGCCAAGCCAACTCTCACGGGTTAACATCAGTAGGGCATTTTAAGAATTCAAAATTGTACTTTTTAAGTTGGGGGATAAAGTAATTGATTGCAAAGTTTCCTTGTGGGGATCAAGGAGTTCCCCCTTGCTTCCTAACAGCTAAGATTGCTATGCAAGTGACCACTAGTACTAAGCATTGCCACCAACAAGCACCAACGTGCCAAACATGGCTCAAAAAGGTTTTTAAATGATTTTAAGTTAAAAAAAATAGGTATTATTGTGATTGTTAAAGAAATATAAAAGAAATTCAAGTCAACTCAATAGAGTCTAAAATTTTAAACATCGGCATCATCAACATCCTAGCTATTTTCCCATATATCAAGGATTGTCTTCTTCAGTTTAAATTCCCTCACTCAACAATTTATAGCATCTTAATTGACCCCATTGATCCAATATTTTAAAGGCTTACCTTCTAGTGCCTTCTACTTTTAGTCCTTACATTCTTTGTATTGAGGATGTCTCTGGTCCTCTCCGTACATGCTCAAATCATCTAAAAAAACCCATCCATTTTGTTACGCTTTACGTCCCCATGAGATAATCATTTCTAATTCTATTTTGTAAAATTAGCCCACTCATCTATCCTAGCATAGACATGTCTATCAACATTCCTTAACAACCTATCTTCATTTCCAACACCCAACTCTATACAACATTGTTGTTCTAATCATTCTCTCATGGCATCATCCATTTAATAGAAATGGCACTCTATCATAAAATGTTTAACCAGCTACTGGCTAGCCTACATTTAGCTCACTCAGTACATATAATCTTAATTGTATCCAAATAAGATACTCCACTTGTTATATAATTAAACCTAAGTATCCAAACTTATCACAATGTAATATATACCAAATCATTACCGATCCTATCCAGTTAATCCTTCCTACTCTCAGAACCCATAAAATTTCACTTAAATGTTTTTTTCCGCTTGAACTATTCATAACTATAAAAAAATCAATAAATAAATAAGGGCTCAAACCTGACTCCTAGTGATGTCCAACTACAATTGCGAACTCTGATTTCTCCACATGCTATTCTTGCTCAAAACTTCTAAAATATTTTCCTTTAAACTACTACTAACCATGATACATATACTATTCCAACTCATGAACTCCTAGCCTTTTCACTTTTCCAGTTTCCTAGAAGATACTATGTTTACCCACGTCTTCATAGCACCCATCAACAAGGAAATACCCACAACTCAAGATGTCAAGCTTAACTAACCTCTACAACTACACCCACCTTTGTCTTTGCTTATCCACTAATATCATCAGGTTAAGATGTAAAACAACACTACCTCTTTTCTTTATCGTATATAAAGATGTAGTTTACCCATGAAATTTGTTTTACTCATTAGTCTAAAAAGGAAGCAAAAGATTATTTATTAACCATTAGAAACACTAGCAAATCCTTTCCTTCTTGTCTCTGGTGTAATGGAAGGTTAGATTTCGAGACCATTCTCCAAAAGAGGGGAAGTTACCCTTCTTATCATTCAGAGAGAAAGGTCTGAGGTTCTTTAAAGAGTCTTCTACCAGCTTATTAATGTTGAAGGGGATTCATCCATGATTTATTTCTAGCATCGATTATAATCTAAAAGCCTCCAAAAATCCAATAAATGGTGAACAATAATAATAAAAGCAATGTCATTTAGTGGGGAAAAAAAAATGAATGATCATTTTACTGAAAATGTTAGGTGGATAAGAATCAGAAGTTGAAGCAACGAAGTTACAAAATTTAGGTACACAGGATTAAGAGTTCCCTAACAAATGGCATGTTATTAACTTTGTAATTGTGCTACTGTAACGTGCAAGCATAAAGGCGCATTTCTTTATTTACACTCAGCATTTCTACCCCACAAAAGCAGCCATTAAATATCAAACAACAAAAACTCATATGTATGTATATACTGCTGAATCCTAAGACCAAGTTCTCTCAAAGTTCTGTGCAAATAGCGCAGTGGGACCTACATGGTGTTGTGAGACCCACTTCAAGACAATGGAACATGTGGGACCCACATCTACATGGCATTGACCAAAATCATCTTATTCTGGAAAGTCAACTTAGTTTGTTGTAATTGATGTAACTGATTACTCTTTTATTTTCTTTCTACATTTAGCCATCGTAATTGGCTCCATGTTTATTATATATTCCTATAATCTCATACAGTTAATACACATTCAAAATACAGAGAGAATAATTCTTCTCCAATATTTTCTCTTCTGTCTCTCTTTTTTCTAGTATTATTTTCTAGATGGTATCAGCCAAAACGATTTTTTAGACACTTAAGGAGGATTTTTTTAGTTTTACTATTCCTCGCCGGAGTTACTGTTCTTCAGCCTGTGCCGTCTTCGGATCTCTACGGACCTATTGCGGATCTCCTTCTATCTTTCTTCTGGATCTTTTTTCCAGAATTTTAAGCCCTTTCTGTTGTTCCAAAACATGTTTTGACGTTCCACTACCTTCACCTTTGCCGCCGTCCAATTTTTTTCCAACAAAGATTCCGACACTGGCCCCCCATATACCCTTGTCAATTTTGACAGGGCTTTTCATTTGTGGTGCTCGATCTGCCTTGTGCAGCCATAGACCTGCAATTTTTGGCCCTCTTTGAACCAACGACAACACTGCTCCAAAACCCAATTTTTGGGTTCCATTGCTAAAACGAGTCGGTTCCAGCACTTCTCAACTCCAGATTTCCTGCCACTACTATCAGCCGCCGCTTCTAGTTTGCATCACACCTGGAGGCCTCTCCCTTCATCATCGGTGGGCTCCTCCTTTCTGCAGATATCTCATTGCTGCCTGGGACACCCAACACCCCTGTTTTTGAGATCTTCTTGTTAGATCTATTGGCTTTTGGTTTCAACAGCCTTCAAACCACCTCTACTGGTGCCGCCCCTCACTAGTTGTTCTGCCTTTCATCGTAGGTGGGCCCTCCTTTGTGCAGATTTACCATTTTTGTGCGACGAAGTGGGTCCCACAACACATGGACCCCACGACAGATGCGTTTGATAAAACTTGGCTTGTAAATGGTGCCTATAAAAATTCAACTAGATCCAAAAAGTGAAGCAATGTTTCCAAGGCCCTCAAATTTTTAGCTTTATCTAATGGAGGAAATTCATTAGGTTAGAGCAACAAGCTTTAAAAGTTCATTGGGTCCACCGTGGACCCCATCGGGCCCCATTTTCACACACTAATTCCCTCAATCCTACCCTACCCAATTTGAACACAATTAGAGTTGATCCGATTGAAGTTCATGCAAAATCGTCCCCTTTATTATCATTGATTTTTGAAACCTTGAAAATCATTTTTTAGCAGTCAACCCTTCAAAATCATAGCTCTCAAATCCAATGGACCTAATATTTTATGAGAAGTGCCATCCAAAATATACAAATCAAATAGAGACTTGACTCAAGACAAAATCAAGTGGATTTAGTTTTCAAGTTTCTAAAAACTAACCAAAGCATCATCATCCCACTAACTATTGATCGACCTTGCTAAAAATCACTTCGCTCCTACAAAATCAAGTGGAGCAAGTTTTCCAGTTTCAAAACACTGACTGAAGCATCATCAGCCCAATAACTATCGCAACCATAGTTTTGTTAGATCCGCCTTGATAAAATCGAGCAGTTCTTCATTTTCCAAAGGTTCTCATAGTCGGAGTTAAAGCATCGAATTCGATAGTTGTCTTTCTTTGTGTGCTTTCTTGGTTGTTGCATTTGTGGAGAACTTTTGGGAGTCCCCTTCTGCATCTATGTAGGGGTTCTATGTTGATTTTATTTGGAGAACTACTTTTGCTACTTCTATAAATTTCATTACCAATTCAAAAATAGCAATAATAATAACAATAATCAAATTTAGATCTTTGTTTTGTTAGTGCTACTCCGCATTTCATGTTTTCAATAGATTTTTGGATTTGATGCGGTGTAAGTGGGATGTAAAAAAGTCCAAGCCCATTAGTGAGATCATGTTGAGTTGGAATAGAGGTTCTAGAAAATTGAGAGTTGTGTGGAGGATTCCTACAGCGATGTTGTGGTCAGACTGGTACGAGGGATCCAGGAATATTTTAGATGAAGATGCAATCAGAGGAAGAGGAGGCGGGTTGAAATGGGGTGGGGGGGGGGGGGGGGGGGGGGGGGGGGGGGGAGGGGAGGGATGTATCTAGGTCAGGTGAAATTTAATGTTGATTCTGTCGAAAAAAGTAAGATGAGACCAACTAGTTTCAGAGATGTATTGCATGTCATGATGGAGCAGTAAAATCTTTGGGGATTAAAACAAGTGGTTAGGGACAGTGAGAGCTTGATGGGTCATGAGGTCAAATCAAACACTTAAGGCAATCACCAAATGGAGTAGCAATTTTTTGGCCAATGCAGGAATGGAGAAGTCTGACCTCTTTGTGGGCCAATTGTAATTATATTTTCTTTCTTTCTTTATTCTGTTTATCTTTGTTCAACTGCAGTATTTAAATCCTATCCTGGGAATTTTGTAATCCACCCTATTTTAGAAATATATTTTCTTTTGTTACAGCCTTAAATAATAATAAGGATAGTAATGATAATAATAATAATAAGCATTTCTGATTTGTACTATTTCAAATTTAGGAACATAAAGGTTCCTAATAAAAAACTGCATGTGCACTCACAGTTACACCTTCCAATAACCACTCTCCTACAAGGTAGTGATAATTGCAATACCAAAAACCAGGATATTTAAGAAATATTGAAACCCATAATACCAACACCAAGTGACATTACAGTTAACATCAGTAAATTAACCGATCTGTCAAACAAATCTCTAAACTTATTCAAGGAAAAATCTGACATTCTAAAATGGAACATGAAATATGCATAATGAGGTAGATAGAGTAGATTATACATACTGCCAACTAATTTCAGATGACAATTACACAGCGTATTCAGACTATCAGTCTTCTCAACTACCCATATAACACTCAGGCACCCTAACAACTTTCTATAGCACAGCAGCTCTTCCTAAAGTAAATTTGATGTACAACAAGGAATTTGAATAATGTATAGCAAGCTATAACACATTCTAATGAAACTGGCTAAACACTCTGAGCAGGAATACAACTATCTTGAGAACAACTGAATGTGTGTGCACTTTGTCGAAAACAGCAGTTGTAAGCTGAAATCATCTTACCATTAGTGACATTGAACCCCTCAAGCTTTTACATTTAACCTTTTTAACTTCTGCTTTGCCAAAGTAAACCAGAAACATCATCCATCCTTGAAAAGTCAAGTAAAATTTCAACCATGACTGGTCAACTACAAACTATTGATCTTGAAACCTGAAAAGTAATCGATGATGGAATCACCGTACTGTGGAAGAAACAAGGAAATCATTCATAGATCAACTATTTAAATGGTACTTCCGAGCTTAGAAACCACATTAATCTTCACTCAAATAACCTTCTAGATTTTTATAATAACGAGCATAAATTTAAAAAATCCTTATCAGTTTAGTGAACCTAAAACAAAAAATCTTTTAATATTCATTTTGAAGCTCATGAAAACTTGAGTAAGGAATTAATAAACATGTCAGTCAATTTATTAGTGAAAAAAGAAAAATATAATCTACACAAGTGAAGATATTTACCTGGAAACAGTAACAATTAATTCAAGTTACCTTGAAGATATTTACCGTGAATTAATTTTTTCATTCAAAAAAATTAATTCAAGTTAGTATTTATCTTCGTTAAGTTTTCTTAATAATGAGAAACAATTCGCGAGAACTGAATCAATCCCTAGAACTACTGGTTCAAGAACCATAAAATAATAAGCCTATTCCTCAATCGAATCAAAACTCTAATTAATTGGAACTTAGATTGATTTTTTGTTAAAAAAAACGAGAGATTGTTGCATCATAATGATTAAAAAAAAAGACGGGTAAGAAGAAATCTGTTTTTATTCAAACGTGCCCATTCATTCCTACTACCCTTGATGCAGGTGAGCTAAGGAAAAAGTACTAGTTAGAACAATAGAAATCCGGTCGATGGTACTATCCATACATATCGGTTACACTACAGTCCCACGCTCCATTTGCTCCAGCACTCCCAATTCTTGGCTTTCCGATTATGTCCAAGACAATGCTCATAAACATGGGATTGATGGAATGAGCGAATAAGCACATACTGACTGCAGAAAATTCTTGAGATGAAAGTACCAATACAAAAAGAGAGGCCCCACTCTAAATGTGTTCCTGAATGTAACAAAAATGAGTTGATGACAACTTGCAAGCACTAGAGTGCGTTTGGTTAAATAAACAAGCAGTGTTCGGGCTTTAATTTGAAGTTTTCTCTCTCTATCCATCCATCAATTCATCCATTTGTCTGTCTCTCTCTCTCTCTCTCTCTCTCTCTCTCTCTCTCTCTCTCTCTCTCTTTCTCTCTATCTATATCTATATCTATTTTCTCTGTCTGTTTCAAGAGCGTCGGCGACAGACAACATCCTCTCTGGCTCTCCCTCTTTCTGTCGATTTGTCATTCCTTAATCCCTCTCCCAGTGATCTCTCTATTTTCAGTATTTTTCTGTTTCTTTTCTATTTTCTTTTCTTCTGAGGCTTCAATAAAAATTTGGGCTCGAGCTTTTTCTAGTGAAGCCCAGTCTAAGCCCGACCAAAGAACACCCCTAAGCAAGCTTTCTATTTTAAGAGATCAATTTGATTTTCCCTCCTTCGCTAGCTTTGACATTCTAAAGAGGTCAAATTTCACATTTCCAGCAGATTCAAGTCATTGGACCTAACATCGAAATTCCTCTGGCCGAACCCATAAATGTGGCCGAACCTTCTTTGTATTTGCTTGAAGCTAGACTACATCAGTTGGTCATTAGATCATAGATCTTGGTATCTCCAACTGTGTACCTCTACTTTGTGATCGCAGGTGGACGAACCGAAGGTGCATGCTTTGATCATAATCAAGATCCATTTGAAAATCTTTCCATCTTAATTTCAGAAAACAAGGATCTAAGCCAATGGTGTAATCATCGATGTATGACAAAAAGTGATGAAATTTGTGAAGTGACAATGGATGAAACTTTTCCTCAGCATAAGAACAACAATTTGTGGAGTCACACCTTACCAATTTTGACATTCCTCCATGATACGATGATTATGAGGATGATGATGATTATGTTGACGTGCTTAGTTGGTCAGGAGATCAAGATCCAAGAAGATGAATGTCAAATGAAGCATTGTTGATGGATGCACAACCTATAATAGACAAACGAGTGCACATGAAAGCAATTTTGCCCTCACAAGCACACATTCCGTATTCTAGTGATGTTAAGAATATTTTTGAACCCTATGTAGACCCAATTTGGGAGAATTTTGTAAACAATTATAACAATGAACCTATATTTCCTAATGTTTTGGGCAACAAGGTTCTTCAGACATCTGCAAATCAGTTTGTTCCACCAATTCAAGATGGTGTTCCTTTAAGCGTCAAAGGAGATTGTTCCACCAATTCAAGATGATGTCCCTTCTTCTAAAGAGTTGTTTTACCAAACTAAGCAAAGATGGCGGCGGCAGCTTTGCTTATATCTCTCCTAAGCAGATCTTCTCAATCCAAGGACGAATTTTTTCCAAGACGGAGGGTAGGATGTGAACACACCACCAATACAAGGCAGAAAATTGAAGATAACTTCCATGAACATATGAGCCTAAAATTGAAGACATTGTCGATGAGGCACCTAAATCGCATGTGATTTTGTGGTGCAAAACATGGATCCATTATGGTATTTATTGAGACCCAAATGTTCAAAATAATTGGCTCATGGGCTTGAGTATTGAGTAAAAGCCTTCAAATCCACTAAATGAAACTCAATTCAGCCGAAGGAATAGGTTCATTTGATGTGAACAATGAAGAGTGACAAGATGAGAAGAAGTGAAGGATAGAGCTCCACATCGTCAAGACATGACATTCTTATCTCTTCATCGACCAAATTTGGACAATTCTGATATACATAAACAAAGCCATGACCATTTTTGTAACCGGGTATAAGAGAGTGATGGGAAAATTAATTTTTGTATCACAAATACTATAACTAAGAGGGCTGGCTTGCAATCCCCAAGAGGTGTACCCGATTTTGAGGTGAATAATCCAAAGCACTGTCTGTTTATCTCTCTAAGTTTAGTGAGTTATTTCATTTTAATTTGAATTTCAATAATTAACTTCTCTTTAATTAATTTTATGCCTGCATATTTTTATTAATGTTATACCTTTAGAAAAAAAAAATATCAATGTTATTGAACCCAACCCAACTTGACCTGACTCAACTTGGGTGCCAACCCGAACAGGCCTGACCTGAACCTGCATTCTGACCCGATTTGGACCTACAGCCTGAACTGTTTTTTAGCACAATTTTAGCATCTGTATTTAACCTTGTAGTTTATCATCAACAATGAGAAACAGGCAAACATAATTGGTTAAAATACCCACTATATAGTTATACAAGATTTAACTACAAATTACTTTTTTTAATTTTTGGGACAAATGCTTTCTAGTTGACGATGCCAATGGAACTGAAGTTTTTCAAACAAATGCAGAAAATCGCAATAATCAGTTAATGTGATTTCATCCTTTCAGTTAATATCTTGAAGCACCAAGATATTAGGTTATTGATGTCACTATCAGTTCACAAAAGCATAAGCAGAAGATTTTAAACATATGTATAGTAATATAGAATACTTAGGCAATTAAGAAGCATGCAAAAAGATAAGTTAATTTGAATAATCATGTGGCTATCTCTTTTATTATATATGGTAGATGTCATGTAACCCATGCACATTCCATCTTGTTGTCATCGAGAAAGGAACCATGTGACCAGGATTTCTGCTTGGAATGCCGCATCTGAATGTGCAAACAGTTGGGAGACTCATGGTTACCACTATGAGTCCTATCATCCTCGTCTGAGAATGCAAAGAAAAGATGAATATAACCTGGAATGATTGTGCAGTAAAGTTTCTCTCAGAGCCTGGAGAAGACTGGGAATATCGAATCAAGAGTAGTCGTCGAGAGAAGGAGAGCGGAGAGACGCTGAGAGGCGGAGAGAGAATGGAGAGGTGCTGAGAGGCGAAGGAAGGAGGGAGGCAGGTAGCAATCAAAGGAGGAAGCAGTAATCAAAGGAGAATGAGGCACTGAAGCAGCAATCGAAGGAATTGCAATGGCAGCAGAGAGGAAGGAATAGGGCATGAGAAAAAATTGATATGTTTTATACTATGGAACTCAGGTCACGGGTCGGATTAAGTTGGGTTAAATTTTAAATTTCTCAACCTAACCAACCCGAATTTCATACGGGTTATTCTTTTTTCAACCCGACCGGACCCGAGTTCCACAATTACATAACCCAACCAACTTTATTTCTCGGGTCAAGTTAAAACCCGACCCAAGTTTCACACCTAGTTTCAAGTGATCAATTTGACTTTTCCACCATCTCTAATTTTGATTTCTAGAGAGGTCCGATTTCTTGCAAATTTGAGTCATTCGACCTAACCTCCAATTTCTTTGTATTTGCTTTGAAGCTATAGGCTACATCAGTTAGATTTTAAAACAATACAGCAAACATAACCAAAGAAAAAAGCCTCTTAACAGCAAATACACCTAGAGAAACAAAACAAAATCTCTACATATTCATATTTCCACACCCTCTAACAGTGGTGATCAGAAATCATCAGTCCTTTTTTTTTCTTTTGGAAAGATGACAATTTCATAATTCAAAGTAAAGATGCAACCCAAGAACCAACCAGAATTATAGCCCAGCAGACAACAAAAAAACCCCACTTAACAGCAAATTAAACCAAGAGAAACAAAACAAAATCATTGCATATTACATATTTCCACTCCCTCTAACAGCAGCTGCAACATGCCTTAAACCTGCCCTTTAGCTAATAAATAACCAATAGCAATGTCTGATCTTTAGAACATATCAGATTCTGAACCCTTTTTCCATGATGATAGTTCTAATCTCTTCCACATTATCTAGATGATGAGAAGAGCAAATAGATCCTCTAACCCATAGAGTGATTGTAAAAGCATCCCCTTCTACTACATTCCACTAGATCCAATTTTTCCAAAACTTAAATGCCCTTTCATAAAGCAAATAATACAGCCACCAGAGCTTAGCAGAAAGGTATCTGCCCAAGTACTTCAAAACAACTTCCATCCCTGAGTTACAAATTTTACCACCATACCCTGTTTTCCCACACTCACTGGTACTACTCTCATCATAATTAATGACCTTATTACAAAATAGTGCATACTCTCCTTTTTCTTTCAAGCCAAATTGTCCGTATAATGGTCATCAACGTGAAACTCATGAATACTAGATCAATCTCCTTCAACCAAACAACAACGATTCATCTATAACCTAAAGTAACTCCTTTTGCATATACCACTGCCCAAACAGCTCAACGGAATATGGGAGGTAAACATACAATGAATGAAAATGTGATTGACATCCACTGCACTACTCAGATGAAATATATATCCATTCACTAAAAGCATGCCTGTATTTCAAAGGAAATTTATAGTCAGCATTTTCTTCATACCCAAGTCATCACAATCCATTCCACCTATATGTGATTAAGAAATCCTTCAGTCCTATTTTTCTACTACCAATGTCACATAAATTATTCTGTATGACCAAGTCATTGATTAGTATTGACATAGGGTTAAGACCACGAATTTTTTAACAGTATTTTACATATAATGACCAAAAATGTTAAGGGATTACAATATAGAAACAAATCATATATACTACAAAAAACTACTACAATCAAACCCCATGATCCCTTGCAACATTTCACTTACCAAAAAGAAAACTCATCAACTCCTCTAAAAAAGACTTCATCAGCTCAAGCTTCTTGGCTGAAAAAGTAGCAGAAAAGTGAAATAATAAATAGCTTCTTGGCTGCAGAGTTAATAAAAGCAGCAGGAAGATACTGATAAGTCTTACTGATTGTTATTGGGTCTTAAGTTCCTTAGCTTCTTGAGCTTCTGTTCACAGGGACTTCAATGGAATATCTACCAAAGAGTTAATTACAGAATGACAGGAAGTTCGTGATATAACGTACTTATTGCTGATGGGTACTAAGCCCCTTTGGCATTTCTTTTTCATCTTGATTCTGTGTGCTTGCAGTCGCAAGAAAAGTTGATGTAGGACACGGGAAGATGGAGATGGTTTCAAGATGGAAAGTAAAAAATGGGACAGCAAAGGAAAAGGAATCTAGGGTTAGGAATAGATGTTGGTGGCACAAGATCTAGCATTTTGGGTGTAAAAGGATAGGGGTGTGGCAATAGGACGGCTAAATAGGTTTAGGACAGCAAGAAAACGTGGTAAAGGGATGTGGACAGCACTTAAATGGCAAGGGATAAGGGGAGGCAGCAGTTTGAGAGGTGGCGGCACAAGAATGGGGTGTATGGAGAGATGCAACAGTAGTTTTGGTGCTGCAGTAAAGGGCAGCAACAGTTGGATGGGTAGAATAGAGGGGCAGCAGCAAGAAGATGAGGTTCGACTAGGGTATGGCTAAGAAAAGGAGGAAAAAAAGAAAAGAGAGGAGAAAAAAAAAGAAAGAAATAGAGAAGAGGATGAGGAAGAAGATAAAGTATCTGGAAAAGGGAGAGAAGGTTTCTCACCTTCGTGACTTCTCACCACCGTACCTTGATTTCTCACGAAGGCCTTGGATTCTCTCCAAGAGTTGCTAGAGGCAAAGGAGGCTAAAGATTTTCTTTAATAATATTTTCATTCATTAAGTGTCAATCCCGTATGGAGGGGTTGCATCCTCAAAAAACAAATACCAGACTACCCCAATGACTAGAAAGCCGTAATTACATGTAAAATCACTAAATTTCTCCAAATAAAACAAAACAAACCAAACTAATGGACTAAACAAATAAATGAAAGAAAAAATACAATCCTAAAAAGCTCGAAATTCTAAATCTAAATATAGAAAATCGTGTGGTGCGCCAAAAGTCCTCAAGCCACTTTGGGTTTCTTTTTCATCTTTTTTTTCTGAAAGGTGGATTTCTTGTGTTTCCAATAGTAGTCCAATGTCCTCATATGGACATTTAATTTCATTGTACCAAGAGAGAGCCATATCTGCTTTATATATTTATTTCTTACGTTGTAATTTTCTTCACAAGTTCCCAGAAAGGGGGAAGGGGGAAGAATGCCAACTTATCTTGCAAGAGGCTTCAATTTTCATTTAAGCTTGCATTTATTTAAGTTTGTTTTCATAGACTTATATCTTATAAACAGATGGAAGTTACAATGCTCTGTTGCGCTTATGAATAGGGGGGGAAACAATAAAACTCTTGGATCACAGTATTATATGAAACTCTTGCATAACAAGGATTACCAAACAAACAAATACATATGATTTTGACACGTCGTTGAATAAAAGGGCTAAAATGCGTGTTCACAATCACAAAATGGGCCCAGACAATGCATCTAAGACATAAATAAGCATTATGATCTACAGGTCATCCCTATTTTGAGACAGAAAAAGAGGGGAAAGGGGGGGGTAAATAAATAAATAACCTCAAATTTATTAATTCAACTCAGTAGATCTTCAGACTAGTGCTTCAATCAGTGTCTCCTATGCTCCACACTAACAATCAGTGAAAATGGATCTGTGGCATATTGATCCATATTGTTTTTTTTAAATGAAAACTATATTAATGAAGGAAAAGCACCAGAGGTGCAAGTACAAGAGAATTGAAGAAAAAGAAAAAGAAGCCACCAAGAAGCTCAGTACACCCACAAAAACCCGAAACAGGAAAGACAAGAAAAAGGAGGACCATATTGTCAGGGGCAACTGCAACACCCATATGGCAAGTGCTGTCCATAAATAGCAACAAGACAGCCAACATACTGACAACATAACTGTACAACCTCAAAATGTCCAAAGTGACCATAAATTTCCAAGCAACCAATACAAAGGCAAATTGTCCCAAATGGGTTGACTGGCCTAAGCAAGGAATGTATAACCAAAATTAAAAATAGGGTAGGACTAATACATATCCCTATACCCTGTAGGCTCATAGAATCAACATATTTAATGGATTCCAGTGGACAACAACTTGCAGCAACGACAAAGAAAAGACTAGATAGCAGCAACCTGAACTTTGCTGAGAAAACAAGCTCTATGATATTTGTTCCCCTCATGTGTCGTAGAGTGGCAAAGCTGACAAAATATTGATTTTGATTGCAACTGTTTTGTCATATATCTTGAGATAATTCTGTTTCTTGGGAATCACATTTCATGAATCTTCTCTAGAAAATCAAATGAAAGTAGAGGCCTGAGTGTAACTATATAAACTGGACAAAGATCTCATAATGATTACTAAGGTGTAATAGACAAATTAGCAAAACTAAAACAATTAGAAAAGGCATAAATAGAAACATATAATTATCAGCACAAGAAAATAAAAAAATCAATAAATAACAAAGAAAAATCAAAAATAAAAATTAGAATGAGAACATGAAGGTTTAAACTCATACTTTGAGGTCCAAAACAGAATATGCTGAACATTATCTTGTAGGGCCATGGCTTGGCAAAAGGAAAAATTTCCTTAAAAAAGAGAGAGGGTGAAGAGAAACATAAAGTAATGAAACATGCTACATAGTTGTTGATAAGAATGAAGACAAACACCACAGCCGAGCGAAGTTGAAGAAATGCTAATCATGTGCTTTTTAAATGGCCATGTAAGATGGTGCTGCTTTTTTTTTTTTTTTTTGAAGATATGCAAGAAGGTAATGAAACGTAACTAACCCCTCTCCTCCTTTTCCTCTCCTTAAAACACACCCCACCCAAGGGGAGAAAACCCAAAGACAAATCACAATGGGGAAGAGAAACACAAAGAAAGGTATTCCTCAAATGGACATGCATTTAGCTCAAGCAAGCACCATCGACTAATAAAAACCCACCTTGTACACAATAACAAGAATCTACCAAAGAGTAAATAATAATAACACCCAAGGCACAAAAATGTGTATGTGTACACTCAGAAATACAAACACAAACGTAAAGAAGTTTGTCATCACCCATGAAAAGTTAAATAGCACTTTCAAGAAGGAACATTGACTAGAATATCTATCGAACTGCAAGTTGAGGAATTAAATTATCAAGACACGAACTCAACATAAAAACTAAAATTTCGAACCAACATCTCCACAAAATATCTCAGCAACCAAACTGGAGAAGCTAAAATGGACCAACCTGAAAGGTAAAGCAGTTATATAATGCTAAAACACCTACAGGTCTCCAATGAAAATTACTGAAGTTTGAGAAAAGGATGACAAATCCCAGCCAGAGTCAATTCTTCAATAAGTCATGATCCCATTTGTTGCGGTAGCCATCCATATGTCCTATTGCTTATTTCCACGACTCTCATGACCAGCTTTCCTCGGCTTGTTTGCCTCCTCACGTGAAATATGATCATCAGAAGATCTAGAAAACAAGGCCAAAGAAAGTATCATACAACCTCAAGGAAAAATTTAAAAAAAGAAAATACATATGGAGATATGAATAAAAAATAAATTGATGCAGCTCCTTTCTTCTTATTGATAGTATATTCATTAACCATCTCAGATATGTATACTATGGATGCAAAATAAACAATGTAAAAAGCCCACGCAATGGCATATTACACTTACACTTTCTGTTTCTTTGCATTATCCTGCCTTATACTTAGGACCATCTCCATTGCCTTCTTTTGGTGTTCTCCTGTCTGTGAATGCAACTCTAGACCTTCAACCGTTTCACAATCAATTTTGCATATGCGACACCATCCCATACTCCCAGGTTTCCTCTTTCTTGAGCGATCCAAAGACTCTCTGTCACCTTTTAGAGAACCCTATACATGTTTAAAGCAATGTTGTCAAACTCGAATCATATCGTAAATCGGTCTAGAGGTGTGACTCGTGAATCGTAAGAGTTATAACATTGTTTATTTGTTTTGATATGATTATTTTACTACAATTACATATAAACTGACATAGAATAATAAGATGCTTTGTTCAATTCCTCATAATATATAATTATTTATACTATAACTGAATAGTATGTATTTTAGATAAATAATTTAGAAAAATTATTTGTTAAATGTATTTATAAAATTTAATTTCAAGTGAATAAATTGAATAAAATTGCCATTAAGATGATAATAATATGAGCTATAAAAGAAATTTCTACAAATCTTTTAAGATTTATAATATTAAAGTATATACTATAATGTATACCAAGGTTGTCAAACTCGAAAATAGTTAGTGTACTATTTTAAATAATAATTGTTTAATTGAGATGTGTATTATTTTAAATAAGAATTATGTTAAAATAGTAAGTGTACTATTTTAAATAATAACTATTTAATTGAGATGTGTACTATTTTAAATAATAATTATATTAAAATAGTTAGTTTAATATTTTAAATAATGACTGTTTAATTGACACAAATCAATAGCATTTAAAATTTTAAATAATCCTTAACATCTACCAAATAATTTTTTAAAATAGATACAAAATGTGACAAAAGAACTACTTATTTTTTAAAATAGATACAAAAGATTGAAACAAAAAAAGATTAGTTTTTTATTAAAAATTAATAAGAAATTAGTAAAAAAAAAAAAAAATTTTAAGGCACAACTGGTTGGCTTCAGGTACTCTCGCGAATTTAACAAAGCACTTCCAGGCTCTGGCACGACGACATACGAACTTAACTTTAAGCCAAAACTGGTTCCAAGTCGTCGTGCGAGGACATGCGAACTTATGTTAGGGCTTAAAGTAAGGGCAAAGGCTTCTATGCAATGGCATTATGAATGTAAAACAGAAAAAACCAGCCGCAGCAGAAAAGGGAATAAAAAAAAAAAACGAAACCAGTAAAGGGAGGCGACGGCAAAACTGAGGAAATACAGCAGAAAACGAAGAGAAGAAGAAGAAAGAGGAAGGAGGAAGATGAAAACAAGAAGAAGGGAAGATGGAAACCTATACTTTCCTTCGAGGTACCTCTCTCCTTCTACCATTTATTTCTTCCATTCGAAATCGTACGAGACTACAATTTGTGAGGTTGACTCGTACAATGTGCGAGTCAATCCTAAAATGGTACGATTATTGGCCATTTTCGATTTAACACGCGAGTTAACTCGCTAGACCATCCGAATCAAGTTAACTCATAACTCAGATGATTTTAACAACATTGGTTTAAAGATTATAAGATATATATTTATGTACGATCAATATCATCATCAATGCACATATATCTGATCCATTTGGTGTTCATATATTAAATTACAGGCCTTGGGCCCAATTTTTGTCAATGTAAGCCACCGGATCAACCAACCTCTCCTGAATCGCCAAAGGCCATTATATCCAAGATCAGTGTATGAATTGCCAGCAGCTGACATTATACTCACTAACACCACAAAACTCGAAAAAAGAAATCTAAAAAGGACATGATATTCACCAACGACAAAACATGAGCTGATCACACCAAGGTCTAAATCTAACGAAATGTTATCTAGCTCTATTCAACAATGAATTTAAAGTGTCTAAGGCCATATGACCGGCATGGAATTTTCTCTTTCCATTCTGATTGAAAAAAAAAATCAGCTAGATGAAACGTTCTCTATAAGCATGACATGGCTCACACAAGTATGAAACAGAAGTAAGGTACAAATGCATATGAATCATACAATGTGATATACAGGCACTGTATAAAGTAAAGTACCAAATCAGGCAAATATCAGAGAAATTTAGTGGAGTAATTCTGTACAACTAGAAATTTAATGCAGCCATATTGTTAAACAGTAAATATGCAAAATAAATGAATATGAAAAGGCATACAACAAGGAACAGAACACCAGCAAATAAAATAATGCTTATGAAAAAGATAACTAGAAACAAATACGCACATGGAAACCTTGCATGGGGAAACCACCACCAAATCGTGCCTCACCAATGCCTCCTCCAATAGACTCACCAATACGCAAATGTGAAGGCAAATGCCCTGGTCCAGCCATTTCACCCATCCGCAAATGACTGCGAAAGCCACCAAAACCAGACGGATCACCCATACGTAACTGACCCGGTCCCTGTGGTTCGCCAAGACGGATATGACCAGGCAAGTTACGAGGTTCACCACCACGCATCTGGTTTGCCAAACTACCAGGTCCAAAGGGCTCACCACCACGTAAATGGAGGGGCAGAAAATCTGGACCAACTGGATCACCAGTCCTCCAAGGCATACCAGAAGAAAGCTGCTCATTCATTCGCAGAATCCCAGGACCATCAAGTTCACCTCGATGCAAATGGTTCGGCAATGCTCCCGATCCTGCAGCAGGAGGAAACATGGGGAACCGGCTTTCGTGGAACGTACTGCCAATTGAATCTGAAGGGAGATTAAAAGCCTTAGAACGTTCACCAAAACCACGTGGATCTCGGCCATCAAAATCCTCCAAGCGTGACTGACTACCTAAACCAAGACCAGCAAGAGTGCTCCCAAATCTAGTGGAGGTGAGGCCAGGATGTTCCCTTCCAGGACTTCTTGCAGAAGGCAGATTGTCCATCCGGTGTCGACCAAATTCTGAAACATGCCTGGGAAAGTCTGTATTTCCTAAGTCATCACGAAGAGATATGGGCCTCAACCTATCCCCAATTTCTGCTGGTACAGAACCACCACCACTGCCAGATTGAACACTGGCACTTCTATCAGATGTTGGACCAATATCATTACTTAACAAATGAGGCTCCCTATCACCAAAGCCATGGGGACCCCTATCAAGAGACCTCGACGAGGAAAAGTAACTTCCGAATTTTGGGACATTTTCACCATCCGAATGAGAAGACCGCGGAAACTGCTTGAGATCTTCAGATTCTCTTCTATCAAAAGCATGACGACTAGAATCTATTGGTAAAGGCTTATCATGATCCTCCAGATGTCTCTTGAATCCTTCCAGACCAGGTTTATACCTCTCTTCAGGCAAAGGCTTCAATCTTTCTTCCTGCAAACCACGTGGATATGATGTATCCTGCATTCCACCAACCACTCCCATACTTGGATCAAGTTGCCGACCATCAATGAAACCAGACCTCTTATTCATAAACATATCAGATTCAATGGGATTGGTAGTATGAGACCGACCCATTTGACCTTCAGGGATGGGAGGGCCTCGAGGAATTATGCCTCCAGTGGGCTCAAATGCTCCAGGGCGTAGACCAACCAAAGGCTCACCTTGAGAAATTCCAGGGCCCCCAGCATAAGGTGGGGGCATGATTCCTTGGTTATAGCCACCAGGAGCAAGACGTTGGGGCTCAAAACCTTTCCCAGGGGGACCCAAAAGACTCGGTCCCTTCCCAAACGATGCAGACATTCCAGGCCCTTGAAAGACACCAGGTGGCACTTCAGATTGAAAAGGTTGCTTTAGTATGGGAGGCTGGAAAGGCTCTTGTGCAAAGGGTGCTTGCCCCTGATGTTGATGGGGAAAACTCTCAACAGGATTATGACCTTGGGGCCTCATATGGACCATCAATGGCCCTTGCATTTGCATTTGTGGCAGTATAGGCTCCTGGAATTTTCTTTCTTGGTTAGGACCTGGCGGCATTGATGGAGGTAACATCCGATCAGCAGTAGGTCTTTGAGGTGCCCTTTCTTGCATATGAGGAGGGCCATAAGGCATGGGCAATTGATGGTATTTATCCTGGTCGGGAAGACCTGGAGCAATATGAGAAGGCTGAACAAAATTCTTGGCTGGTATCTGACCCGGTAGTAACATGGGTTGATTTTCGCCTGGAACTATGCCTTGACGAGGGAATTGGCTTGAATTTCTGTCATGAAAACCAGGATTAGGTACTGTTCTGTCATTTGTTGGAATAACATTTTGAGAATGTTGTGGAGCATGACAATTGCTTCTTTCATTCAAAGGAACCTGTCCACGTGAAGTGACGTTTTGATTGATCTCCATAACGGGACCCAGAGCATGTCCATGTTGCCCCTTATCAGTCCCCTGGTGAGATTGGACAGTCTCATTAGCATCAACATTCTCTGCTGATCGTGACATACGGCCTTTGTGTGGCAGACCATCCTGAACTGCCTTTGCATCATGCACAGAAGTCTCATCTTCTTTGACTTCACCAACAGGCTCCACAGACACTGACTTTTCAGAAACCTCTTCCTTCAACATCGGCTTAATTACTGGCAGCTCCGAAACCCCATCCCCTTCAGCTGACTCAGCATGTTCTTTGTGAGCATTCTTATTATCAATTTCACCAAGTGGAGTCTCCTCACAATTAGAAGATTTCAAATCATTTTCTGTTTTTGGAACCTTCAACTCAGTTGAATCAGCTGCTTCATTGTAAGTCCCTAACTCATTTACACCATTTCCATGAGCACCTTCCTTAGACAACATAGCAGACTTTTCAGTTGCAAAATCTCCATGCTTCTCAGACATCATTGGTTTCGAAGTAGGATGAGCAGCCTGAGCATTTGTTCCAGTGTATGGAGATACAGGAAACAAAGCAGTTTGGCTATCAGATCGTGACAGTTGGTTCGCATTGGGCTTTCCCATCTTAGTCACTGCATGGACATCTTGTCCTTGTATGAGACCAGCTGATCCACCAGGAGCCTGTGAAGCTGGATGGAGCATCACTCCTTGATTCGGTAACATAGGCCTTCCAGCAGGACTTTGAGAATGATGAGTTGGCAAACCCTGTGCATATGGAATACTCTGCTGCACTTGCAACTGGGGATGAGGATGCTGCTGCAAAGAAGTTGGGCCATGAGGAGGCAGAGATTTCTGAGGCTGAATTGGTTGTGATGGTGGTTGAGGAACTTGCTGATGCTGCTGATTGTGAACTGAACCAGGTGCCTGTCCAGGGAGAAGCTGGGGTGGATTTTGCAGGAAATGAGTCTGCTGTTGATGGAAATGTGATTGCTGTAGAGGCAACGGTTGCTGTTGAGGAAGCCTGGATGCCAGGTTGTTGATGAATTTGTTGACCTGGATGGTGTGCCGGCTGTTGCTGCATTGAAGGAACATGTGGATGCTGGCCTTGCACAGGTGGCATAACCGGCTGTTGCGGTCTTTGCATTGGCACATGAGAGTGGTGTGCAGAATTGTGTTGAGGCCGCATCTGAGGTGGCTGCTGTTGGGGAAACTGATTCTGCATTT
The DNA here is from genome assembly GCA_022113865.1 of Chimonanthus praecox. Classification (NCBI taxonomy): domain Eukaryota; kingdom Viridiplantae; phylum Streptophyta; class Magnoliopsida; order Laurales; family Calycanthaceae; genus Chimonanthus; species Chimonanthus praecox. The sequence continues at coordinate 16,443,862 of CM039095.1, read as the reverse complement.
GAACAGGATGTTGAGTCATTTGATATGGCGCTCCATGCTGTTGGGGGTGCATATGCACATGATGCTGTTGTGTACCAGGTGGCATTTGCTGGTATTGCTGAGGTTGTGGCCCTTGTGGATAAGACTGGTGGCCAGTCACAGTATGTGCAGATGGAGGTTGGGGCTGGGGTTGGGGCTGGAGCTGGGGTTGGGGCTGGGGCTGGGGTTTGAGGGTGTGGCTGCGGCGGTGGCTGTGGCTGAGGCTGGGGATGAGATTGCATATGTGAATGTTGTTGAAGATGAGGCTGAGAGTAGGCCTGTGGATGAGATTGGGGTTGTTGAGGACGTGGATGAAACTGAGGATGAGGCTGAGGGTGCTGCACTTGAGGTTGTGGCTGGGCATATTGTGGCATTTGGGGATGATGTTGTGCCAGCGAATGGGGCTGTGCCTGGGGTTGTGGTACAGGTGCAAGAGTTTGTGTTTGCATTTGAGGATGGGGCTGCACAGGTGCATTTATTTGCTGCAGTGGAACTTGCGCCTGGACTTGAGCTTGTCCTGCCATATGAGGTTGGGGATGAGGGTGGGGTTGAGGTTGCACTTGACCTTGGGCTTGGGGCTGAGGCTGGGGCTGGGGCTGGGGCTGGGGCTGGGGCTGGGGCTGGGAAGGAGCTTGTGCCTGCACTTGGACTGGTGCCAGAGGTTGTGGCTGCACCTGAGCCTGAGGTTGTGGCTGAGGCTGAGGCTGCATGTATGGATGAGGTTGAGCCTGCCCTTGTATCACTTGCTGAGGATGAGCCTGTAACTGTTGTTGATACTGTACATACTGTTGATACTGCTGCTGATAAGGATCATATCCAGGATACTGCTGATAGTATTGTTGATAGTACTGTTGTTGTTGCTGGTACCACTGCTGCTCGGGAGTTGGGAGAACCTGACCCACAGTTTGTGGTTGTGCATTTGAAGTGCCTTGATTTTGACCTTGTCCAGTTGACACAGCAGCTGCAGCCTCAGTATGTTGGCTTTGTGAAGCAGGTACGCCCACTTGGGCAGTAGCTTGGTTCTGCTCTGCAGCAGCTGTAGGGTTATTATCCGCCTGCTGTGCCAGGGGCTGCTCACCCTGTAAACCCAAAATAATTTTTAAAGAAATGCATATATCAGAAACAAGAAATTACTCAATTGCATACAACTACTTGGTGAAGGTGTGAAAACTCACTGGACAGATCTGAGCATGCTCTTGAACTTGACGATGCACAATTTGTGTTCCACACCTGTTACAAACAACAGGAGAATTTCCATACGCACACCCAGCACAATGTGCTGTAGTTTCTGACAACGAACCTTGCCACGTGCACCCACTTCTGTGAAAGAGACAGTTAACTGCAATGCGACCAATGATTTCAGCCAAAGGTTTATTTGCTTCAGTTAGAGGCTGCAAAGGTTACACACCATATTGTCAGACATTGAACTGGTATACATTAGGAAGGGGCCATGGAAATGAGAGAGTTAACAGAACCTTGGTATCCGCTTCTGTCACTGCATAGCCATCATAGGGGCAGGTGTGGGTCGTGCTTACAACATATGCTAAGCAAGGCTTGCAGTATAGATGGGTGCATTGTGTGTACATAGCTTCATCTGGATAAACAAGTAGGCGACAAACAGGACAGAAGTATTCTCCAGCAAGGGACTGAATATTCTGAATGCATTCATTATCAAAACCCATGCTGCTGCTTGGGATTAGTTGGTGTCAGTTCCTGCTACACATCGATTTGCTTAATATGAGAGTAAATCATCAGCTATCGGGAAAATTTCTGCACCAAGAAAGATTTGACCATTTGAACAAAATAGTAACTGAAAATTGGCTGGAAGGAAGATTGATCAATTTATCATTCAAGAGAAAATGCAACAAAATATACAAACAGCATTGATTGATATCTTTGTTCTAATCTAGATCTACCTAAAATTACAACTGATGAACATCAGGTCGAAAGATGGCTTTCTGATCACTGTGCTATTGGCACCACATTAAATGAGTATTCTTTCTGGTCATATTTTCACCCAAATTAACATCCATTACATGTCGGGCAGAGCATGAAATGAAACAGATGTTGATTACATGGCAAAGTATAACATCTCCCATCATTGCAAGGTACCTTCCAACATAGAACATGAAAGATAGAAATCAATAACACAAGAAGGAAAAATTATATGAAGTCGCATCTGTCTTGAATGAATATTAAATAGGGAAACGCCACCTTCCAATAAAAAGTGAAATGCCACTTCACAGGTTCGGGTTGGAACGAAGTAGGGCAGAACGGGGGGAAACTGTAAAAACTACACAATTTTCCATCAAATCACCTGCTTGCTAATTTTAACGGGGAATAAACAGTACAGCAATGACATCAAACCAAATCACTACTTTCTCTCCCTAGGGAGAAGAAGGTTTCTACAACCCCTTTGAAGAGGAAAAAATACCACTTTCTACTAAAAACTAAGTTGTATGAAAAGTATAATCATCTTGCTTTTTCAAGTAAATTTTCTACCATCCAACTGCACCAAACATCGATACAAATTGTTCTATATGATGAGAAATGTTTTCCATAACCAAAAAGATATAAATAAATAGAAAGGATCATATGCAGGAGACCTGACAGTAATTCTGTCAGCCCTGCATCCCCACCAATCCATTTGACGGATACTGAAATTTTAAAATGTGAGATTTAAGAAAAGAAGAACGTAGTTTAGCTGTTTTTTTTTTTTTGAAATGAAGAACGTAGTTTAGTTGAGGATAGAACACATCAACACAACCATCAATCTGATTTATCGTTATCCAAAAATTACCTTATATGTCATGTTGAAATAATGTGAGACCAACACATTAAACACCAGGAAGCTCAGCTGAAAATTGAAATTCTGATGAAACCAGTATGGAAATACATCTAAGAACTAGCCACACAGGTATAGCTCAGTTTGCTTGAGCTTCTTGGAATAGACCAGAGGTCTTTGGTTCAACTCTTCCTGAAGTTACCTGATACATGTGACTTGCGAGTGGTTTACAGAATCCATGAGATTAGTCTCACCTCCAATGTGAGGTGGGGATACCGTGATATTTATTAAAAAAAAAAAACTAAGAACTGCACTTTCAGAGAAATAGATTGCAGGAAGCTTGACTTAAGAGAAATTCCAAACATGGAAAAAAAAACCACGCGTTTGTGATCCATTTGAAACTTAAGTGTTCAGCGACTGGAAGCAAAAAATGCATCAAGCAGAATCTTTTCCATTTATTTCTTTTTTTTTTTGGAAGATCAATAAGATCACTAAAAGTACCCAAATTCGATTCCACCGTCAATCCAAATTACCAAAAAAGGGGGAAAATAAATGAAACCCTAAGCCACAAGGTAAATGGAAAAAGCCCATAAAATGAAAAACAAAAAGACCAACTCAGCAAGTTCGAAAGAACTTTAATATCCAGTCTTCCGTGAATTCCTTTAATGCTCCGTTTTGGGTCCATGCAGGAGAAAGTACTTTCCATGGAAATAACCATTTGCTCTTTCCATGAAAATAACCATTTAAAACAAAAAATAAAAAAATTCCAGCAAAGATTGTATTGTTTTCTAGAAAATTACTATAGCCTTTTCCTGAAAATCAGATTCTATTCCCTTCCCCAAGGAGATGAAAAGAAAGTTAGAAAGAGTTACCGGTGGTTGTGACGATGCCGAAGGAAAAATCTAGACTGTCGGATTTAGTCGCTTGCAAGGGCTAGGGTTTGAGTTGAGAGAAGAGAACGTGAGAATGAGGTGCTGAGAGGCTAGGCCATTAGGGTTTTATTTAAGGGCCGGACTCCTATTCTCCGATGCATGAGAGCTATTAGCGGCAATGAGATGGGCCGTATAAGATGAAGATCCAACCTCTGTATGGACCAGGGCCCAAGACCCAATTTAGCCCATGCCATTCACCTCGGCCCGCTTAAACCAAGAATGGACCTCTTTTTTAACCTAGGATTATCATCATTTTAGGTTAAAAAATATGAAACAATATACATTTACTCAATTGTGTTATAACTATTTTGAAAATAATATATAAATATGGCCGAAAATTTAATAAAGAATGTCTTAAAACTTTCACGCACAGTTTTAACTACATCAAAAATGATATCACACTATTTTTTTTTTTACAATGCTACTTTAAGTTGTCATATTTTTATGTTTATAGAATGGTGCATCAACCTTCTCATCTAATACTTCTTTTTAATACACTTTTGGTTGCTACAATCTTGTTCTCTCTCACCTCAACCTAAATCATTGTTGCCGTAGTTGACTCAGCTTGTACTCTACTTTGATCTTTAAATGTTGTTTTTTATTTTTTTACTATAATTATTTTAAAATATTTTTAAATGTAAACTTAATCCACACACTTCTTGTCGCAAGTGATCTTAGCTTATGCTCCGTTTGGAGGAGGGGTAAATTTTAGAGGGGTTACCCCAATAGGGGGTCACCTTTGATTGAGAGTGACCCTTGAACTGATGTTACCCTTACCTTGTTTGGTAATTGTAGTGGTAAAATAAAAACTTACTCTAAAGGTAAAAAATCTTTTTTGGTAACTACAAAAAAGGGTAACTTGATATATTAATATTTTTTGAATTTTTTTATAAAACATAATTATTAAATAATATTCATCAAATAAATTCTAATAATATAACTTATACTAATATTATCTATTTTTTATAAATTATATTTCATAATTATAATTTAAAATGAACACTTGTATTCTAATATAAAAAAAAAATTGATATTATTATTTTAAATTCCAATAAATAAATAAAAAATATCAACATATCTCTTCATAAAAAATTATAATTTTTATTTTTTATATTATATGAATTTAATAAAAATATTAATTATCATAAAATTGTTAATATGTCATGTTACCCCTTCTTACAGTTACCCTTACTCAAGGGTAACTCCAGGTAACCCTTGCAAAATTTACCCCTCACCAAATGCATCAAGTTCAAAATATTGACAAATTTTAAAATAAACATTCAATAAAATAAATTGTTAATTACCCCAAAAGAGATTACTGTGAATCTCAAATTCTTTCGGAGTTTCGAGACCCTTTCGAAATTTGGACAGACTCACTCCTTAAAAATATGACATTTTGACAATTATGTTTCATAAAATTTTATTTTTATTTTTTATATTATATAAATTTAATAAAATTTATTAATTCTTATAAAATTGTTATGTCAGATTACCCCTACTGAAGGGTAACCCTCGTAAAATTTACTCTTCATCCAAATGCATAATGTTGAAAATGTTGATAAATTTTTAAAATAAACTTCAAAGAGAAGAAATTGCTAATTACTCTAATTACTCTAAAAGAGATGAAAGAGATTATAATGAACCTCAAACACTTTCGGAGTTTCGAGACCTTATCGAAATTTCGTGTAATGATCCGACCCGAAGTAGCAAGGGAATCGAATCTGGTAAAACTAAATAGTAAATAGGTCTCTTGATTGTGTTTGTGTGAAATCATGTGTTATTTTCTTTTATCAAATTGTTTAAAATAAAAATAAATAAACACACACAAAATGTAAAATTTAATTAATTTAGGTTCCCCAACGCACACACATTTTCCCTCAATTAGAATTTTCAAAATTATTCCCTTCGAGTCGAAATTAAGTGAATGGAGAGATTTAATTAGCAAATTAGGTTTAATTTCCAAAGTTAGAATTTAAATTAGAATTATTTTATAATAATAATAAACATCCAAACCCGTGTGGGCCCCTTTGGAGACCCACTCCTCTTTCACTCTTTCTAAATATCTCTCTCTCTGGAAGTTTCTTCTTCTTCAAAAACTGAAAGAATCGTTTTTCCCTCTCGAGCCAACTTAGCCGACTCCCTCTTCTCTATAAATCCATGCGATTCAGTCAAACCCCTCCTCAAATCTCAATCTCCTTCGACGGCAGCACTGCTAGAGCGTCGATCCCTCTCTGCCAAGCAAACTCTAGCCTCCTTCTGCTTGTGCTATTCACACCAGGTATGCATCTTCTTCCTGGTTCCCTTTTTCTTTCACTTTCCCTTCCCTTATTTCTAAAGGAGATAAACCTACGTGTAGCTTTCTTCCCCTTTCATGGTGCCTTTTGACTGTGAACACATAATGAATCTAATTCTTATCAAACTTTCTTAATGGGTTTTCACCAATTTCTGGATTTGTATAGATTCTTCTTTTTATGATTAAATTATTTTGTATTTTGAAACTCATTATCTAATTATCGATTTCACTAGTATTGTAACTACATTTTATTTTTTCATTTTTTATATAACCTTATTTTCGTTAAAACTACTTCATAATTTAGTTTCATTATGAAATATTTTAATTTATTTGTTGTTGGTTAAATATTTTGCTTGCTTGGTTTTCACCCTTATTTTGAGTATTTAAAGGGGTGCCCAGTACACTTTATAAAACTAAACTACTCTTTAAAAATTTAAATTATTTTAGAAAGTACTATTTTGATTATCCTATTTTAAGCAGTTCTAATTCGGTCTCTAAGTATAAATCTAATTTCATCCCTTACGTGATTTGGTTGTCTTATGTTACTAATACATTATTACATACAGTAAATCCCATGTTATTTAAATAGTGTATTCCTTCCCATAAAAGCATTTTTTTTTATCTGTGTGAACTTCAAAAATCTTTTTTTGAAAAAGACTTTATGCATCCACTTTCAATGAATCAAGATTTAAGTTAGGCAAAAACTCCTCCACTTAATTATCTCTATTCCAATGTCATCTCAATCCATTTATCTAATGGATCAGTCCCCACTTCTTTGGTTGAGACTTAAGTTAAAATAATAAACAAACATATTATAGTCTTTCCCATTTACTAAGTTAAGGATAAAGTCTCATAGATTTCTCTCTTTAATGATTTTATCTCTGTTCTCTCTTTTCTCCTTATCTGATTACCATGAATTTTCCACCGTGTCAACTCTTTGGTTTCAAACAGCAAATCCTTGTTTAGTCAATTTATTTGATTTCCCTTCTTTTATTTTCATTAGCTATAATTTGTTACTTTTCAACCTTTACATAGATTTTCAACTTTCATATAATCCCTCCTAAATTTATTTTAAGAAAAGGAAAAGGACTACAATAGGCAAACAATGTTTTTATGTCATGGTTTACTATTAGTATCCTAAAAAATTTATCAGGCTTAATTGTATGTTTTAAACCTATGTACTTATCTTTATAAGGTACTTAGTGATGCGGTGCATCTCAGCACCTTCTGATTTCATATTTTGCTATTTTTGTATGTTTTATTTATAGAAAAAGATATTAATGTAATTTGTTTTTAGTTTCTTATTTGGGATAAGGTCTTATTATATAAACCCCTCTCCCTTATAAACTCAGACATTGATGAATTGAATGAATAAAAGTTTTGAGTTTTTCAAACCTTATGTGGAGCGATTTCTTTAGCGTGAGGCTCTTTTGACGTGAAGCTACCTTTCCTTCTTCTTCTTCAGGTACTCGTCATTCCTCTTCTCTTTCCCATCTACCCCTCTCTTGTTTTCTTCTCTTTTCTCCTTCTTCACCTTCGTCCCCTTTAAGCCACCCAGATCTGTCCCCTTTTATTGCCACAACCCTCTTTCACTAGCTGGAATTTCCGTTACCCTGCTGCAGCCCCTTCTTTAGTGCAACAAGCCCTTTTCTATTCCCTTCGTGGTTGCCCTAAGCCATCCCATTCCATATGTATCCCTCATATGGCCTAAGTTACAGCCCATGTCCTTTTAAGTCAAATTAACATGTGATAAGGTATACCGTGGGACCATTTTATTTGTTTCATCTACAGTTGAAGGTTGACTAAATTCCTATTATTTGCATAGTTATTTGTACCAAAATTTTATATTATATTGCAAGTGTTAATTGAAGTTTAATTTCAGCCCATATTAGTTTTTAGGTGCATTATTTTTATCCTTTTTAATTTATAGGGAACCAATTTAGACATTTAGGGTCACCCTATTAATTGTCATGCAACACTTAGGGTCTTCATTCATTTGATCAACTGCACTTGTAGTCGGTATCATTTAATTCAATATTTTTGTTTATTTTACTTGGTAACTCAAAAGAACTCTCCTTATTTCATGAATAAGGTTTTTATTGCCTTATTAGTGCTAAGTTGGATTATGCCTAGTCCAGCTATACAATGCAAGGGCCCCAAACCTTATTCTTAACCTTTGATCCTAGAAATCATTTTACACCTATTTAAGTTCAAGTTGGAAGTAATATTAAAGAATACTTAAAACTTCAAATGAATTCTATGCAGCACTTCCCAGACGTCCTATTGATTGATTTCAAGTTGGAATGCGTGTGAATTTGTCACATACAGTTCATGGACTTTTTAGGTGAGGAAAAATAATACTTTGTACCATTACCGAGTATGAAAATTCTCTATGTTATTTGTATGATTAAGTAATAGAAAAGAATATTGTATGGCATGTAGTTGGAATATAATATTGGATCTAGGGAATAGACTGAGTTATATATTAATATAGTAGTTGTAGTCCGGTACTCACTCACAGTAATGGAAGGGATTTGGCTAAGTGTTCTAATGGCCGTGAGGAGACTCAGTTTGTCCGGATAAATAGAACTCAACTACTAGCCTTATTCAAGGATCCAAAAATTATGTTCGAATTAGTTGGATGTTATGTTTATTGTTATGGTGTTATTTGTAATATTATTGAGATTGATTTATAGCATTGTGTTGCCATAATAATCTTGTTGTGATATGACTTATTATCATGCACATGTGATATTATTGAGATTGGTTTTGATGTTCTAGAATATGTATGTGATGCTTATGTTAACTTGAAGTCATATAATTATGTTCAGAGTATATTATTGATGAGGAGATTCATGGCATATTAATATGATTCATAACATGTGGCATGATGATAGAGATGATGCATAGTAAACATGGCATTGAGCATAGCATCTTCATATTCATGAGATGGGTATGGAGGTGTTGGCCGTGATCTTTCATGATGACCACGACAGTGGTAGTTTGAAGCCTCGCTTTTAGTGAGAAGTACCACACATGTGGTTGGTTTGGTTGTTAGGCCATGAAAAATCATGAAGACTGATATTTGGTGGTAATTGTGTTGTGTAGGCCCAATTGATATGGGAAATATCACGATGGCCACCAATTAGAGTGGGTGTGTTGTGGAGGAATGAGACACTGAGCATTGCATTGAGTATTGTGCATTGCATGGCATAATGTATGGATATTAAAGCATATTATTTAATCATGTTTTAAGATCATATTTATAGAGAATAATAGATATATTATGTTGGATATGAATTATTGTATTCCTTCACTGGGCTTGGAGCTCACACCCCTTACATTACAGGTAATCCTCTGGACTTAGGATTGGAGGAGATCACTGATGTTTAGAGAGTATCAAGGATGAATACTTAATTTCTTAGTATAGTTGTGGATTCATGTGATTGGATTTATTTTATTTGATATTATGTATTTTAAGAGATTTAATTGGTTAGCTTGAAATAATTGAGAACTTTGAGGATATTGATTTTTGTTTTATTTTATGGAATGGGATGTGAGTAGTGAGATTAAATTTGATTTTGATAATAGATGTTATTTATTTTATATTGTCGATGACATAAAGGATTTGATGACTTCGTTATTTCATTCATAATCTTAATATATATATATATTATATATATATATATATATATATATATATATATTTATATATATATATATATTTTAAGATTATATATATATTCATTTCTCCTAGCCATAAATATGTAATGTAAGACCCGTTAGATACATAATACGTTGGTTCACGCCCGTTTAGCTTTCAGTTAAGCGGGCCACGACCCGTTTAGGCTGTAGAATGGAGCGGGTCTTTACATTTCGACACAATCACTCCTTCAAAATAGGATATTTTGACAATTATGTTTCATAAAATTTTATTTTTATTATTTATATTATATAGATTTAATAAAAAATATTAATTCTCATAAAAATTTTAATATGTCAGTTTACCTCGACTCAAGGGTAACCCTCGTAAAATTTATCCCTCATCCAAATGCATTATGTTGAAAAATATTGACACATTTTTAAAATAAATTTCAAACAAAATTAAATTATTAATTACTTGAAATATATTATTTTTTAATTATAATATATATATATATATATATATTTGAAAGATTTTAATTTTATAATATATAATTGATAAAGAGAGGAAGGCAAGGGGTATTAAGGGGTAGGGTATTGTGAATATGATATTTTGACAATTATGTTTCATAAAATTTTATTTTTATTATTTATATTAGATAGATTTAATAAAAATATTAATTCTCATAAAATTGTTAATATGTCAGTTTACCCCTACTCAAGGATAACCCTTGTAAAATTTACCCCTCATCCAAATGTATCATGTTTAAAATGTTGACACATTTTTAAAATAAATTTCAAACAAAATTAAATTGCTAATTACTTGAAATAAATTGTTAAGTTCTAAATACAGAACATAACTATATGGAAGTGTCTGGGAGCCGATGCCTAGCCATTTGTAACGTAGTATGGGCCCAATTATGTGGCTAGAGGTTAATCGGTTATTAGTTTGATGAAATACGTACAAACGTCAGTCTCCAACTCGTAATTCCGTTCGGAGTATATGTTATCTTCTTGTGTTGTTATATGTTATAAATGTGTGCAGGACTCTATGTGAAATATCACAACATACTCAGTATTGAAACTGGTATTGCGCTTTGCACACGTCTTTTGTGCTCAAACTCGAATCTGACTGTTTGCAGTCCTAAGCAAGGACAATGAACAGAATTCTTGGATAGTACGAGTGAGGCATTCTTCGATCTCCAGATGAGACAAATCGCATGATTAATTATTAAATATTAAAAAGGTAAAAATGGATTTACCGCTTGCCTTACTTTACACAATTTAAATTATGTCATTTAAGTTTTGTAAAGATTTGATAACCTCGTTATGTGGAGAATTAAGTGCGTGTATAATGCTCAATTTCAGTATTTAGATTAAAACTGCATGTTTTGTTTGATATACGTGCTTAAACTCTGCTATGCAATTTCAGAGGGGTATATGTTGTTGGCGTGAGTTGCCAATTAGAAAGATTATAGGAATAGTCTTAAGCTGTAAATCCCTTTATAAAAGGATCAACCGTGATTCTAGTCTAAAAATCAGAGTAGACAAAAATAGAATGTCTTGTGTATATATATATATACCTTTCATTGTTTGTAAAATACACAATTGAAATATACAGGAAAAAAGGTTTTTTCCCATGACTTTTGACATATGTTAGGAAATGTATGATAGCTGAGTGAGAAAATTGTGCTAAGTGATTGGGATATCATGTTCGGTTAATGGGGATAATTGATCCATATGAATTATATGTATTGTATGTTAGAATATGCATATCAAATAGATTGCCTTTATGCACTGAGGAAGAATTGGGTTGTGAATAGCTGAAATGTAGAGTGTTATACGTACTGAGTGAAGTGTTAGGTTGTAACATGTCGCAATGTAGCACGTATTGCGGAATGAGTGAAGCACTGATTCGCGATCAACCTATTGTAGATCGCATGTCGATAGACAAAGACACTGTTTCATGATGTACAGTACACGGAAAATGGTAGTGCTAGGGTGATGACCCAATTTTGATGAATTGTATGAACTCAGTAACTAATCTGTTTAAATTAATTTTGTAATGTTTGATATGTTATGCATGCTCATTGTTTTTTCTTCACTGAGCTGTTTAGCTCATGCCTCTTACGTTTTATTGAACATGCATGAGGAGGGGATCGACGAACCCCCGTTGCTGCAGTAGAGATGGAACCTCGATACTTCCCGTTAGATGGGAGGTTTATTATATTTGTTTTGAAAAACTTGATGTTGTAATAATTTCTATGTCCACCTAAGGCACGACTAAATATGTAATTAAAACCATTCATTTTTTGTGTGTTATTCTGACGTATGTATTATTGTTTTATTATGGTGCATGTTGAGTTCACATGTGATATTTATGTTTCAAAAAATCCAACATATACGATAAATTATGTTTCTTAGGTAAGCATAGAAACCCATAGGCTTCCCTATGTGATTAGAAAAAGAAAGATCGCATTCCAGGCCCACTGCAGGGCGGGACGTGACAGTGGAAAGCTAATACAGCACATGAAAATGTCATTCAATATTGCAAATACATACCATGTTTTTTAGGGTGAAACTTGGGTTGTCTTTCATGACCCGATCCGAGAAACTAGTGGGTTTCGGATATATGCGGAAATTGAAGAGATTTAAAGAGAGTAAGAGACAATTGATAGAGAGAAACAAGGGAAAAACACATTTTTTGAAGAATCTTCTTCCTATTTTTATTTCTTTTCTTCTTCTCCTTCAAAAATTCGTACACAAACTTTCCCGATGTGTTCTAACTGCCTTGAACCACCTTGTTACACGAAATAAAAGAGAAAAACTGCTCGAAACTGTTCTGCAGTTTCCATTTCAGTCGACCAAATGAAATATCGTTTGTTGGTTAGTCAACTGTTGGTATCGACTGATACTTTTTTAGCCTGGTCTGTTTCTTATAAACAATCATCAGTCGACTGATTGCCGACCGAAAGGTCTAATGGTCGTGTGTGAGTCGACTGATGGTCGACCAACACTATCAGAGACTAATCTGTTTTTTAGAGACAGTTGATGGTCAACTGATTGTCGACCGAAAGGACTAACGATAGTGTGTCGGGTCTTGTCGGACCAGCACTCGGGTTTAGTTAGGTAAAATGGACAGATTAAGTAATTCGGGTCAAATCGGATTCAATAAATTTTAACATGGGTTAGATTGGATTTATTAAAATCCGGTCCGACATGCCCCAGTTTCACCCTAGTGCTTTTTAATCTTTTAATTGTCGGAGATGGCACACAGTAGATGGAGCCACCTTTGAAAGCATTTGTGGCTTTTATTCCAACGAAATTACAAACACTTTTTGTCCTATTTTAATTCGCTTAAGCTAAATTTCGCTTAAGCTAAATTTAGAGGGATAATCTAACCCTATGAGTTTTGGTATTATCTTTACTATTGGAAATTAAATTGATTATTTGACCCATCTATTCCATCAATTTGAAAATTGGTATTTATATTTATATTTGATAAACTACTTTTCAAAGGCCAATTGCTTATATAGCACTCATAAAAATGAAACCAATTAAACTTATTTTGTTTTTTCTTAGCTATCAACTTTGTTTCCTTTCGGTCTAAATGAATAGAACATTTCAATTCCCACTGGAAAATGAAAGCGAATACTTAAATTTGAAATAGTCTTGTTCATATCCATTCCAATTAGTACTGACCCATTTTGGCCATAGCCATTTTACTCTAATGATTTCACTTTTTAAAAAATTATTAAATCTATCAAAGGTCCAACCGCACAAATTAACAACATAATTTATGGATTGCGATTGAACAAAATTTAGCCTAAAATTATCTTTTAGCCACTATACTTTAGTGGTTGAAAATTCAAAATCACCAGACGTCCTTGATTTGTAAGTATATTTGGTGATTTTGACCTCTAAAATTAATTGGTTAGAAATTGAATTTTAATTTAAAATTTAATTTATTTGTAGTTTACCTTGGCTATTTTCAAACTATGTAGTTGATTTTGTATGAAGAAAATTGTAAAAAAAGAAATGTCCTGCATACACCCATATTTTTTGGGTTTTGAGTTTTATTTTGAATAAAAATGAAAAAATTTAATTTATTTGTTGGAAAAACCTTAATTGATTTGTCTCATTGGTTTTTATTCGATTCCTATGAGAATAAAATTCAAACTCCTTAAAATTAGTACTTGATAATCACAATATTCTAACTTAAGATTACAAACATGAATAGGTATTTAATGCTTTATTTTGTGCAAATTAGTGCGAAATGATGATCAATTTTAGTTATTATATTTTTCTAAACTTGTAAAATTTCTCCATGTTTCATTATATTTTTATGCCATATTTTCAGAAATGATGAGAAAATTTGAAGGTATGGCTATAGAGACAAAATTGAAATAGATTTTAAAATAAATGATTGGTCACCTAAAGGCTATATCTATATATATATATATATATATATGAAAACGCCCAGGTAGGTCTTTGTAGACTCATACCCTAGTCACTCCTTACCGTACTAAGCGAAGTAAGATCTCTTCTCAATTCGAGTCCATTCTAATTTAATCTCACCATTGAATTATCCATTCAAAATTGCATCACCATTTATCATTGATTTTGAGACTTTTATTAATCATGACATTTGAGATTCAATGAACTTGATTTTGGCTATTTAGACATCACACTTTTCTATCAGCAAACAACGCTTTTAAAAGAACTCATCATATGTGGTAAAGTCCATGCCATTGTAGGATATAATTGTTTAATGAATAAAAAATAAGTTGGAGTCATGAAAATACTGTGAATTTAAAGAATGCTACTATAGATACGATCAAAGTGATTATGTTTAAGTTGTTTGAGCTGCTGCAAACGAGTCTCGTATTAAAAGTATAGATGGAGATTTAAGGGTTTATAACGAACTTGGGTTACTCCACCTAATAAGCTAGTCTTTTAAGTTAGAAGCTCAGGTTCTAACAACTGATATTAGAGCCAGGTCTCAGGCTACCTCATATGGGTTTAGGAGATCCCCTAGACGAATGGGATAGCTGTGTCTCTTTCTGTTGGAGGGTCTCGTTCGAGGGGAGATTGTTGGGGCTGCTGCGAACAAGTCTCGCATTGGAGTGTAGTGGGAGATTTTGGAATTTATAAAAGACTTGGATCACTCCACCCTATCAAGTTAGTCTTTTAGACTAGAAACTCAGGTCCTAATATAAGTCGCATCCTGGAATGAAGATCTTGCAATATATCCATACAACGGGGTAAAATTGGATCAATCATTATAAGTTAACATAGTCAATACTATTTGATAAATGTAACAATCCGACTCGAATACAGGACTTAGGGCTTGACTTAATGTGATATTGTATGCTTTGGGCCTTGCACACAGCTCAAACCCGCACGGTTTTGCATTTTGGCCCGAGCCCATCTAGCGCGGCCCAAAAAGCCTCATACTTGAGTTTCATGGGTGGCTTTCAAATATACCCTCCTCCCTTTCTTCTTTCCCACCGATGTGGGACTCCAAGGCTGCATTTGGATGGGGGGTAATTTTTATAGGGGTTACCCCTAAGTAGGGGTGACCCTTGAGTATGAGTGGTCCTTGAAGTGGGATTACCCTTATCTTTTTTGGTAATTGCAGTGGTAAAGTAAAACCTTACCCTAAGGGTAAAAAATCTTATTTGGTAACTAAAAGCAAGGGTAACCTGATATATTAATATTTTTTATTTTTTTTATAAAACATAATTATTAAATAATATTTATGAAGTAAATTCTAATAATATAACTTATAATAATATTATCTAATTTTTATAAATTATTTTTCATAATTATAATTTAAAATGAACACTTGCATTCTAATATTAAAAATATAAATAAAGATTTTTTTTATATTACTATTTTAAATCCCAATAAATAAATAAAAAATATCAATATATCTCTTCATAAAAATTATAATTATTATTTTTTATATTATATGAATTTAATAAAAATATTAATTCTCATAAAATTGTTAATATGTCAGTTTACCCCTATTCAAGGGTAACCCCTATAAAAATTTACCCCTCACCCAAATGCATCACTTTGAAAATGTTGCAGAAATTTTATTTTTATATTATATAGATTTAATAAAATTATTATTTTCATAAAATTGTTAATATGTCAGTTTACCCCTACGTACAATTACCCCTGCTCAAGGGTAACCCCTGTAAAAATTTACCCCTCACCCAAATGCATCACATTGAAAATGTTGTAGAAATTTAATTTTTATATTATATATATTTAATAAAATTATTAATTCTCATAAAATTTTTAATATGTCAGTTTACCCCTACATACAATTACCTTTGCTCAAGGGTAACCCCTGTAAAAATTTACCCCTCACCCAAATGCATCACATTGAAAATGTAAAATGTTAACACATTTTTAAAATAATCTTGTAATAGAATAAATTGTTAATTACCCTGAAAGATATTATCATAAATCTCAAAATTTTCAGAGTTTTGAGACCCTATCGAAATTTTGACAGAATCACCCCTTAAAAATAGAATATTTTGACAAATATGTTTCAGAAAATTATATAATATATAATTGAAAAATAGATGAAGGCGCGGGATAAATGGGGGAAAAGTTTCCTTAAAAAATAAAAAACCACTATTATTATTTTAAATTTCAATAAATGAATAAAAAAAATTTTTCATATCTCTTCATAAAAAAATATAATTTGTTTTTTGGTGATATGAAATTTATCAAATGGAAATAATGGAGTGCTTTTAAAAAAAATAAAAGCCAAGTACTCACCAAAATAAATAAATAAATAAAATGTAAAAAAAAAAATCATAAGCAAAATGGGGGGTAAGACGGGTATTCATTCTTGAATACCCCTTGCCCCATGGAGGTATTGACAAGGGAGACAAGAGAATTTTTACCCCTCTCCCCTTATTACCAAACGGGGGTAAGTAGGGGTAACGGGGGTTACCCCCCTTACCCCCCATCCAAACGCAGCCCAAGAAAGGGAGGGGTAGGGTATCACAATAAATGTCTAAAAGCATCACATGAAAATAATGTTAGAGAAATTTGATCTCCTTTACCATTTAAAAATAATGTTAGAGAAATTTGTTCCTCTTTACCCTTCTTTCCATACAAGCGACAACACACATTTTGTGTGACATCGGTCAAAATTTTAAAATAAATAATTATTTCTTCAGTTCACAATTTTTTTACAAAATTTTCTACTTGTAGATATTTTAATGTAAAAATGATCGGCCACGTCCTTCAAGCTGACCACATTTAATTATAATCTTTTTTTAATTTTTAGAGAATAATATAATAAAGTTAGGTTAAATCCTTCCAACTCACTAAATTTCATCTTAATACATCTTTTATAATTTTTAGCTATTTTCTTGATAAAATTTTCTTATTTTTTTCTTGCTATTATAGAAAAAATCACAATTATTTAATAAACGAATAGTCAAAAATTATTTAATAGCACGATGGTAAAATATATATATATGACAAAAAACAGTGTGTCATGATTTTCAATTATCTACTCTCTCGTCACGAAATTAAATAGGCTCTTAGTTCACAAACCAGTAATTAAAAACTAAATAAAAAAATTACAATTACAGAAAGCAAGAAAAGGCCTCTCAGAAGAGATTCATTGCAAATTCTACCTTCCCCTCAGCAGTGCTTTCTCTGCAGTCTCTGTCTCTTCCAGTATTCTCGCCTTGCGCTTGGCCGGAATCGGCGCCGTTGGCCCGAAGCTGATGTAGTGACCGGACACCGCATTAAGAGCTGAGTACATGTCCCTGAAGGAAGCCCGGCCCAGCAAAGATTTCTCTCTCCTGTACTTGGCCACCCATGAATTGGAAGTCTCTCTGAGATCTGCCACAGCTGATGCTATGTTTGGGTCAGTCTTTGCCATGTTGATGGTTGTTCTAACCTTGTTGATCACCTCTTCAGTCTCTTTCACATACTCGTCGTCGGATGCTGCTTGCGATGGATGTACTGGAAGAAGCAATGGTGACAGAAAAATTCCGGCGATTGACACTGACAATTCACGTCGCCCTGTTTGTCGGGTGGTCGGAGTAGAAGTGGGTCTAGCAGAAGTGAAGATGGGTCTGGATCGGATCAGTGCAGCTGGTTTTGAATTGGTCGTGGGTGGTGTTGTTGGGAGAGTGGGTGCAGCCATGCTTTCTTTTTCAAAAGGAAGAGAGGAGAGGAAATGTTGCTGGCTATATGGGGTGAGAAGGAAGGGATGAAAATCCATGATAAAATTTGGGCTTGCTTACCTTATCCTATCGTAGGAACGTATGGCTGGCAGAAGACCCATTGAATTTTATGGCCCACGACCTGTTTCACACCTTGACTCTGGTACTAGGCCTGCAACTTGGTCGGGTCGGGCTGAGCTTCAGACCTGTCAATTTTCGGGTCTAATTCTGATTACAAGGCCCAGCTTTCGCCTGAGCCCAGCTTTCGACTTAGTCGTTCTTTATTAGAAAAGCTCGAGTCTGATGTTAAATCTAACATGGACTTTCATGATTCTCCAAGTTTGAGCTTTTTCTTGGGCCCAAATTGAGCTTAACTGTTGTGGAATTGTTAAATTTTACAAAAAAAACTTATTATATATTAAATAAATCTTGTACTTTGATTAAATATATAAATAAACTCAGGGGTTCTTTTAAATCGACTCAATATTGCGCTTTTAGGTTAAACTTGTTAGATTTTGAATTTGAGTCTAGTGATTCGACTCTTAAAATTGAACCGTATTGTCATAATCTTCAAAGGCTAAAATATCTATTTATCTATAGTTAAATTTTTGAATTTTATTTTTAAACTTATTATAAACTATATAATCAATCAGGTCACTATCTTATCTTTTTTTATTTTATTCTTCAATGTTTTTAGTGGCTGTCCTTTCTAGTACTTGCAATTCTCATCTTTATATACTAAGATCATGTTAATTATTGAGGCTATTTGAAATTATTTATATTATAGTCATTTTTAACTCTATTATTTAGAGTTTATCTCATTATCCAATATAACATGCAAATTTTTATTGCCCTAACTTTGACTTTTTATTTTTTTTTACCACTATAGGTCTAATAACTATTTTAAAAATCATCTATTCAAGCGATATTAGACTCTATTTACCCGAGGTTTTGAGTTCAATTCTCGCCCAACTCTTCTAAACCACTCTTCATAAAATTATTCCTTATAAACTTATATGATGTGTAGATTGAGAAATTTATTCATATTTATGAATTAATTTCATCTCTGATATAAAATAAGATAATGAGAAATTTTAGTCCCTTGTATTTGACCTGTTTGATAGAAATCTAACATTTTACAGACGGACAGATGGTACAATTTTTCACATATTTTTTTTTTACCTCGAATTACAAAAAAGGAGGGACAATTTCCCACTTTCGTAGCCGTTAGCTACAAACTCGTTCAAAGAATTTGATATAATTACAATTATACCCCTATCGAACTTCCTTCGCTCAATCACTGCAGCTGCCGACATGGAAAGCTACTACTATACACGCTGTTCGTGAACGGGTCGAACCACTGAGACAGAGAAGGCAGCTGAGTCAACCCGCTCTTACCCTCTTGGAAGAAGAACGAGTTGTCCACGTCTTTCGATCCGAAGGTGCTCTCCACCTCGTCCTCGATTGAGCTACCCAGAATTTCCGACGGCGACTCGACCTGGCAGATGGGAGGAGGCATTGTGGGGAAGCAAAAATCAGATATGGGTATCTGAGTTTGACCGTTGTGGCCGAGTTCTGTCCTTTGATTCACTGAGTCATCGTTACCGATCCCGAGATCTTTAGGTGTTCTTCTCTCTGGTTTGAGCGAGTTCATGCGTGGAGCAGAGGAGAGTCGCTCGTTCATGTCCGGTAGCGAGTCAAGGGCGTCGTGTAGATAAGAAGAAGGGGAAGAACATCCAGTACTAGGTTCTTTCGCTGAGACCGATACTTGCTCGCCGGAGTTTTTGTTGTATATCCGACACAAAACCCAATCGTCCAACTGAAAAAAAAAAATATAAATATTACGTAAATTTCGTGAAAATGAATAATCTATTGCGCAATTAAAAATAATAATATTCAATTGTGTTGTTCTTACTCTACGACTCCCTTTCTTCCTCGCCGTCTCAAAAATCCTATATTCATGCATAATCCAATTGGTTTTTGCTCCTTTAGGAGCTTTTCCCACGTAGAAAACAAGCGATTTCTTGATTCCAAATCTCCGGCCGGCTGCTGTGATAACCTTATCGGTGCCGGTCGCCTTCCAATACCCGGTCTCGGCGACCCGGTTGGGTCGAGATCCGTTTGGGTATTTCCTGTCCCTTGGGCTGAAAAAGTACCACTCTTTCTCTCCAAAGAGAGCTTTACCTGAAAATACAAACCAGTCGTGGATTGTCAACACACTGAGTCAACTCGGTTGAATAGAACGAGTGGTGGGGGGAAATCTTACTTGGAAGGACCCAAGGGTCGAACTTGTAGAGATCCACCTCACCGATTACTTGAAGGCCCAAGTCCTGCCCTGCCACTTTCGGGCAGAGATAGTGCACCAGAAGCTCCTCGTCCGTCGGATAAAACCGGAATCCCGGCGGCAGGTTCAGCTGCGACACGTGGTCTGCCTCGGCAAGTCCCATTTTTGAATTCTTCGAGTGATCGCGTTTGAGTCAGTGACTGAGTCTGCTTAATCGGACCCCAATCTCCCTCTCCTCTTTTATTCTTCTCTGTTCTCTCTCTCTCTCTCCTATTTGCATTGATCGCCGCCCTTCGGCGCATTTTTATACCGAACAGCCGTTTGGATTTAGCGTGACAAGTGGGCCCCACATTTTGAGATACTTGCAAAAACGAATTCAATACTTCCCTCGCCGTATTTCCTTGCTGCAGTTACCGTATTTCCTTGCTGCAGTTAGAACATATTAATATAAAAAGTTTTTTTTATATATAAGTTTAATCAATTATGTTTATTAAATTTATTTTTAAAAAATATTTTATTTTTTATGGAATTATAAATTAAAGAACTGAGTCTAGTCTAAACATAATTCAATTTTTTTATAAATTAAAAATTTCTCTTTTCATTTAAATTTAATGAATATTATTCAAATGTTATAATTTGTATAACCTAAAATAGAAAAATGTGTCACTATTATAAAAGAGATATTTTAAAGAAAGCCAGATATACAAAGGGTTAGGACTCAATCCTTTTTCAAGACAGCTAGTGTGAAGTATTTATTAATGGTGCACAATTTGTCATCAAAATGAAACCAATAATTAATGTGAAAATATTAAAATAAGTCACAGTATATTAAAATTTTAGTAAATCGTAAAGTACTTATAAAATTGTTAAATATATGTATTCCAATTAATAAAGTTTGAATGTGACAACTTTGTAAAATCAATAAAAGAAGAAAGAATAATATCATTAAAAATATTGCTATTTGATGGAAATTGTAATTGTAAAGTATTTGAAGTATAATGGAAACTGGAAAGTACTATTTATTTTACTGAATACAATTAATAAACCCTAAAACAATTAGATATTTACATATAAACAAGAAATGTACCGATAACGATCCCTAAGACAACACCTTATCCTGAGACTGACACGTGTCAAATCTGGTGCTTATCTAAGATTCCGAGGATGTGTCAAATCTGTGCATGGACGGCGAGAGGAAAGGACGAGTAAGGATGCTGACGTGGCCGTGTACACGTGCCAGAAGGACGTTGGTTAGGTGGGGATACTTCTAGAAGGTGGAGTTAGAGCGTGTCGATTGAAATTCAAGCCACGTGGAAATAATTGTAGGCATGGAAATGGTGATGGTTAGGCAGGGTCTCGAGAAAAAGGGTGGGAGGCATCTTCTCTTTATTTTTATTTAAATGATTAAATTTAAATTTTATTTTTTATTTTATAATTTTAGCAAAAAATACTTGTAACCAATAGCAGAAGATAAAAGATATTTTAAATTCAATAACTTTTACTTTCTAATTTCCATGATTTTATCATTATAATATATTTTGTTTTTATTTTTGTTTTATTGTTAAATTTATATGCATGTAAATTTATTTATGCTTTAGGCATGAAGTCCTTTTTAAGAAAATAAGTATATCACATTGTGAAGTAATAAAGTATATAAAATTGTATATTAAATTTATTTAATTTCTTATTAAAGACTAAATTAAGTTGTTTTATTAGTATTTGTAATACATAGAAGAGAGTATGCGAAAATAAATAATGTGTGACATGGATTTATGCATCAAAGGTTAACACATTTAAAGATTTTAGCCTTTATATCTAAGATTACATAATAAACGATGGATTTCTAAACAGTATTAGTTGTTTATTCAGTATATTTAGATGGATTAACTAAACTTGAAACAACTTCAAAGTTTGTTAGGAATTTTAAACTATGAGAAAAACCTCATAAGATATTTGTCCAGAGCCGTCTCGACACAAGTTGAGGCTTTAGAAGAAATTTCTAAATGGCGTTTTTTTGGTATTTAACATATTTTTAATTAAAATTTTAATTATATATAATAAAAATAATTTCTTTTAAAAATAATTTAAAAGAATTTTCCACGTATGCCAATCCCATTGCGTTTTACAAGGCGGCAGACATCTCATGTGTACCAACACCATCGTCTTTACCTCCATCCTCCATGCTCATGCTCATGCTAAAACTCAATGCAAAATGCAGTCACACTAATGGCACTCAATCTAAGTTCACAATTAACTTAATGGTTAATTCCTTACAAATTTTATTTATTTTAGTGAGCAAAGGCCATCACTAATTTTAGACCTTTCCCATCCATTTGCAATTTATCAAATAGACATACATTAATCCATAATGTTTATTCACGTAAGTCACTTCATGACAATCACTAAGTAAACACACATCCAATCTCAATGTTTAATCACATTACCCACATCTTGTTAATTATCATAATTCATATTAAACAAGACAATTAGGCGAGTAATCATGACATGTGTTCATGTTCATCACATCCTAACACACAACTTCATCAATCACATACATCATATCATATCATGAAATTTCATATAGTTTTTTAATAATTTCATCACATGCATCACTGAGAAATTAAAATACAGTAAATTAAACAGAGGTTAAAGTGTCAACTAAACCCTTCTAGTGGTCGTGAAATTTGGGGCCTAAGACGGTTACCTTACTCGCCAAGCCCTTCAGCCGGCCCTGCATTTGTCTCAAATAGAAAAACCATTCTTAGGTAAACTTTGTTATGTATTAAATAAAACAAAAATAAATATAAAATATATTGGAATGTGTTAGGTTCTGTTGAGTATGATCATCAAAGATGTACTGTCGATCTGTCTTATGTAAACCCTAATTAGAGTAATATATAAAGGCATTTTGTGAGAGAATGAGGAAAAAAAAAATTGTAACCGAGAGCCAAGTCAACTCTATGTAAAGTAAAAAGAACTCTTTGGTTAAAAGAAAAAAAAAAAAGAACATACTTGTTTTGTTATTCAACGTATCAAAAGGAATTAAGAATCTTCTTAGTGACCATTTATTTAGGAATCTTTAAGGAGCGTCAAAACCAATGAAACAAAGTTATTAAGAGGATAAATCATCAAGTAAAATTGCTAATTTCAGCTTGTTTTACAATCTTTGACTACTTCAAGACATATCAAGTTATCAATAATATATGGATTTCTCACTGCAAAGAAAACTTTTTCGACGGTATTTAACATGTTTATCAAATATCTTGAAAAAATATGAAGATAAACACAAAAGGATTCATAATATTTTGATCTCTCTAGTAAAATAACTAGATTGGGATAAAGAATTTGATTCTCCTCAACTAGAATTATCTCTTAAAATTTCAGAACACACTAAAATTTAAGAAGATTATTTTGCAAACACATCACATGAATTTCTACTCTTTAAAAAATAGAAAAAAGCATTGTCGAATGTAGTTTTGATCAAATCAAATCTTTAGTAAAAAAAAGAAGGATTAGAGAATTACTTATTCAATTTAATTCAAATGTCATTTTTTCAGCCACAAAATCATTTAATGTCCTAAGGCTCCATTTTATCACGAACTTTGAAAAATGGAGTCAAGAAGCGGTCGATTGGGGGATTTGCGGGAGATTTGCGGATGAAATCGCATTCAAAGCTTTTAGAGCATAACAATTTGTTACATTCCCCAATATGATAAAAACAATGATTTATATGATAATATTCTCCTTCAGCGTTAGGGATGAAAATTTCTCCGCTCTCCCCTTTTAGCAATGTGGGACTTTGCTAACATTTCTCTTCAACGTTAGGGTTAGAGAAACTCTGCTCTCCCTTTCCACGCAGATATGGAGATGTGAACTCGACCCATCTCAGTGGTACATGCTCTAATACCTTTTTTTTAAGTCCAAGGTATCCAGGCCTCTTAGAGCACCTCACTAAGTCCTGTGACATGTGCAATCTGCTCTCATACATTGTTAAATAATGAATAGAAGTCTTCCTTAAAACCGACTTGAAAGGAGAAGGTGCGCATGTGTTTATGAACCCCAAGTCCAAAGATCCACTGACAATGTGAGACTTAGCTAACACAATCAAGCTGAAGAACTGTCATTTCCATATCAAATCTATATACACGGTTCGACTGAGTGAAGAAATATATGAAACTTCTTGGCTGATTTCACAAGAACATATAGAATATTTTGAAAAGAAAGATATTTCATCGAGAATTGTCAATCTAAATCATGCTGCGAAAGATATCCTTAACTCAAAGATTTGTGTGAAAGAAAAATATAAAAATTTATATAGGATTTGGATCACTTTTCCTACTGAATCAACCTTTTAAGTTACATAGCAAGTCCTAACAATCAGAGCCTAGAAATCAAAGAAGCCTTTTAAAACTTTGTATTCTACCGTTATATTTTAAGTCCCTTTTGTCAATTTAGATTACATTCTGCTCTTTAACTTTGTTCTTAAATTTTGCTATTTCTATTTTAGTATATGTTATTTAATTGCTAGCTGTTAGAAAATCTATATGTTTAACCAATCTTAGTAGACAACTAAAAGCTTACCTCTTTATGTGCCAATAATTGGCTTTTAGACTTCAAATCTAGGCTGTTGCAAATACAATTCGTTAGGAAGGTCTTAGGTATCACTAGCAGTCTAGAATTATGGCAGAAATACCATATTTAGGAATTGTAGAAAATAAGGACAAAGATTATAATAATATGAATCGTGTAGAAGATAAAGAATCTAATTACCCTAGGAAAAATGCTTATCCAATTAAATATATTATATTATAGGAAAAATAACTCAAAATGAAAAAAAAAAAAACACAAAAAGAAACAATAGATAAAGTAGATAAGATAGGTAACATAGCAAGCATATATTTACCAAAATATTTTAGAAATTGTAAATAATAATCTAAAACAATATCCCTAGATTATATAATGGAACTACATTGAAAACCATATATTGAAAACCTTAAATCTTATGAAGATTTTCAACCCTCTATTTCAATAATAGAACATTGGAGAACAAGATACAAAGAGGAAGAAGTTCTAGAAAGAAATAAACTTCTTAGATTAATGCAAAACTTTTAAAATGAAAATGAAAAAAAAAAAATCTTTCAAAACTTTGTATATACTCTTACACTAAACAAATCTAATGATAAAAAAAAAAAAAAATCATTTTCGGATGAATTAATAAAGTTTAAAACATCAAACGTTAAATGTGAAAGTGAAACTAAAGAAGATGAAGAAATACTTAAACATGTTAAAAGAAAAGTGAATGTCTTCAGAAAATCAACTTAGAAAACCCATTCCAAGTCACAACACTAAAAGAAATGACATGAGTAAAGTATCCAAAAGACTATGCACAAATTTTGATGATTGAGCACAATTCATAGTCTAAATAAAAAAAATAAAGAATTTGATGAGATCTTAACTCAACATGATAGAAAAAGAATTTTGCAGCGATACTCGGAATAAATCAGAAAAGATGATGTTGATCACATACTCAGTAGCATATTTTCCATTTTTTTTTTCAAAAATACTACCACAAACTTGGGGTAAAAAAATTGGTTTGTCGATATAAGCGGTCGTTATGTCTATATAAGCGAACTAATAGGTATAGGCCGCAACAAGCCAATACGCATCCTTTGCACCCATCTGTCACCAATTCGCACCCGTCTGTCACCCTTCCAGACCTTGGCTGCAAAACATGGCGTTTGCGGCTGATATGTATTGACTTTCATTTCTACGATACGTTGAGAAAGAGAGAAGTATAGTCAAAAATGAAATTTTCTTTATAAAGTGGTGCACCATGAAAAAAGTGATTGTGCAAAAATCACTATCCTTAGCATGGTATGATAAAATTCTTCGAGAACATTGGGAAATTGATCCTAAAACCAATCAACCATAGAAAAGGAAACATATAAAATGAAGAAAATGGTCTGAACAGAAAAATCTGGTAAAAATTATAAAAATATGTAAAGAATTGAGACTGAAAGTTCTTGCAAGTCTGATTGATGGGTAGCTTCGTTGAATCATTCAAGTTATTGTTTTGAATACTGAGAGCAGGGGTCAAAATATCGGTTAAACTGATATATCGGCCGTAATATCGGCCGATATTTTTATCTCTCATTCCGATATCGGCATTTTCTCTCTCCTCCGATATCGGAACCGTGAAAAAACCGTGAAAAATCGTGGAAAACCGTGAAAAAATAGTGAAAAATCGTGGAAAACCGTGAAACCCGTAAACCTTGAACCGTGAAAAATCGTATAAAAATCGTATCGATGTTTTTAAAAAAAAATAAAAAAATAAATTTAAATACCGATATTTATGAATATCGGCCATATTGGCCGATATTACTCGGTTTTAAAAAACCGATATATATCGGCCAATACAATATGTATCGGCCGATATTTGTACCTTAGACTGAGGGATAAAAAAAATAGTTTGATTGATTCAACCAAAATAAATTTTACTAAATTTTTTATTTTTTAAAATATCTATCGCACTCCATTTGATAGGCTCGAGACACGTACATGTGCAAATGATCATCCACTCTCATTTGGTAAATCTATATTCACTCTCGTGGTTAATCTATATTCGAATTGAAAGCAACATCTTAGATACTTACATTTAAAACCAAAACTTATTTTTAATAACTTTGATTTAAAAAAATTTAAAATAAAAATTTAAATAATTAAATTAAAAGGAGATTTGATCATTAATTCATTTCAATTGAGTAAATCTCTTGATTTAAAATTTTTTTTGGATAACGAGGGTATCCTTCAAATATTTATCCAACAAAACTAATTCATCGAGACCCGCACTACCATTGCCCACGCGGCCGGCCCGAATAAGTTAGGTTGAAGCCAAGATTCGAACCCTAGACGTGGAGAGCTAACCCACGCCAAGGTGAATTATTTGAATGACACATGAATTTATTCAGGCTTGCATTTCCGATGACCAATATGTTAGTTTATCGAGAAAATTTTTTAATGCTTCTTTTTTAATCAAGGTGTCCAGGTGTCTCATCTGACTAATTCTTTAATACGTTACAAGCGAAACCGACTACATGCTCTTACATTACACTTGCATAATAAAATAAATACATAATATTTTTAATAAATTAAAATAATTTTTATTTCTTTGAAAATTTATAAAATTTATTTTCATTCAATAGTTATATCTTCTTATTTAAATTATATAAATTCAATAGTTGTAGTAAAGCTTTTTATCAACAATCAATTTATTTACTTTAATAAAATAATTTTTTTTTATAATCAGAATAAAGGTATTATCCAATTTTATTTTTTAAAAATTAGTTTTCTCTAATAAATTAATATATTTTTAAACTAAAATAATTCATGAGAATATCTTAAAATTTCGTTACACATAAACAGATGTGGCGATGAGTTTTTTTTTTTTAATTCAGAGGTGTTAAAGTGTCACATCTGACTAATCTTTTAAAGTATGTAAAAACCCCTTTATCTACATATATCGAATAAATCTATTAAATCTTACTCTGTACATATTTATGTGAGAAGTGACCTTCGTTCAAACTCTCGAATCTAAGCCATCTCATTAAAAACCTTATTGTGAAATCAATTGAGATGACCCTTCGAGTTATACGTGGCGATGAGTTGGCTAGAAAGTTCTGGCAGAAACTTTCTCAGCCTAATAATAGTAATTGCAGAGCAGCAGCGAATCATGGCCGTCCATCTCCGCGGCCCACCATTATGAAAAGCGCCTATATGGGCCCTCCATCATTTATTGTGTGGATGGCATGTTTTTAGTTTTATTGAATTGAATTGTTTTGGAAGGCGTAAGTTGCAAAACAATCTAGAGAATCCATCTCAGGCAAGGCTTTTTAAAATATCTGAATATTTGGAGTGTGAATTTTCTAGGATAAGATGAAAATTAAATTCAGGACTCCATTTTCTAACATGAATTCTACCTTCATTCCAACCGGTTTGAGTTATTGAGAATTTGACATGTTACCATTTATTGAGTGGAGGTGCTCTAGAGGATCCACTCTCCAAAACTCACCTATTCATGGCTCGTTAGGCTTCATCTTTGACTTAGTCAATTGATTAAGAAATTAATAATTTTTAAATATAAATATGTTTTTTATTTTAAGAAAATAATTTTATAAAAATTATATTTGAGTTTGATTCATTTTAATATATAGGTGTCTCCACATCAGTAAGGGATTTAAGCATCGCTCCACCAATACTAGGGCAAATACAGTACTCTCTATTTTTTTTTTCCTTTGAAAAATAAAAAATAAGAGAAAATTTGAAAAACCTAAGATGAGCATTTTTTAAATGTCTAAAGTCGATTTTTTTACGAATAGGACATGTGTTAAAACTTTGAAAAATATTTAAAAAATTTATAAAGAAGGAAACCAATATGAGAAAATACCTCCTCGGATATCCCATTGTGACATTATCTTCTATTATAGCTCATAATTTTTTATTGTAAAATTTCTGAATTTCATAAAAATGTCAAAATATTAGAAAAATTACACAAACACCCTAAAAACTATATCAATCACATGAAAGGCTTTCTATTTAATTGTAGAAACATTTATATATCATTTCATTCATTTTTTTTAAAAAAAATCAAAAATAGGAAATATCTTAAGAAGGCCTTGCTTTTATCAAATTTTCCAAAAAAAATAAAATAACACAGACACTCTTCAAATTATGTGAATGATATAACATATCACCATTGAATTCTATAAGTACTGAATATTATTTTATTAAATTATTTTCACAAAAAACTTTAAATTTGATATAATCTGTTTTTTAGAGGTAACAAGGAGAAAATATTATTAAAGAATACATGAAAAAAGGTCTAAGAGGTATAGACCCAACAAAAAACAAGAAAATAAAAATTAAAAATTAATACAGCAAAAGCTCCAAGCGGTCAAGTAGGGCCATCATACATAATCCAAAGAGTGTCTTCATTGAACATGGAAGACGCAAAAAACAAGTCCCTACACCGTTTTTTACAAAATAATCTGCTACCACATTTGTACACCTAATATAGACGAAAGAGACTTCTAGTCCCCTAACAAGTGCCCTAATCTCCTCAACTGTGGTAATCAATCTCTAAGAAGGTCATTTCAAATCTTTCACCCATTTAATGACATTTGTTGAATCTCACTCAATGATTAATTTCCCACCATTAAATCAACTCAATTGGTCAAAGGTCTCTTAATACTAAAGAGCTCAACTTCATTAGAGTTTCTAGTCCCTAGTGATTCTACGAATACCACAAACGTCTGGTCATTGCAATCTCTAAGCATGCCTCTAATACATGCCTGGCCCGATTTCCCCTAGAGCTGAAATTTAAAAAAATCAATGAAAATAACTCAAATTGTTCAAAATTGATGAAAATAACTCAAAAGAACTCGAAAATTGAATAACTTGTTCTTAAACCTTTTTCAATTTAAAAAAAATGATGAAAATAATTCAAAAATCAGTTGAACCTATTTTTCTTTTTTTAAATAAAAAAACCATCACCCGGTAATAACACCCATGATTAAATAAAAAAAACCATCACCCGGTAATAACACCCATGATGTTGGTTCGTAGAACTAACATTCTTATTGTTTACATTTAAATATTTATTTTTTATATAAAATAAACAAAATTTTGTCTCACTACTCTACCTCTTTCCTGTTAAATTTTCTAATCCTTTTTAAAAACTAGATTCTTTAATGAAAGAGAAAAAAAAAGTCTCAAATGCCTTTCTTTTCTTGAACTTACGTGTGGAAAACCGTGGGATGCCCAGCATAAAACCCCCATGGGTGAGTCCATTACCCCTAAGGCACACCAAAATTAAGTCATGGGACTCTAACCCCAATCTCTCACTTCATGAAACAAGAGACAACTACTTGAACTACACTTTACCAAATAACAATTTGGTAAGTACCAAAGGGGGAAAACATTCCCAGAAAATTACAAAAAGGATGGGCACCATATCAGGAGCAAGCCGAAAGCAAACAACCCACAGCCTGGGCCAGACCACCTCCAGACAAGAAATCCATGAAATTAAAGAACCCACAGCCCAGGCCACAAATGGAATTACAGATTATACAAGAACACATTCACCAAGTTAACAGGTTAAGAGTTGTTTTTCTATCAAGCCAATGATGAAGCTTTTGTAGCTGGGCCACCTTTGCATCTGTAATGATTTGGTAACATTGAGCTTGTTTAGCAGTTTAACAATTTACTCCTCACTTGTATGGATATTGTCCACTTTGCCAGCCCATACTAACGCATGGATTGTTTTCCCCCAAGTTTCCATTTAGAAAAGACATCCATAGAATGAAGTGTAAGCATCCCATTTATGAACCTCACGTTGGACAAGTCCGTTTTTGATGTGGGACTAATGATCACCCACCATGGTAGCCTGTCAGTGCCTCGCACCCACCCACATATACCTGCCGACACATGGCGTACATCACAATCCTCCCATCTAGAAACTAGAGTCATCCTCGGCTCTGACACCATTTTGTAACGACCTGCCCCTCGCTTGTATGGATATTGTCTGCTTTTCCAACCCATACTAGAGCACAGTTGGGACAAAGCCTCCATACAATGAAGTGTAAGCATCATACTTATGAACCTTACGTTGGACGAATCCGTTTCTGATGTAGGACTAATGATCACCCACCATGGTAGCCTGCCAATGCCCTCGCACCCACCTACATGGAGTCCATCACAAACAGGTCCATTACTGAAGCAACAAGGACCTCCAAATGACACTCTTACATGAAGTAGGATGGGAGAGATGAGTGAGAACTTATCAGAGAGCAAGATTTGACCAACAGGAAGATGCATGGACACACAGTGTAGCAGCAGCTTTTGAATGAAGACGAATGCAGGAATTTGACAATTATTTGCCTTGAAGCCACAATACCTATTCAGGTTTCAACTTACAACTATAGTATGCAACTCCCAGGAAACATGAAGTTTGGTGCAATACCCTGCTAAATAACAATATGTTGTTACTGTCTGCCTCCTCCAGTGGCAAATCATGTGGAATGGGAATAGGTATGGCAGGTTCCAGAGTGCAGGAAAGCTCCCCTTTGCCTTCAGGAGATCAGTATTTGAGAGAAGGAAAAAGATCCTGCTCCTAATGTCCATCACAATGTCAAGAGAAACTTTCTTCGGGCAACTGTATGAATTTTGAAAATTTCTCATGTCTCTTTTGTTCCAAGTGGGCCAAATCAGAGCTGGGATTGCTAGATTGGCAACAAGTTTTTGGATAGGATCAGTTCTAGAGCTCAGAAGCTGCCTACCATGATAAAGAATATCACAGAATGGAGCCTGGTCATTGAGTTTTTCAGATATGAGCTTCCACGTTCTAATTACAAAGCCACACTCAAGCAAGTGCTGACTAGATTCCTTCTCAAATGAACAAAATATACACCTGTCATCACAAGCAATACCAATGCTAGATAGAAGATCCTTGGTTTTCAGACCCATATTAAAGTACATCTAGGAAATGGAGTGTGTGTTGATGCATCCAAGGAACCAGGTTAAAGTAACCCAAACAGGCTCAATGAGGTTTTGAAAATGAGATTTTACAATTGCAGAGATGGAAAAGGTTCCCTTGTCATCAGGAGTCCAGATGATATGGTCCTTTGTAGCATGCAGAGGAAGTTGAATTTGACTCATCATATCCCAGATATCAGACGTTTGAGTGGAGGTTGGAGGAGGCAGGTTCCAATGGCCATTACAGATGAAGAATTAACCTTGATACTTGCCCCCAAACCCCATGTTGTAGATGGCTCTGGCTCCATATTCCTCTTTAAATATGAAACGTGGTCTCCTGGACACCTTGGTCTTAAAAAAAAAATATATGAAACGTGGTCTTATCCAGGGGTCAAGCCAGAAGTGTTTTCTCCATTGCAAATGAGGTGCAAGATTGAAGACTTAGCATAATCTCGGACCCAGATGATTGATTTCCACACCCATGAGGCATTTCTTTTTTAGGTGATTTCCCAAAGGCTCTTATCCCTAAGGTATTTGCTTTGGATCCAATCATTCCAGAGGGTATAAACCCCAGAAGCAAGAGCAAAGACCTGTTCCATTAGGCATGCATCATTTATGGTTTGAAGTGGAGTGATACCTAGCCCACCTTTTGATTTTGGAGTGCATATTCTTCTCCATTGGACTGTCCGCATCTTTCTCTTATCCTTGGAGCCCCATAATTTTTTCTCATTGCTTTCTCAATTTCTTCAATGCAGGTCATTGGTAGCAGAAAAGAGTTTGTGATGCGGTGCCATTCTACCATCCTGCTGTTTTTCTTATCGTTATTTTGGTTTTAGTTTGTTTTAAGTAAGAGTATTTTGGTAAATTTCGTTTATTTTATTTTAAGCAATGTAACTCTTTATTTAAGCTGGTAGCCCTTTGGGGCAAACTTACCGATGAATGAATGAAATAAACTCTTTGGAGATTTTGCAAATCCTTGACTCCGGCGAGAAGCCCTCCTTCCTTCCCTGGTACGATCTTGTCTTCTCTCTTCCTCTCTTCTCTTCTTCTTCTCTTCTCTCTCTTTTGTTTTCTTTAAGCATCTGGAACCCCAAACCCACTCTACCTTCTCCATCCCTCTCCCTAAAACCTTTCTACTGCTGTTGTGCCACAAAACCCTCTCCCTTGTTGTCAGCCAGCCCCTAAAACCACCCTTTCAATTTCGCCAGCCCTTCCTTTCCCCTTATATTGTGTCGCCCAACCCCAAATACTGTATTGCAGCCTTTATTCCCTCTTTCTGCAGCCTCTACAACTACCGTAACCCCTTTGGAAGCCCAGATCTGCCATCTAAAGATCCATACAGTCCCTCCTACCTGTCTTTCTCTTGTTCTTACTGCTGTCCCACAAAACTGGGCCTTTTCTTAACCTCATTAACTTCTCACACTGCTGTTAAAATCAGATTTAATCTTTATTTGATGTTGGTTTTATATGTTTGTGTGATTTGATAATCCTTTTGGTTTTGAGAGCCTTATACTTTGAGCTATGACATGGTTTGGATTGTGATTTTATTGCTTACATTGAATTCTCGAAATTTTATTAAATATTTGTAGTAGGTTTTATCATTCTAATTGTTATTGTTAATTTTTAATTTTAATTTCAGCCTAAGATTAGTTTATTGTTACAGTATAATCGCATTTAGGCATTTATGGTCACCTTTAAGGTCACCTTTTGTCTTTATCCTGCGTCAGTTTGCCCAGTATATGTGCATGCTGTTAATCGTAGATTTTATGAGCTTAAGCCTTCCAGTGAAGGAAAGACATCTGCTGTTCCAAGAATTGATTCTGCTGCGAATCATTGATAGCAGGGCAAAACAATAAAAAACATGCAGTCTAGAGGAGAAGAGTGGCAATCCCAGATAAGTGATAGGCAACTTAGCTTCAGCAATCTCAGGCAGAGAGAGGATATCATTCCTCACTTAAGTAGAACCGGAGAAGATTATCTGACTCTTGGAGAGGTTGACATTCAATCTGGAGAAATGGCAGAAACATCAAGCAGCAATTTAAGAGCAGTAGCTGTCCTCAAATCAGATGAGCAGAAGATCATAAGGTCGTCTGCATACAGAAGGTGTGAGATTGATAATCCTCTGGATGAGAAAAGGCAAAGGATGAGGCCATCTTCCACAGCTTTTTCTATAGCAAAAGAGAAGCTCTCCATGACCATAGAAAAGAGATTGCGGAGATGGGATCACCCTACCTAAGACCTCTAGAGCTGTGAAGCCACAAGGAGAACCATTGATAGAGAAAGATGGGGAGTAGACACATTCAGTAATCCAGCCAATTCACTTGCTACTGAAAGTCATTTGCTCAAGAATGTGAATTATGCAATCCTATTTAACACTGTCAAAAGCTTTCTTAAGATCAATCTTAATGCACATGCGAGGAGGTCCTTTATCAAGATGGATACTATGGATGAGATCATTACATAGCATAACATTGGATGATATTATCTCTCCCAGGTATGAAACGACTTTGATTTGAACTGACAAGTTTAGGCATAAATCAAATGTCATCGCTCTCGAGTGCTCTTCAGCATCCATCAAAAACGACAAACATCCTCTAAAGTTAGAATGTGACCATAATTCATATATTTTGATTTATGTATATTACATTTTCATATAGCTAAACAAACTTTGTAAATTCAATTTGAGAACCAACTACATAAATAATGTTTCAAAAATGATATATGACTTTGATTTCCAAAACTATATGTAACTTTAACACTATTGCCAGGTGATTTCTACTATTAAGAATTTTCAATTCTAGATTAAGAATATCACAATATCATATATGCATGCCTAAGGAATTCAAAATCATAATAGACCATAGAAACAAATAATCTCATTTTCTTAGAGACATAGCTTAGAATCCTACTTACTGAGTTCCAAGACTCAACCTGTTTGTGAACAAATCAGTGGGGGGAAACAAGGTCAAAAAGATTGAAGATGTTAGTGTTGTAGTATATGTACTTTATTCGTTTTGTCATTCACAAAAAACAAAGATGAAGGATTCCTTGGAAGTTAATGATTAGTATCTATTCAGAAATCAAATGGATGGGGTGGGAGAGGATGGATGAAAACTACCATCATATAAATTGTTAGCGCTTACAGCGTGATAGACAAGAATAATCGAACGGAATAAAATAAGCACAATCCAACACAAGTAAATTTACGTGGTTCGGCCCCAATCGGCCTACGTCCACGGAGCGTGAAAGAGATTTTATTATGAGAGAAGAAACAATAAAAGAGAATACAATATTTATTCCCTTATACTCTTAAACCAAACCCAGAGACAAGAGAACTTGAAGAAGACTGATACAGAGATCTAACCCTCATGCTCTGCTATGTTGCTGCGTGAGAAACCTCTGAATTGAGGCAGTCTTCGTGAGCAGCTGAAAAGACTTACTAGATCTCTCTTCTGGCTGGTTTCCTTCAATGAGAACCGATCTCTCTCAGATCTGCTCTTGCCCTTTCTTCTCTATGCTGTGTATGCAGCCCCACCTCTCTCTACTTTTTCTTGTCCATTAACGTGTGTAATTTATACACATGCAGTTGGTGGTGCCTTCCCTTTAGCAGTTTCCTAGTATAACTAGGAAACCCAATTTGACGTGTATTCTATTACACTCAAGTTCCATGCCAAGTAGTATTCTAACCCAGTTAGAATACCTTTGCACCGACCCAAATCAACTCCTAATCCCATCAGGTGTCTAACCTCAGCCTTTTACACGAAGAAGTAATTATGGTTAAATCAAGCATGGGTCCACTGAGAATTTGAGCCACCGTCAACAATCTCCACCTTGGCGAAAATACCACCAACCTCCGAAGATGAACTGAAATACCATCATCCACAACACTTGAAACTATGCACCTCTGTGCACACCTACCACTCTCGACTGAGCTCCACCTGCAACTGTAGCTTCTGATCTGGCGATGGGGCTTTCTCTTTTCAGCCGCACTCTTGCTGGCTGCCACTCACAGATCTGAAAACCCAGATCTGCAGCGGTATAGCATTGTTGCCTCTGCCCCTCTCCTGTCGTCGAGCTGTCCTCCATACAGTATCAGATCTGCTACTGCATCCCATCTGCATCTCTGTGTGAGATGCGCGCACCCCCACGCTCTGGGGTGCTCCACCTGTCTTCTTTAACTAGAAGAATTGCCCAAGCCCAAGCCTCGCTTGAACCTGGCGCCCGTCACCGGTTTTGTTGGATCCGACATCGACGATGTCGGTCCTGCCGCCACTATGTGATTTTTCGTCCCCTTCACTTTTCCATCTTCGCTAGCACCATGGAATTTGGACGGACCATCACAACCTGCAAAAGAAACTTTATTTTTAAAGTCATACCTGCCATCTGACTTTTTATTTCTTCTCCTCCTTCCTGCGGCCCAACTAGTAGGATCCCTCTGCCGGTCGATTACTGTACTTCCCTCCAGTGTGTACAGATTATTTTCCTTCTTCCCTTTCATGACGATCATGGCTCCTTTAGTAATTCTCAGAGCCCCATCCTTCGCCTTGAAGGTAAACCCATCAGTGTCCAGTGTCCCCAAAGAAATCAAATTTTTCTTTAACTCAGGAACATGCCGTACGTTCTCCAACTTTCTTACCATGCCATCGAACATCCTGATTTTGACTGTCCCAACGCCAATGGTTGTACAACTAGCACCATTGCCCACATAGACAGGTCCCTCATCACAGGATTTGTATGTGTCAAACGACTCTCTGCGTGGACACATATGGTAAGAACACCCAGAATCTAAAATCCACTGATCAGTTGGATTATTCATACCTGTGGTGACTGTGCACACGACAACACCTGCAGCATCGTCTGAGTCACTTTGTACGGCATTTGATTGATTCGAACTTTGCGGTCTGATTTCCAGATCACGCTTCTTTTTGTTGCAGTCCATCATCTTATGCCCCTCTTTCTCACAGTAGAAACATATAAGCTTTCCTCCACCTCTCCCTCTGGATTTTGACCTTGACCCTCTGAACTTGTTACGGTCTTGAGGTTTTTTGCTATTGTTTCTCCCTCTGTTCTCTGTATAGAGAGCCTGTGTCTGAGACTGTGTCTGAGAAGGATCCACCGAAGACTTTCTTCTTGTCTCCTCATTCAGCAAACTGCTTGTCACAGGCGTCATAGTGACAATCCCCTATGGCGCTGAATTGCTGAGTGACACCACCAAGGTCTCCCAACTCTCAGGTAGAGAACTGAGAAGTAGTATGGCCTGCAACTCACCATCAAGAACCATCTTCATGGATGAGAGTTGATTGATTATACTCAGCATCTCATTCAGATGCTCCGCAATCGAAGTACTTTCATTGTAATTCAGATTCACCAACTTTCTGATTAGGAACGTCTTGTTGCCCGCAATCTTTCTCGCATATAATCCCTCCAATTTATTCCAGAGAGATTGCGCCGTCGTTTCAGTGGACACCAGATGAAACACACTGTCATCTAGCCACTGTCGAATAAAACCGAGGCACCTTCGATCAAGATCGTTCCATTCATCATCAGACATCTCGACCTTCAGTTTTGCCTTCCCCTTATCATCGGAAGACTCCGTCGCTTGCACCTTCGGTCTGCCTGCGATCGGTTTGTAGAGATCTCTACAATACAAAAGGTCTTCCATCCTTGCCTTCCACAATAAGTAATTTGCTCCATTGAGAGTAATCATTCGGGCGGTGTTGATTTCCATCACCTCCGACAACCCGAAGCCTCCCTGTGTGCTGTGATCCGTTCACCCATGAGTCCCTGGTCTCCAACCAAAGCTACTGATACCACTTGTTAGCGCTTACAGTGTGATAGACAAGAATAATCGAACGGAATAAAATAAGTACAATCCAACACAAGTAAATTTACGTGGTTCGGCCCCAACCGGCCTACGTCCACGGAGCGTGAAAGAGATTTTATTATGAGAGAAGAAACAATAAAAGAGAATACAATATTTATTCCCTTATATTCTTAAACCAAACCCAGAGACAAGAGAACTTGAAGAAGACTGATACAGAGATCTAACCCTCGTGCTCTGCTATGTTGCTGCGTGAGAAACCTCTGAATTGAGGCAGTCTTTGTGAGCAGCTGAAAAGACTTACTAGATCTCTCTTCTGGCTGGTTTCCTTCAATGAGAACCAATCTCTCTCAGATCTGCTCTTGCCCTTTCTTCTCTATGCTGTGTATGCAGCCCCACCTCTCTCTACTTTTTCTTGTCCATTAACGTGTGTAATTTATACACATGCAGTTGGTGGTGCCTTCCCTTTAGCAGTTTCCTAGTATAACTAGGAAACCCAATTTGACGTGTATTCTATTACACTCAAGTTCCATGCCAAGTAGTATTCTAACCTAGTTAGAATACCTTTGTACCGACCCAAATCAACTCCTAATCCCATCAGGTGTCTAACCTCAGCCTTTTACACGAAGAAGTAATTATGGTTAAATCAAGCATGGGTCCACTGAGAATTTGAGCCACCGTCAACATAAACAACCTTCACATGATTACCTCTATTACCCAGAACACAAACCAACCAGAAAAAAGCTCTAGCAGTCAAATTCCTATCCATTTGGTTCTCATTCTAGGGCTAAACCTTCATCACTTCAGACCAATCAAATTCCTACATATTTGTATCTCCCACCATATAAAATTGCCTAAGGCTCCAAAGAGCACCCAAAATGAACTGCTTTTAAGGAAAAAGATCTGGATTTTCTTAGAGAAAAAAAACCTAGAGGCTTGAGAAGTCCAAAGATAGAAAAGTTCTTTGCAATCCATAATTCAAAATCAATGAAAGGAAACCAATCCCAAGTAGGAGAAGAATGGATAAAAAAAATCAATTCATCCAAAAACCTAGAGGCTTGAAAGAAGTCCAAAGATAGAAAAGTTCTTTGCAATCCATAATTCAAAATCAATGAAAGGAAACCAAGTAGGAGAAGAATGGATAAAAAAAATCAATTCATCCCAACCATAAACTGGTAAACCTCATACAGCAATTTGGAACTTCATCCAATGCACGATCACAGTAAGTAGGGTGGGAATACATCCTGATGTTATGCTAGAGTGTGAGTCCAAATAAAATCTCATTGCTTTCATTTCACTCGATCTTCATCAAGAAGATTCTACCTTTCTTCTCATGTCTTTTCAGCTACAAGTCTTCCCATTTTGAGCTTCCTTCCAGAAAGGAGAAAATCCAATAGCCAAGAGGCATTTTTATTCGTAGAGGAGAAAAAAAAGTATTGAGAGAATGAAGTGATGTGTCTCTCTAAATATCAAGAGAGAGGAGACAAAGGACACTTCAAGAGAGAAAGAAGAGAAAGCCGAATCATCAGGCTGAAACAAAAGCATACACATACGCAAATGCAGACGCAAAAAACAGAGAAAACTGGAGTTTTAGCATCCGAAGTAGCTGAAGCAAAGGAATGCTTTGATTCTAAAAAAGAAGAATAGAGAGAAAGAAGAGCTGATCCGATGGATGAATATGTTGAATTAATGGAAACTAGCCATGTATGTACCAGGCTACCGCACAACTAACTTTTAATGCTGACCCAGCCTGAAGAAGGGGTCTAGATCCAGGTTGTTCCAATTCTATTCTCATTCAAATGAGTGCCTGGGCCTATGAGAGACGGAGCAGGCAATAAAAATGAAACTATAGTGGGAGATCAGGTAATCCATATAGTTTCTGTCCTATTCTACTAGTAGTAAATATTGTAGTAGTAGCAACCAGAGATCAATAAATCTGCGGTTTTATTCCCACAATGCGCACCACCCAATTGGTGAATAATCTGGTGTAGTGGTTCGTCAGATCAATAATTGAGATGTCTAATTCCTTCCCTTCTATCTGCCTGAACTGAGTTGAAAGAAGCATGTTAAGCTATGGCTGAATACTATGTGGCAGCATCTGCTGAGAAGAGGCTGATGTGGTTCACACAAACCGAGGTCCTTAAAAGGTTTAGAATATATAATAATTCTCTGGTGCACTTGGCATCTCTAGAATGGATATCTAGCCAAAAATTGGCAAGAGTCCAACCTGCAAAAATAAATATTACAGTTAAACTCACCATAAGTCGTCCATGGCTTTCAAT
Source organism: Chimonanthus praecox (assembly GCA_022113865.1). Classification (NCBI taxonomy): domain Eukaryota; kingdom Viridiplantae; phylum Streptophyta; class Magnoliopsida; order Laurales; family Calycanthaceae; genus Chimonanthus; species Chimonanthus praecox. The sequence goes on along the minus strand of CM039095.1, from coordinate 16,404,069 downwards.
AAATGGATTTGGCCATGGAAATGATCTTATCCCATAACCTGTTCCTCCGATAGGTGCACTTTGTAGTAGACACCATAGAGGAATAACCATCTCACTAGGACCCAAGAGACTAACATGCAACGGATGATTTGGGCAGATGAGAACACGATCTGAAGATGGACGTATTTTTTTATAGAAGGATGATCTTGCCAGAAGAACAATATGCTTGAGAAATCCAGGTAGAAACAATGTCTATTAGCAGTATAAATGTATAGAATTTCAAATCTTAGAACAGAATTGAGCAAATACAAATGCTACGTTTAGAGATCATATCTCAAACGTGAGGCAGTGTCCTTCAGAAGGCTCAAGCACTATGTTGATCAGATGGAATCTTTGTAACAACAAAACCAAGGAGTCCACAATAGGCCTAACTAAGGGCCCAATGATTCAGAATCCACATGAGCAGATTATTCTGCTCGCTGAACTGAAAAGATATCAACGGAGTGGGGGAACACACTGCTTTCTTCACAGTTCTCCAGAATTCACCTCATCAAGATGTTGGGTTAGGGGTCACACTTTCAAGGGCATTAGCTGTAGGAATTGGATTTAGGTATGCTAGCTTGCCTCTGAGGAATCATTTAGGGCAAGTTCTGACCAGTGAGTGAAGGTGGAACAGATTTTAGAAAATCATGGTTTCAACTTTCCAAGCTGAGGCGAACTCACTAAAGAGAGAATCACAACGAACGTCCAAAGACATTTTTTTGGTCAAAATGGCTATGGTCTATGGAACATATGGTAATGCTGGCTGGAAAGAGAAAAAACTGGCAAAGAAGAACATCCAATGTGTATAAACCTCGAGCATATACCCAACAAAATGAGCTTACCAGGTCTCTTGGTCCCAACGGCTTTGGCTTATAATAGCATGGGTGGTGGTGAGACCCGACAGAACCAAGACAGAATTTAAGCAGTGGTTCCATGACTCTTAAGTGATCCAATCAGAACACTCTTCCCTATTGGCAAGTGCTAAGGAAAGCTTTATGCCTTTATGGTATGGCAGTTCAAAGCCAACACTGGCACTCTGCTCCACTGACCTGCCAAAGGAGAGCTACCCTGCAATTGCTTCAGCTTAGAGAGTAACATCACAATGCCTCTCACAAAAACAGTCAGGCAGGAGGGAAAAAAGCAAAATTCAAAATCTTATTCATAAAATTGTATTTTTATAGCTTGTATCGTCATCATCATTATCACCATCAGCCAGTATCTCATCTATCTAGGTCGGCTTTGTAAGTTGTTCTTCTCCAACAAGGAAGAAAAAACTCTAAGTAAGATTTGGAAAGTAGGTGAGAAGGGATACATATGGAAAGAAGAAGAAGAAAGAAAGAGAGAAGAAAGAACCACTTTACATGTTTCTCAGTTTAAGGATTTTTGTGGGATAGAATTCTCCCATTCACTCCCCCTAAGAAAAAATTTGGAATTGGGGTACCAGTCTTAACTAGTTCAAAGAAATCTTACATATATATATATATATATATATATATATATATATATATATATATATATATATATATATATATATATATATATATATTCACTCTCCCTAAAAAACAATTTGGAATTGGGTTTCCAGTCTAACTAAATTAAAGAAATCTTGTAATATAAGCACATCATATGCAAAGACCAATATAATTGCAGAGTCGACAACAAATCCAGAATAGATTGCATAGAGATCAGTCCCAATTTTTAGAAACTCTAATAGTACTTCTCTCTTTCAACCGTGTAAGCGAAGGTTCTCTAGTCCCAAATTTCAGAACTAGCAAGCTATGCTAATAGTGGAATTCAGATATTTGTGAAATAGCCCATTTTGCATTTTGTAGGTTTGAATTATTAGACAGAATCTGAAATTTCCACAATATAAGTGATTCAGGTTCTGGAATTCCAAAGTAGCATGTTCAGCACTCTAGATATCAAGTTAGACCAAAAAGGGGATTCTTAAAGAAATTTTATAAATTTCACACAATTCTAGTTCCAACGGAGAATTTGAGACTACCAACCAATCCCCAAATGAAAACCCACTAAAAGATTTGCGTCACCGTTGATCGTCAAAGTGGTAAATAGCATTCGCCAAGAGATAGAGAGAGAGGGATATAGATCAAAGTGTCAAACCCCATGAAAAATGCCAAAATCCAATTAGGATGCAACTCCCATCATCATACAACAAGAACTCTCTATTTTTTGGTGGGGTGTAAAGGCAAGAACAACTAGTATTCAGCCCTTAATTACAAAAAAAATAGTTGAAATAATTCAAATTAAATTACAAATTAACATATAACACGTCAATACACCAATATCCATACCCAATGAGTAAAAAGGATAAAAGACCAATTCTAATCTCTTCTGGGTTCTCCGCCGACATCACCTGCCATCTGTTTATGCTTGTCAACGAGCTTGTCAACAGCAGCCTGGACGGCATCCCGGCCTCCAATCAGCAGTCTAGTAATGATTTCAGGGTCCCGCTCAAACCGGGCTTCTTCGAATTCTCGCCGAGCATTTTCCCGGAGGACATCGCGCCAGAGTACTCCACGAGAATCGGGCCAGACAAAGAATCGGGTGGCACGGAGGATGTCGCGGTAGAGGCTCAGAGCCTCGCGGCGGCTGCTTGTGAGGCGATGACGGGCCTCGAGCTCGTCCTCGTCTTCGGCACTTTTTTCCTTCTTCACAAGATGGCGCTCCAACAGCTCCTCTACCGTGTCTGGTCCTTCGTGTAGGAGAGATATTTGATTAAAAAAAAGGCTTCTCCTCCCGCTGCTCCTGCAACAGCTAAGAAGGGCAATGGGGAATTTGGGCAGTTTCTGCGACTTGAGCACCATTTTATTTTCTGGGTTTGTTTGATTTGGTCTTGATTCTTGCATATATGGAATGAAATCGAATCTGAGACTCGGAGAAGGGGAAAGCAAAGTTGCTAACGGATTGTGACTCGGTCGAGTTGCATTGATCAGACGAGTTGACTGGGTGTCAATGGATCCAATAAAGTATGGTATGCAAGTGGGCCTGTCTGAGGCTAGGCCAGGGGCAGGGGTAGAAAAATCGGCCAGGCCGAGATCCCGGACGATTTTTCATATCGGCCGATGTATCGACGAATTTTTTCTCTCTCCTATCTATTTTTTTTATTTTTTATTTTTTTTAAAAAAAAATTCAAAAAAATTACTGTAAATGCAGATAATTATGGGCTTATTGAATATATAATTTTTTTATAAAATATCGGACATTTACATATTCTAATATATTTTTGAAGTTACGATAACGATAAATTATATAATTAGTAATAAAATTGTGAAAATTATAAGAAAAAGGATATAAATGAGGAAAAATTGTAGAAATAATTTCATAATTTATTTTCTTAGTCAATGAGTGTTATTTTAAATTAGGATATCCGTAGGGTGTGCCGAAAATACAGTATTTTACAAATAATGGTATCTCTAGGGTGTGCCGAAAATACATTTAAGAAAGTCAAAAAGCCTTGAAGTCTTAAAGTATTTTTATCAGATTATCGTAATTAGTCTGGATATTAAATTTGAGAAATTTTGAAAATACACAGTGCTTAAAAAATAACTTTAAAGTTTTAAAGGAGATTTTATTATTTAATACACTATGCACATTATTTTTTAAGCATCGTGTATTTTTAAAATTTCTCAAATTAAATATCCGGACTAATTACGATAACCTGATAAATATACTTTAAAACTTTAAGATCTTTTGACACTCCTAAATGTGTTTTCGGCATACCCTAGGGATACCCTTATTTGTAAAATACTATGTTTTAAATATTTAAGAGTGTCAAAAGACCTTTAAGTTTTAAAGTGTTTTTATCAGGTTATTTTAATTAGTCCGGATATTCATTTTGAGAAATTTTGAAAATATACAGTGCTTAAGAAATAATTTTAAAGTTTTAAAGAAGATTTTATTATTTAATTAATATGAATGGATACCCTAAAAATATTAGATGGTAAATATAATATTAAATTATTACAATAAGATAAATAAAAGAAAATATTATAATTTTTACTTTCTATCTAAAACAAAAATTTATTATTTTCAAAAAATATTAGGTTACACACGTTAGCTTTTAGTAAGCTCACGTGAGTTACTCTCTTCATTTACAAACCCTAATGCTCTTCTTTTTGATACCCTTCTTCTCTTTTCCTCTTTCTGTTAAACCCTAACAGCCGCCGCTCTCTGTATTTTTCGATCAACGAAGAAGAAAAAGAAGAGAAAGGTAAGCTGTAGCGATTTTTTTTCTTCAATCTTTTCTCCATATTTTATTTTCTCTCTTTCCATCCTTTCTAGTCCGATATTTCTAAAAAAAAAAGTTTTTTTTTTAAAAAAAATCAAACAACCGAATTATTAAAATTCGGCCGATATCATGACCGAATTATCGGTCAGAAATTCGGTCATATCGGCCGAATTTTTTTTTGTACGGCCGATACGCACGGTATCGGCCGAATTTTTTACCCCTGGCCAGGGGTGCAAAAATCGGTGATACCGAGATATTGATGGATCTCAGCAAAAATTTCTATAACTTTTCTTATGTTTCAAATTTAATTGCAGCAAATAAACTCTTTAAGAAAAAAAAAAAAAAAAATTTTTTTACCCATAAAAAAAAATTTAATTGCCATAAAATACAGTACACTCCTACCCGACCCCACATCAAATCTTTACCCAATTTGATTGATGTTTTTAAAAGTGTTATAATTGCTTAAATAATTTACCAATGTAATATACCCTGACCAAGTGTAGGTGTGTTTTAGTTTAAAAATTTCGTTTAGACCGGTTAATCTCAAAGATTTCGGTTAGAGCTTAGTGAGGAGCCCAAGTGTGGCCCAATCCGAGCTCGAAAGCTCAGTGATTCAGCTCGTCTAACTGAAGGGACAAAATGGTAATTTACCGTTTGTTATTATTATTTTATAAATTGTGTTATTTTGTGATATTATTGGATAATATTATTCTCCTTAGTCAAGGATTTCTATTTCTGATTTTAAAATAATTTTATTTTCAGAAAATAGTATTTAAAACCGTCCGTCAAAACTCCGAAAGGGAGTAATAAATATTTTTAAATAGTTTTGGAAATGAGATAAATTTTGAAACAAGTATTTTATGTTAGACCATTTTAAGTATGATCTGTGATTCTTTCAAACTCCAAAAATGAGGATTTTAAATTGTTTTATTTAAAACAAGTTAAATTAAGCAAATAGTATTTAAAATATGTTTTTTATTTAAATCAATGGTTTTTAGTAAGTTTTAAACCTTCAAATTTTTATGGTAATTAGATTTTGTAAAACCCAACTTATCTGTAAGGTTGGATTAAATTTGGGAGTTTTTAAAATCATACTTTTAGTTAAAAATCGGTTTTTTATCAAAACAGGGACTTATTTGCAAAATCAAAAGTTTGGAGGGGCTGATTTGCAACCAACCCAAACTCTATGGTTAATGTTGCAAACGTAAGTCGCAGCTGCATTGTCACGACCCGATCCCGTACGTGGGCCCGGGATGCGACTGATTTTTTTTTTTTTAAACCTTAACCCAATGAGTCACTAACTCCTTAACATACTACCCATGTGAGTCTAATAACCACATGAAATATCTGTGTCCTAAGTTTTTCCAAACATATTTAGCAAAATAATCCAAACGATTTTCACTCAAATACATGGAAGTAATATATTGAGCACACCAACACACAAATATATTACATGGAAACGCCAAACTTATAAACATAGGTTTTTATGCCACAAGAGGCATATTTATTATCAAAATACATATAAAAGTTCACAGATTCATTTTATTTCCTTGAGCAGAAAACTACGGGAAACATTCGAGTTTGATTTTCAGCGAGGTACCATAGGATCCTCCATTCCTCCCTCTAGTTCATATCCTGCAATGTAAGGGACATGAGCAATAACCCAGTGGAGAGAGCTCACCATAAAAATCAACATACAATATTCGTGAAGTTAATAACAATGCAGGTTCCATGAATGAAATGCAGTCAATGTACTTGACTCATATTTACCATAACGTCCAACATAAAACCATAAATAATGCATGTTTCATGAATGCAATGCGGGTAATCCACTTAACCCATTTTCACCCTAGGATTACTTTCTAATGTGTTTTATAATTTTTTTACCGGGGTCAGCTCCCATTCAGCAACTTGCAAGTGCATACGGTCTCTGCGACCCGGTCTACTAGCCCATCCAACACCAACGGTTGATGACAGTCGACCACGGCTTACTAACACATCCAACCTAACGGTTCACAAACGGTGTTCAGCCTAACATCACAAGGTCTCCACGACCCGGTCTACTAGCCCATCCAACACCAGCGGTTGATGGCGGTCGACCTCAGCCTACTAACACGTCCAACCCAACGGTTCGCAAACGGTGTTCGGCTAATCTCAGCAATTATAGCCCAATGGCCAATATCAGATTTCCAAATTTATTATTTTTCACAGATGTAACTTATAAACATAATTCTCATATGCAAATGTCAAATGCATGATAATGCATGATTTCCATTGCCCTCCTTACACAAGGACTTATTCTGAGAGAATCACCAAATTCCAGCCTTACCCTTCGGTGTTTTCACTACCAATATACGAAATCAATAAAATAATCAATATCACACAAACATATAAAACTGGATTTAATAACACGAATGCCTTCACCCAGTTTTTACCCGACAATTCGCAGACACTCCATGGGTCCATACTGCGTTATAGGCTACAAGTCTTCGACTCCCCGACACCAATTTAACGCCTACATTCTAAACAGTTAGAACATTTACATCCTTTACATGTAGGCAGTGTCAGGTCTCGTATTCTGGACCTATATAGCCTTTTCCATCTTTAAATGACCATAGGTCCCATTTCAGTCTGGTGTTAGTGGGTTTAACATATAACACAATACGGTTTGAGTCTCCTCACCTCTATCCGCAGAGATTATCACACAAATCTGTAAGAATAAAATAATAATATAAATTTCGAGTCGATAAAGTATTTATGAACTACTTCCCATCCCCCGTGCATTTTCCAAAAAGCATGATAAATGTAGTAAGTCCCTTTAATTCTTTCTACTCCATTAAGTCAACAGTTAGTTGTCAGCCAACCAAAACATCACATCAAAATAAAATATAAAGTACTCATTGCCCAAATCCTTTTACCACCGGGCGACCAAGGTCGTCTCAGATGGCCACCTAGCAGCGTTTTCGCTGCGCTACAGGTGGAGATTTTCGGCCCAGAGAATACAATGCAAGTAATATAAAAGGTACTCAGTGCCCCACTTCAAGACCATTGGGTGACTAAGCGCCCCCTCATATGGTATTACCGAGCGACTTAAGCGTCACTACTGATGAACCACCGGGTGACTAAGCATCATCTCAAATGGTATCACCGAGCGACTAAGTGCCACTACTGATGAACCACCGGGTGACTAAGCGTCACCTCAAATGGTATCACCGAGCTACTAAGCGCCACTACTGGTAAACCACCGGGTGACTAAGCGTCACCTCAAATAATATCACCAAGCGACTAGCGCCACTACAGACGATAGTGTGGCCCAGAGGTTATGATACTGAATTTAAACATACAATGCGTAAAAATAAACATACAATTGTTAAATGGGGTTAATCTTTTCCCCTCTTTTAATTAAAGGCTGAAAAATAAGTTTTGAACTTAAAAATGATTTTAAAGGTTTAAGTTAAAATTTGAAAGAAAAACCTACCCTCCCTTCATTTTGAAAATTTAAAAATACAATACTAAACTATTGAAATTATTAAAATTAAAAATAAACTTATTTTGATACCTCACACGCGGTAATCCGTCGATTTTTTTACAAAGTTTCGAAAACCCGATGTCGATACGAGAACCTTTGGAATTCGGCTGTTACGGTTGCTTTTGTCGCTTGTACCGACCGAAGTAAGGAGAAAAAAAAATGAAAATGAAATAAGAGAAAGGGATAGGAAGAAGTTGACCGGTGAAGGAAGGGGAAGAGGAGAGAGAAAAGTTGCTGTCAGGTTGCTGTTGAGAAGGAGAGACAAGGGTGAAAGAGGAAGAGGTAACGACAGTGGCAGTTGTTTGTTTTTTTTTTTTTTTTTTCTTACTTCCTTTCTCTTCATGCATATAAATAGAAGGATAGATGTGTTTCCAGCCAACCACGTTACACTCTAAGTGTAGCTTAGGTTGAGGCTTTGCTGGATCCTTATCCTGTTAAGATTTTTTTATATTATTTTATTATTATTTATTTCTTTTTCTTTTTTTTTTTTACTGCTCCTCTTAAATAAATGAATACAATTCGTCCAGCACTGCCTGCAGGCAGCAGCTTCAAAATTTTTAATCTAAATAGTTCATTAGGTCAAATATTAAATTATTAATATAATATTAAATTTTAGATAAAAATTTTGGTCAACAACTCAGTGTTTTAATCAAAAACACCGATTTGGTAAAATTTCTTAATTTTAAAATATCTCCTGGAGAAAATTTAATTTTATAATTAGGTAGATTAAATTAATCTAATAAAAACATTCTAAAGGTTTAAAGTGTTTTGGAGTAAAAAACCACTCCATCTAAGTGATAGAGTATTCGACGGCTCACATTTTTTGACGTAAAATAATTATTAAAAACTCGATATTTTGGAAATCTGAAGATAGAAATGGTTCACTTATTTTACAGATTGAACATTAACTTCCTTCGTATATTTTTAGGATTTTATCTTCCCTATCCAAGTGGGGTTTTGCCACCTATAAAATTTCAGGTAGTGAAAATAGGTATAATTAGGTCGAGATTGGCATTTCGTTAAGTCCAGATTTTAAAAATAGTATAAGATCTTCAATTTGAGATTGAAATAAAATGAAATGACTGAGTTTCCAAAGCAGCCAAGTTTTAACCCTAAAATAATATTATTAATAATCATAACTTATTATTATACTTTTAAAATTTAATTTGAAAAGGTTTTCGGACTCGGATCGAGTCAAACTCAGACTCGTTGAAAAACTCATTCAAAATTCTTCATTATCAACATAACAAAACTTATAATTAATGGCTAAAAATATTTAGTTAATTAAAATCTGTCTAAATTAGTCACTAATTTGGGCTGGGGTATCACATGCATGCAGCCGCATGCAGTGGCCATCCGGCCACCATCCACGGACAAATTTCTATAACTTTGGCCTCTGCTGTGCTGATTGAACTCCCAAGCTTCTTATCTCCTCCC